>JARYHS010008075.1:122507907-122936046 GCA_031002005.1 Vandiemenella viatica | reverse complement strand
AACTAGTGATATTATTAAGATCATTTACCAAAGTCAAATTATATTGTTTTAAGTCCCTGTTCGTGGCTTAGGAAACAACACTTTACTGCACAATGCGCATAACTGTTGTATTTTTCAGATTTGTTCTGAACAGTATAGTAATGTCGAGCTGTTAGACCTTGTTATTTCTGCCATCCGTACACCGTACGAGTGTCTCATGTTGACTTACACACTCATCGAAATTACTCCAACAAATAGGCGATATTAAATAGTGTGTTCTCTCTCAGATCATTGAATATGGGTATCCACATATTTTGATAATGCGTGACCTATTTTTTAAAATATTTTTTGATCTTTCAGTCCTCACTTCCAATTCTTCACATTATTTTCAACTGCCCCATATGTTTTGAAATGAATTACGCTGTATTTCGAACTTATACGGAAAGCTTCATCCTGCTTTCGTAGCTCGCCATTTGTTCATAGTTAGTTTTTGTTGAGTGTAGCCATAGTGAGTTTTCTCTGATTTATGGTTAGACTAATGTCTTAGCTGAGTTACGCCCCTGTTTGAAGCTCTTCGTCGACCTGTGTGCGGGCGTATCCGCTGACAGCAGGTGACGGCACTGAGTGAAGCTCTCAACTGCCGTGCGACACCGGTGATCATACCACTGTCAAACTCCCCAGGTACGAGCTTGGTCTGGCAACAATCTATAAATTATTTTCTCCTGATTTCTTGGTCTGCGCCCATTTCTGATACTCTCCTCTCCTTCCTTCTTACTTACTCCTTCGTCTTTATAGTTGGGCCAAAAGCCTGATACGTTCTCAATTTTCCGGCCATATCTTCATTGATCTACCAGTATCTCTTCTTACAGTGGGATGATTTTAATGGTAAACTTCGTAAAACAGTTATTAACCGTACTTAGAATGTGATACTTTCAATTTGCCCTTTTTGTGAGATTCTGTCATTCAAAGAAAAAAATATATTCAGTCGTTTCTTTATTAACTCATTCCTTCTTCTAACTCTCAGGGAATACCCTTTCACTGTTCTAAAGAATTTTATTTCGAATGATTTTTTAAAAATTGTATTTTATTTACTTACGTTTCACTACTATACATCAATAATTTTATAAATAATAATTATTGTTCAACAACTAAGGAAATATGGCCTATTACCAGATTAATACTATACATCAAGGTCGTTACTGCCATTGTTTTATAAAATTTAAGTTGAGTGTTAGGCTTTACGTTTCAATGTTCGTCGAATTGTTCCACACATTTATTGAAACCTTCACTTTATTATCTATGTTGGATAATTCACAATCGAGGTAGGTAAAGCTGGAGACTTGTTCTATTGGTTGATAATCAATCACTAATTTGACTCTGATAGGATACTTCGCTTGCCACAACTTTTGTTTTTGCACGAGGTAGTTCCTGATTATAATATTTACTATTAGCATTTAACATTTATATTGTTTTTTGGAATCCATCTTCATTTTCCTTCTTCTGTTCGGTAAACAACCTCTTGTGTTTTATCTGACAACTCTCCTGTCGTTACCCTACTGCTATGACGTCTTAGTTAGCCAAAGTGTCTCTTAACGCTTATAGACATTCACTTTGAAAGACCTCCAATGCTGAACTTTGTGATCGCAGACGACAGATATAACTGATTGAGTTTATAATTCGCTACTGACTTCTGGTTACCCTAATCAAGCTGACTGTGTGCTGTTAGCATTATAAAAAGGGTTTCTGGTCAGCGCCAAGAAATGTTACTTGCTTACTTTAGAAGCATTAAGTTTATAGATTTAATTAAACGAATAGCTGCTACAAAATCCTACTCACGAAGTAAGGCTAGTGGCAACCAAAGCCGTCACAGAGCGATGTCGCTAGCGTGTTTCACTGTTGTGTATGTGCTGCATTCAAGCTGCAGTCGAACAGTTACCTTATGCGGTGCTCAACCTCGGCAACACAGAGCTGAAGGTGAAATTGAAGACAGATTATCACTGCATTGCACTCAGTGTGCGTTTAGAAAACTGCACCGAGTTGTCCTCAGATGTATTGATTCAGGTTTGGCTTTAATCTTTGATCCCAGTACATCGCAATGATTGTAGAAAACACATAACTTGCGGTGTAATTCCTTAAGTAATATTGAAGATAATTACTGGCATTTCGCATACAGTTGTCTCGTATTACCTAATGATGAAAAGTAAATGCGAACCATTCAGTGATGATATTAAAGGACTTGAAAGGACTGGGCACAAAGAATGAAAAGGAATTCTGCCATGGTCTTTTGTAGGAAACATCCCGGCACTCGCCTGTAGTGATTTGGGGAAACCATGGAAAACCCAAATTTCTACGGAGATTTAAACCCGCGTCCTCTCGAATGCGACGCCAGAGTGTTAACCGCTCACCCATCACGCTGGGTTTCGCTATTATATCAAGATATAAGAAAGAGATGAAATATTCGTGTTAATGTAATTATGTGAAGAAACGTATGTGGTAAGGATATTACTGATTGGTTTAACTATCTATCAATTATCCAGAAACCTCCTTGAAAACTAAAATTTTGTGTATGTATATACAGAGAATAGCATGAAAACAAAATTAAAGCGAAAGAATTACTTCCAATTTTTAAGGCTTCAGTGATCGTTGATTTCTTGGTCACTAGAGATGGAGATGATTAGCGACAAGAAAAGGGGAAACGGAAAGAAATTCGTTCATGGCCTTTTGAAAGAACCATTCAGGATTTCGAGATACCATGGAAAACTGAAATATGGATTGGCGGACCGGAAACCGAAACCGCCACATACCGAATGTAGACCTGGGTGTTAACCGCTAACCCAGCAAGTCAAATTATAGTTAAAATATAAAGATGTCATACTAGTTATGTATTAAAAGAGGATTAAAAGTGCATTAAATAGAGGTAAGTAAAAAGAGGCTAAGCTTGAAATTCGACCGGAACGTTGGTCGGACACTACGGAGGCAGATTTAGCCTGGTAGGACGGCTAGTTGCTTTTCTCCCTACCTAACCTAACCTTGTCATCCTACCGGTTAAAGGGGATCTATAGTTTAACATGGGATCCGACAGACGAAAGCGTTCTGGCGCACTTCACCTTACACAGCAAGGTGCCAGAATTGAAGGTCGAATTAAGGGCCTATGAAAATCCCCACTGATATACGGATTCGAACCGGGGACTTTTAGATCTCCAGTCAGACGTCTTAGCCAATGAGCCATCATACCGCTCATACACGCAGCTAGGTGGAAATATGTGGAGTAACCATTTTTTATTTATGGAATCCGTTGTCCCCTCACTTCTTCTTCTTCTTTTTTTTTTTTAAAAAAAATCAAAACAAAAACGAAAATACCAATACGGCTGCAACACTGGCATTTGTGCGAAAACTCCTCATTCGTGTACCCTCAACATTTTCTTCTCTTCGGTGTCTTAATCCAAGCTTTTCAACAGAAATAGTTTAGTATCACCACTAACAACTTTTATTAATGAAAGGAAGGGACAGTTAGAAGTGAATCTATAGACACTTGGTTCGAACTTGGTGATGAAACTGCTAACTGCTATTGAAAGGGACAGATGTATCTTGATCTAAGGAACGAAATATGTGTCTTCTTAACTTGGAAATATCTGATTCTACAAAGGTGTATGCTGTAAGTCTGTTACCAGCTATAATCGTGGCTTAAGTGAGTTACAGTTACACTGCATCTTCAAATCGCATTTGGGAAATAAGATTTTTCCCGAGCAAAATTCTCTGGCCATTTGCTTGAAGTGATAGCCAGGTATAATGTTTGTGCCTTATTATGTGATAGTTTCGACACGACAGCGATTCTGACACGCGCGAGTCCCAGCAACAACTTTTCCGCTGCTCAAGGTCATCTGTCACAGAGAACAAATGCCTCCGTGAAGCGTGGCGCGCCGGCTTTCAGAGTGCATGACTTCTGCTTCCAGACAGTTGGAATCTTTTGACGAAAATCTTTAACAATGTGCAGTTTGTAATAAATCTTAGAACCTGAACAGTTAATATTGCTTGGTTATGAAACGGCTATGGTCTATTTTTTATCATTTACATATTCATAAAACATAGAAATTTAGTAGTATAGACTTCTATGTTTATTTTAACCAGCTGCGTTCAAATGACGGCAACGTTTTCTGTCAGGAGTGTTAAACTGAAACATCATAATATTCGCAGAGTACGAATACGGCTCGCTCGTCGGTTCTGGTGTTTCACTTGTTTGTTCAACAGCTGTTGTTCATGACAAGCTCGTACAAAAACAATACTGCTGGTTGATCCAATAAACACACTTCTACCTAACGCCAGTCATATTTTATTTCCTTTACATATAACATTTCTCAAAAATTAATGAAAAATATTATAGTGAATTGTAGACTCTCGCAGCACTGTACCAGCTGACTATTGGTAGCACAAGAATTCAGTTCACGTTATTTGGAAAAGTAAATTATTGTTGCTTGTATACGAATTACAATGAGCACTTACCACCATCAGTTGCAAATATTGTTTATTCGAAGCCTCTCCTACCTCTAGGTTTATACTTCACAGCCATCTTTGGAAGGCGTTTGTCACTCATTTTGAGTATATGTTAGTGCCATTTATTTTTCTCTTTTGTCTCTGAGGTGGATGTCTCTAATTTCTGCCTTATTAATTAATTTCGTCTGTGGTCTGCTTTGCTACAACTTATAACACTTCACAGAAATTTCATTTCTGTTGGTTATATTTGCTTTCTAGCTTTCTCCATAAGCATATATATCTCACTTAAAGATAATAGTTCTCCGATTACCGTTGTTTTATAGAATTTCATTTTAATTTATTTTTATTTAGAGCTGTTTTAATTGTTCCAGGCATCCTTGATGATCAGTTTATCTGCTGTGTTGGTGTGTGACATTACATCCCAAGTATTTAAACTCTAATGTTCGTTCCAGGCAGATACTATCCAAATACATCTTTGATACTATCTTTTGTTTCTCTTTAAAAGCCATAACTTGGGTTTTAATTTTAGAGATTTCACAGTTATATATTTTGACTAACTACACTTGTAAAACGCACGTTTTGGTCATCTATCACGTCATCTGTCAGGCCATGACGTCACACTATGACGTCGCACTATGAAGTCACGCTTATTGCCTTCGTAGTCGAACTTAAGACCAGAGATGTCGTTCTAGGTAATGCACAATATTTAATAAATAGTAACACTTCCAAGCATCCGTGAATAAATTAACTGTCAAAACACTGAAAGTAAAGTATGTATTGCGTTTAAATCGACATATCAATCATTAGGTGCTTATATTTACGTAATATTCGTTTGATGTATGGAAGTATTCCTCAAATTCTTTGTCCATACATATGTAAGATAAAAGCTTTTCGAGCATCAATGTTAGCGAATGTTTTGATTAGATTGTTATGGGTCAGAATTACAATGGGCATTTGATGTGACAGCAGAGGACATGAATAATTTAGCTTTTTTTTTTTAAAAAAAAAAATTAAACTTTGCCCTATTATTGAAATGATTAATTCGTTTGAACGGAAATAGTTGCACACTGATTGCGATCCGCGCAGCCTAGACTACAATTAAAACAAATATTACGTGGCGTAATGTAAGTTTATAGGATTTATTTTAACTTCATTTGCCTTCACTGGGAAATATTATTGAGGCTATTATTCCAGCAACATGTAACTGTATCAGCCATTCAAACGGATAACAAAAAAGAAAGTGTAAGAACCTGTGAAGATTTTGAACAAATTTATATCGCGATGCATTATTGCCACTAAAATGTGATACATTATATGTATTAATATGCGTGATATTGAAGTTTGTTTTTCTGGCTGCAAGTTTAGCGTACGTTGTGGTTAGGTTGAAATGATACCTGGACCAGGATGACAACTGAAAGTTTTTGGTATACCTCAAGGCACGAGGAATTATATTGAACTTTATTTTGTAACACTTCGTTTTAGTTAAGCAACTGAAAATAAATGAATTCCAGAAAACTGAAAGAAAAGTATGTATTTCGTTTAAGTCGGCATATTAATTTTTATCTGCTACTTTTTACTGAAATCATTACTTGTTTTGAAAGAAATTAATTTCAAATTGAACGCTATCTATGCGCCCTACACCACAATTAAAACTAATATTGCGTGGCATAACGTAAGTTGTTAAATTTATTTTTAACATCCTTCGTTTTCACTGGGGTCATTATTTCAGCGGCATGTAAGCTGTGTCAGCCGCTAAAACATCGATCTTCATAACAGATAATAAGAAAGAAGGGTATAAGAACCCGTGAAGATTTTGGATCAAGTTTGTATCGCGATGCATGGTGAAATTGACATGCGATACAGGGAATTTATTAATTCGCGTGTAATTGAATTTTTTTTTTTTTTTTTTTTTTTTTTTGTAACAGTTTAACGTCCCTTTTTAACAACGTGGTCTTTAGAGACGGGAAAGGATGGGGGCAAGGAATGGGAAGGAATTTGGCCATGGCCTTTTGAAGGAAGCATCCCGGCATTCGCCTGGAGTGATTTGGGGAAACCATGGAAAACCCAAATCTGGATGCCCGGACGGGGATTCGAACCGCCGTCCTCCCGAATGCGAGGCCAGAACGCTATCCGTTACACCACCACGCTCGGTCCGTGTAATTGAAGCTTTGATTTTCTAGCGGCAATATTAGCGGAGATTGTGATTAGGCTGAAATGCAACCTTGACCAAGTTGACAACTGAAGCTTAAGGGACGAGAAATTACAATGAACTTTATTTTATAACAATTCTATTACAGAGAAATAAATCACCATAACATTTCGTCAATCCCGTCATTTTTGACAAACAATTCTGGATACAGACAGCACCGTCGTCTAATCCTTAGGTTGGTTTTTATTGGATTTGCAACTTCGTCAATTGGGTTGAATAAAATTATGCTGGTGCGTCTATACATACTTCTAATGACCAGTATTAAATGTCCCGGAAGGCCTTTTTTTAAATTATATCCCACTATCTGTTCCTTTCTTCGGTATCAATGACCTTGGGCCACTCAATAATACCAACATAAGTTTCCAAATTGAATTCTTCAACGTCATTTAGTAATTCTGTAGAAGGCAGTTCTTACTACAGATATTTGAGGACGGTTTAAAGTGCTGCGGGGGTCAAGAATCAACTTTCAGGTGGACAGTGTAGCCCGCATGGTCGAAAGCAGCGGAACGGCATGGAATTGTATGCGAAACAAACATCCAGATTTTGAGGATTTATATACACAGCCTGACAAAAAAAGTGAAGCGCCCATAAGGAAAGGTGAAAAAAAACAACGAAACTTAACATGATGAGAAAGATAGGTGATTTTATTTCAGTAATTGCAAAATTGAGTGAAATTTAAAAAGAATTTGTCAGAATGAGTCCATAATTATGAGGTTGCTCCCTTTCTGATCTAAATTTATGCGCTGATTCGATTGGAAAGGGTGTAACAAAGCCATTGTTGTGTCTTCTGCTGAGGCAAGCTGGATCACGACTGTTGTAATTGATCACTGATATCGTGAATACTGGCACTGGGTGGAGTTGACGTCCGAGCTGGTTCCACATATGTTCCATCGGGGACACACCTTGGTATCTAGCTAGCCACGGTTGTACTTCACCATCATGCACTCAGTTCATAGATACACGTGTAGACGGAATTCTCCTGTTTGCATGAGGGCGCATGATGTTCGTGACGTACCGTTGTGCCGTCAGCTTTCCCTCAGTCACTTCCAGCCGTGGTCTGAAGTCGTATCCGAGAGCTCACCTACCACGACGCCAGCAGTAAACCGCTGCGCCTCTCCAAAACATTGGAATAACGGGGCCTCCCCCCAGGTCACCACCATACTCGCCGACGATGGTCATCCAAGGTAGTGCGGAACCACGATACATTGCTGACCATAATAAGACACCATTCATCAGCAGCCCATGCTTCCCTTACGGCACAACCTCAAACCATTTGTGCTGTGGTGTTAACGGCAGCCTAGGTTTAGAACGGTAATTTCCTAGTCGGCTGCTGCAATGGTACGGGATGACACAGAATATTGCAGGGAGTCCATTACTTGTTCTCGGATGGCAGGGCAGATGTAAAGGGGCTACGATGTGCTTGGCGCACAATACGGCGATCCTCCCCTGTTGTGGTCATACAGGTACGTGGTTGACCGTAAACTTGACGACGAGTATTCTTGCGATAGCGTTCCCATGCAGTCCGACATCGGTCCACTGTCACATCCGAATGTCCTACAGATATTGCACGGTTCGACCAGCCGGCCAAATGGAAGCCCACAATGAGACCACTTCCAAACTCTGTCAGGTGCTGATAATGCCGTCTCACAAGAGTTCGTGGTCTCCGCGTGTCCTTCTCAATGATCACTCAACAACTGACGCTGTTCACGACCCTTATATGCCCTACCACGCCTGGTAACAATGCTAAACACTAACGACACTAACGCACTTTTATGGTCGTTCTACCTGTCACAAAGAATTGCATTTCTAATCTTTTACATAGCGGCCGATGGTCTGTATGTGTACAAAGTTACATAGACAACCGACCATATCTTCTAGATGCCTAAATTTTTTTGTCGGCAAGAGTATAAAATGAGAAGTTTACTCGGATACTGTAACTAGGGTACGGAGGACTGATATGTTTGTCAGGAACGAGCATGGGTCCATTCAGTTTTGCTGAAGGTTTGGGATACATTATATTTTGAGCTAACTATTCGAGAATAACAGCTTTCATGATGAGTGAACTTGAGGCTTATTTGACATACGCACACATATAAATCTGTGTTCCTTATTTGTGAGCGGTGTGGGTGTTGGAATCTTGTTCAGTTGGAGGACCAGTGGGCACAACAACACGGTCCGGAAGCCGATACCCGTCTCTTGTTTTATTTGTCCTCCGGTACTGGGCTGCTTGGTATGCTAATGAATGCTGTTAGCGTCTATCAGATTAGCTTCTTGAAGGGGTGTTGGTAATTTACTTATCCGTTAGCGCCGCAGACATAATTACGTAGAACTTTCTTCTTATTCTGAGCACGTGGGAAGAATTCCTCTTTCCTGCCGCTCCGAGCCGACAAGCATGGTATGTGCTTATCTGTATTACACCTCAAATGGCCAGAGACTACACAACAGATGCCCAAACCCAATCAACAAAAACACGTTTCCATTAAAAGACACGGTATTAAAAGCTGTGTTTAAAGTTTTTGCTCCGTCCGGGAAAGTTATGGATCAACGAGAGGTTCTGGTGATACAGCAACTGCCTGCCCTTTTTAATGACACTGGAGACTGGATTGCCCTAGCCACGTAGTAGTGGAACAGCCAATTGGTTCAGTGAACGGCTTGTTACTCTTTTATTTTCTTAATATGGTCTCTGACAAATGTTCGCAACACTCAAGATCTATTATTTTCCTTGATTGGAGGATTGAGGATGCAGCGCATTTTGAGGGTTGATGAATGAAATTGAACAAGTGCAAAAACCTCTCAAGATTATTTGTAGTGTGATAGCACATACATCTTGAATGGACGCGATGCTGTGCAGCATTGAAGATAAGTGAGGAATATATAATTCTGATCACGAATCAGCGCTGAGCCATTCCAGAGAACTTTTAGAATCAGAAGCAAATTGATAAAGGAACAACGTTTATGTATCTCTGACGAAAGGTAGCTTTACTATCACGTTAAAGTGTTTCTTTTGTTACGATTCATGTTGTGATTTCGTACTAACTCCCAAACAGATTTTTTATCTGTGGTCCGTCAGAATGTAGGCTCGAGTTTTTCTTGAAGATACTGTGAGTGTTTTAGGCTGTTGTGACTGTCAACTGCTCACTGCACTGCACCACCATGTTCACTGTTCACTGCAACTGATAATTACATAAACTGCATATGAAATTGTTGGTTGGAAGCCCCCGAAGGGTATTCAGTTCGCCAAGTGACAGAGTTTCGATTTTCCGCGCATTCCGCCTCTATAGTGGCTGAACCTACAGATCAACGAGGAATCCGAACCACGAAACGTCCTGGCAACCACCGTGAATTGAATCTTGGACGTTGAGTTCTTTAAACAAGGGCCTGAACCACTTGTTTCCTTTTTTTTAAAGCTAAAAACCTTTTTTACTACAACGTTTACAACACCAAAGTACTTTCACGGTATGAGACAGCATAACTGAACTTCTTTAATCATAACGTTACTAAGTGCATGTTTTCCTCTTTCCGTTCAGACTCTTCTTTCTTCTGCTCAGCAGTTGCATATGCATGATTAGCAGGGAACTTCTCCCAACCCGAAGAAGTTAGTTTAGATTTTTTAATTAGCTTACTGATAACGCTGCCAGGCCGCTATTAGTCTGTAATAAACTTACTGATAAGAAGCAAAATAGGTATGTAAACATTATAATGGTTAAAATGCAATGCCAAACAATTACCACTACCTGCGTTTTTTTTTTTTTGTTTTTTTTTTTCAACTTTAGCTGTGCATAAAAAGTTCTCGGAACTCCCACGGGACAAGCGCATTAATCTGATGCGACGTTCCGAGATTTTTTTTTTATACAATTGATACATCTGAAAATTTTATGTTCTTTTACCAGCATCAGTTGTGTTGTGGAACATTTCTGGAGCATTACATGAAATGGATATTAGTAACTCCGTTGCATTTCTCTATCATTAGAAGTTATCTTACCATCGTCAAAAATGGTTAGTCCTTGGAAGCGTCGTTGATCATAGTCTAACTACGTAATTATTATTAATGATATGAATCCTGATCATTCAACACACTGATATAGAAATACGCTCGGTATTACTTTAAATAATTGTTCCAGCGGTTCGAATCTCCGTAGCAAATGGATTATTGCAGAAGCTAACAAAATAATAATGTTTAAATTTAGAAATTATGATTTTAAATATCATATGCTATTCTTTTTATGAATATAATAAAAAAGTTTTTATTAAATTTGCCCACTATACATTTTCCCTTCTTAAATAATAAAAAAATTAAAATTAAAACGAACTTTCACTTCCAACATGCGGATATAACGTAATAGCACATTTTTAAATATTTTTTGCATTCGATCATCTGAGTATTTTGTGATACATTATTCAAATCATAAAACGAACGATACATATGAAACCATCCCACATTGGAGTACAAATCGACAACTTACCGTAGGTGTATATTTTATACCGATCGCAATGTTTTAAAACTATTTTTACAAACTGAGAGTTTTGGCGTTGTTATTCTGGCGCATTGCGCAAAGTCGTGACCTGTGAGCGATAAGATAGCAGCAGGTAACACTGAATACGTTACGTTCTCTCCAGCATTACAGTTATGATACTTTATTACAAGATTCAAAATTCCTTTATCAAGCAAAAATAAATTGCGATGTGTTTGCAGTTATGTGTCATGCATGTTACCTGTATAAGAGAGACCAGATTGGTTAAATTCTGATCATAACTTTATTCCTGCAATGAAAACACATACAAATTTTACCTTTAGTGGAAAAAAATTATTTATATTTGAAATACTTTCTATTCTAGTGGCTATTATTTACTTACCCACAGGAATGTTCCAGCATTTCGAGTGTTAAATACGTTCCACAAATGGTTAGGACTCCACATTGATGAAATGAAAACATGTAAAAAAATGTTGAGACTGGAAGAAAGCTTGGCCGGTAAGCCAATGGAGTGGAATAGTGTCAAAAATAGAAAAATAGCTCGATTCCAATGTAAATTATTTTCCATTTAAATTCCATTGACTTAAGTTGTCAACTGGGCTCATACTGCAAAAAAGTTGATTACCTTCAGGATTAATAATGCTTTGCATTGAACGTAGGGTATCTCCGAGACGCAGTAAGGTCTTATGTAAGCAAATTGCGAGGCTTTTAATAGCTCATAATCACATATTAATCTTTCCTCTTTATGACAGAGTAAATTATCCTGTGATATAAGCGTTTGGTTTTCGCTTACTAACGCTAAAATCAACTTAATTAAGAGTTTCACTCTCAGCGTAACGAAGACATTAATGAACTACTACAAGAGCATCTGAGGCTGTCATTATATTTGTTAGTGGTGGATTTTGCGTAGTGAATCACTTGTGCAATCTTTTAAACCCTGGTCTCATATGACGATTAAATGGAGAGCGATATCTGTTTAGTTCCGATGACCTTATTTAAAGCTGACCTGCCCTATGCTGCTGCAGGTCGTTCAAGTGCACTCGTAACATGTAGCACATTCCCTCACAATATTCATAGCACTTTGTATGTTACTTTACAATCTGTAAGCAGTAGTTTGCATTTTCTTTGATACAAAATGTAGTGCCTTTCGTCACATTTACATTCTTCGTGTTCCCTGGGGTATTTACAGTGCTGTGATTTTCGCGTTTGTTTCTTATCTAACCATAAAAGTGATTCTGCATCTTGCCACCGAACGTGGTGGGTGAGCGACAACGCTGTGGTCTCGCATGCGGGAGGACGCGGGTTCGAATCCCCGTCCGGGCATCAAGATTTGGGTTTCAATGGCTTTCTCAAATCGCTACTGGCAAACGCAGGGATGGTTCATTTAAAAGGCCTATGCCGAATCCCTTACCCTTCCTTCCCTTTAGTCCCTTCCCGGTTCTAATTACCTCGACGTCGACGAGGCGTAGTATTGAGTTGCAGTATTGAGGAGTGAATTTAAAAAATGTGAAAGATACTAGGAATAAGAAGACCAGAGAAAGTATCTGATAGGCGAAGACTAATACTTCTTAGAAACAGAAATTAGTAATCATAAAACGGTCGCATCCGTCTTTTTTATTAATTTATACTTCAGCATCTCACAATCATCATGTCAAGTAATATAACGACAAAAACAGTTAAGATGAATGAAATAGCCAGTGTCATGCAATACAATTTTTCCAAGGAGAGGAAAGAGAAGATTATGATTTTAAATTAGCGCTTGTTTTTAGTCTTAGCGTGTGACGGAGTTTTAATTAATTTTGTAGGTAAGGAAGTTGGGAGTGGAACAGATTACCTGAGGTGGTGAAATTTTTTTTATGACTTAATGCCTCGCCGACTCCGAGGTTATTAGAGGCGGGAAAGAGCTGGAATCAAGGAACGGGAAGTATTTCGTACATGGCATTTTGAAGAAACCATACCGTCATTCGCCAGGAATGATTTGAATAAACCATGGAAAACCTAAATCTGGATGGTCGGACGGGGGATTCGAAGTGAACAATTTGACTCAAAGAGTTTTAAACAAAAGATCCTCAAAAAAGGGACTCGTTGGAAAATCGCCAAAGGGTTAAATCTCATTTGCTGTTGATTGTAATAACTGTAAAACGATAGTAGAAAGTCTTCGTACTGCTATGAAGTTTTTAGAAACCTGACTGTGACTACTAACCCATAATTTACGGTATCCTTGCGATAAGTTACTTACAGACAACTGTCCGCTGATGTTACTGTAATATATATATATATATATATATATATATGTGTGTGTGTGTGTGTATGAACATCACTTTAATTTTCTCTTATACTGAGATCAATAGCCCGAAAGTTGAAAAATTGACGTAATTAAGTTGTGTATAAATAGACACAGTCATTATAAATGTAATTAAATTGATAACTTGTGACTGTATTAGCAAATATGGAATTCACTAAATTTATTTTACTTTTAAACCATAGATAAAGTTTGAGAATAAGTGACATTAACAGCCAAATCAAGCAGTAACTTCGATCTGTTCATTGCTGTGTGTGAGAGAAGTCCTTAGAGTTTGTTGCGTGATGGTGTCCGGCGCTGCCGCGGGGCCATCTGGTTCGGGTCATAGTGGTGGAACAAATTTTCATCATCAGGATTAGGCCGGCAGGATAGGAGACGTAGTGGCGCACGCCCAAACCTCCCCGCAGTGTGTATGGAGACAGGGAATTCGACTCTGTTGTTGGTGATTCGTCCGTCGTAGGGGACGATAAGCCCGGCGCCATCTTGGTGTCTTTCGGAAGAGAAGGCCTGAATGGGCCTGCTCTTGGTTTCTCCCTCCCCCTTCTTTATTTCTAATTTCATGCAACACCCACACTATCACAGTCATCCACAAATACAGTAACACATGTGAACACACACTGCGAAAGGCAAAGGAAAACCACCCGGGTACATCTTTTCAAGAGAGTTCGCGTGGAGGCAGTACATCCTCCATGGTACTGTAGCCGCCTACGCCTAAGCCTGGGATGAACATGTGTAAGAGTCGCTATTTGGAATAAATATTATTTCCTACAACAACAAACCGATTTATTACATTTAAGAACAACAGTTAGTCTTCGAGGGTACCTAAGAGGTTCAGGCATCATTTGGAAGCAGAACGCGGCATGTCTTCTATTCTAATTCAACCCTGGTGACGAAAGAGTGAATCAAATCTATCTGCATTATATCGTAAAGCTATTTTCATTTGGCAGATTCAAGGTTTCTTTATAATTCCACTGTACCTTGTTACTTCGGAAATGCATTCCACTGCGCAGCATTTTTTGCTTCTGAGAAGTGCAGACTGCACTTCATATTAGGTGAATCGCTCGATTTCATCAAAGGATCCTTGCTTAGAAACATGTGACGTACTGGAGCGTAACTTGTGAACAAGCAATGGAGCTTGGGAAGCTATTTCGTTTTGCATCTTTTTAGAAACTTACCAAGGGCGTTTGGCTGGTGGGCCAATTACCCAGTGTTCAGCAGTGTTGGGCGCAGTCTACATACCTGCGCGGCCTTGTTTTGTGCGTCGACGAACCGAGGCTTCTTTGTTTTCTGCAAACGAATCGTTAAATGAGTGCGGCTCGCCTACCTACTTAATTGAGAAGCAAATCCTGGCAAGTCTTTTCGTAAAGCAGATCTTTCGAAAAAAAAAAATGCAGTCAGCTAATGAGCAGAAGACTCTTTCACGTCCACGCGCTCAACAATTGTGTTAATTTTTCGGAGAATAAGCTTTTATTTATGTTTATTTATTTAAAAAAAATATATAACCACTATAACACTCCCTGGATGACTTTTAAAATTATATCTTGTGTTTAACAAGACTAAAATTCAAATATCGCACCGCGATTCACATAGAACGCTGCAATGAAGAGGCTTGGGCTCCATGCTGGTTCCTGAAGTCACGGAGAGTCGCGTAATATGCCACAAAGGAATACTCGCTAACATTAGAGCACAAAATGAGTTCGGAAAAGGCTGCCTCGGACTCCCAAGTGAATCTGGTTGTTTGTTTAAATCAGGAATAGTTTTGTGGCCTTTGCTGGTTGTACCATTCTCCTACCACCACCCCCCCCCCCCCTCAAGCAGTAATTAATTTTCCACAAGTGCGAAGTGTTTTTTCACGGAGAAGGAGAGTTTGAAAAAAATCATGCACTTTTATATTTTTCTACCATATGTCTGCTGGTTACTTACTGCTAAGTTATCCACTGTACCCGTAAAACTGAAGGTTCTCGATACGGGCTGGAAGGTATTAAGGCTTTCGTTACGTGTCTTTCGAGTGGTCTGGTGGCTGAGTTGGTTAAGGCGCGTGACTGGGGAGCGGAAAGTCGCCACTTCGAATACCAGTCTCGGCTGGGATTTTCACGGCCTTAAAAATCGACCTTCACCTCTTTGCTTTCCCGCGTGAAGTGCGCTAGGACGCTCCATGGTTCGGATTTCACCCTATACCTGGAAGTATTAACAGGTTAGGTTAGGGTAGCCACTACAGTCTGTCAACCGGCGCCGGCCCAACTACCGTTGGGGTCTCTCGGTTAACAATGGCATACGTGACCTTTACCTCTCTCATAACTACATTATGTATGTGGAGTACACACGGATCGTTTCATTGTTACTATTCCTTTGTAAATTATAAATAGCAGAGGAAAGAAAATGCTCGTTTTACCTGATATACTCGCTATGAACACATGGTTCCGGAGAATCCAACCAATATTCGGGTTATGGACCAAGTTGACTTTCTATGTTATTCGCCGTATCGTAAATGTATTCCATTACTGTGCAGTCATTAAGATTTAAAAAATTTGACATAACTTCCTTGATGCAAGGAATTACCAAAAATACCGATATTTTGGTTTTTACCATTTTCTGAAATGAAGTGTTTTATATGATAAGCTGCGATATATCAGTACACACTTTTTAGACGTTATTTCTTAGATGATGCATATTTTTCGAATGATTTTGAAAATCTTTCATACTTTTCTTGTTCATATTCATTGGGCTCAGCTTTATCTTCTGCATATTTTTGCAGATGATATGACTGTGTGTTGTTTTTTGAAACACGGTTTCTAATATTGTCGTACAATTTGCAGCAAATGTAATCGCATGTAGATTATAAATCAAAATTCCGTCTGGAAACAACTGTTGATGTTACTGTTTACTTTATTCCCATACTCGGTTCGCCCTTATGGTGTGAGGCATCGTCAGTGGGTGTGAATTTATTTTACATGTGTTATGCATCTTACAGATCTTCTACTTCACAATTAGAAAAACTGTTTTACACATATTTCTGAATAAACACTGGCGTTATTTCTAGAAATATATTCAGAAATATGTGTAAAACAGTTTTTCTAATTGTGAAATAGAAGATCTGTAAGATGCATAAAGTGATGTTCAAGATCGCCATGTAAATACCATCACCCTAGCTGTAAGTAAAATGTAGATATGTATATAATAATTCTATAATTCCTCTGTCAAAGTAATGAAACACATGTAAAACAAATTCACAGCCACTGACGATGCCCCACACTATAAGGGCGAAACGCGTATGGGAATAAAGTAAACAGTAACATCAACAGTTGTTTCCAGACGGAATTTTGATTTATAATCTATTAACCAACAACTGCGGAAGATGGCCTACAACCAGATTTGTAATCGCATGTTGTTCCGTCATGTCCATTGTAAGCCCTGGACATGTTTATGCGCACAAAACTCGTGTCGCTTACGGAGGTGCTTCGTCGCACTTGGCTCGCGATCAGACTTCGGAAAGTGTTCTCATTCAGTATTGAGAAATGTGGTTCAATGTAAATTGCAAACATATATTTTAAGAAGTCAAAATTGCAAGCTCGGGGAGAGGGAGGGGAATATAAAAATTAATAGACAGAAACACTCGCCATCCGCGATGAAAAGTAGGATCGTCAATCAGTGGGGAAAGATGACTCGTTGACGTTTATTTCCGTCATTCTTCACGAGAATAATGCGAGGAGTTCATTAACCGGAAATGCAAGAAAGTACATGCCGTCAAAGTGAAAGATTTGCCAAGCAAAAAAATCACGCAATGAAGCTTCGTAGAAATTCCACGCCCTCGAAAATGCGACGAGAAAAGAAGCGTTTCACGCGTCATCGGTGTACTGCCGTACCGTTTTGTGTGGCACAGGGCAGCTTTCACGCCGATTGTTAAGTCGGTAAAGATAGGAATAGTGGCCTTGTGTTCCTCTCACAACGGCAGTAGGTCTTGTGTGTGGAGTCCCTCCTTTGTGTAACTGACAGCGGCCGCATAATCCGTGAATGGCGTCTCCCTGGAAAGCGCCAACACCTGCGGTGCCTGGTCGAGGGTCGCTCGCGTCGGGGACTGCGATTATTCAAATGCAACCCCGCGTGTGGTATTCATTAAGGGCCATTTAGTAGCAGGTCGATACGCTGGAGAGGTCTTGCAACCACTCGCCTTAGTGGAACCTGCTTCAACACACACTGCTGCCATGTTCAGAGTTAGATATCAAAACACAGTTGCCGATCCGTGGACAGATGGATTGCGTCATATATCTCCGATCGAGATGTAAGAAACAGGACGCACTTAACAACTATCTCACAGCGCGAAACACGCGGGAACAGTATGAGAAGATTCTATCAGGACGCTATAACAGACCCTGCACATGTGGCATGTTACAATACATTTTTATTGATTGAGAAATATTTGTTTCTAATTTTTTTTGTTTTGTTTTTGCTAATTGATGACGAGGTCATTGGAGTTGACAGAGGATTTTGGGCAAGGAGCGAAAAAAAAATCGTTATGCTTTGAGGAAGGAAGCGTGCAGGCATTTCAAGAATCTTTTTGAAAATAGAAACTTGGCTAGCCAAATAGTTAATACGAGACGGATCACCCGATACCAGACCCGAACTTTACCGCTCACCCTAGAAGGCGCTCTCGGTAACACCTTTCTTCATCTCAAATTTCAATCTGTTCAGACACGTTTTGTTTTATTGCCACATGCAGTAAAACTACTCTCTGCAGCGTTTCTATACATTTAGCGAGATTATTTTTCACTTTGAATAGTATAAGTTTTAATTACAGTGAAATATTATTAACATCTCGAAAACAAGATTATTTGGAATTTATGCACCAAATCCGCAGTATTATGTTTTGCAGCGACGTATGGATTGTCATGAAAGAGCATTGAATTAGAAATATTTCAACAGTGAATTGCAGTTATAATTTCAAACCATCGACTGAAATCATCGCCTTAGTAAAGTGTTCGCGTAGCTGAGAAATATGTCTTAGTCCAGTTGAAGCCTAATGGTTGTGAAATTGTACAGTTGGCACACTTTGTTCAGGCTGAAGGAAGAGCAAACTGTGAATCAGTGGTTCCAAAATCACGTGGAATTTTGCATTTAGTTTTTGAGGACGTTAATATTTAAAATCGATGCCACGTATTCTTTTCCGGGTTGTATAAGGCTTGAAAATAACGGTCATTACTCAGAATTTCCCCTTCTTGAGCAGGAGTTGAAGCGGCTGCCCCTGAGCGTGGAGGCGCTTGCGTCACGTTGTTTGCTGGCGCGGTGGGGGGTCTGGTCGCCTGGGTGGCTCGCACCGTCGTAACAACTGCCGCTAGTTTCATGTCTACAAATCCCAATATAGCAGATTTATGTGCCCTCCTTAGAGGCTTCTCTTAGATTTTCTTTTAAATTCTTGATGTTTCTGTTTTCCTTAAAGTTGCAGTTCATCTTTCGCTCCGAATTTTGGTGTTTATAGTCAGGCTATGGTGAAAAGCGTGCTTAAGTGTTGAGTGGTAAATCACAACGATGAAAGAGCGTAGTATTCACTTCTATACACTGCGACTACTCCTCAAATCCATCAGTACGTCTTAGACTGATCCGTCTAAACGTTTCATAATTAATCCACATACTTTTGAAATGGAAATTAGTTAATGACATTACAAACACGTTCCAGAAGCACTTCCCAGACACTCTCCTCCCCATCTTTTTTGGTATAGCGCTTGATAACGTACTCCGTTTGTTGACACGTGATTTTATTTCTGTAATCAGCCGTGGCTTTCTCTAGCATATTTCTATGTCATTCTTACTGTCTCAGTAACCACTGTTCTAAGGCCAGAGTTACAAAAACGATTCGTTTGTCTTAGTGTCTTTCTCCTCTGATACCAAAGGTTACAACTGTCGCAAGTATAATCTACTTCTGGACTTAAACAATGAAATCATAGATAACAGATTTAAAGTCCCTTTTCTTTTTAATGTTTTGAGTCAGCAAAAATAAGTTTAATTCTTCAATAATTCTCAGCCATTGTGGATGAATGATAGCTTTTTTTCTTATTGCTTTACGCCTCGTCGACGGCTAAGGTCATTAGATGCGGGATGGGACTGTGGACAAAGAACGGGAAGCAATTCAGCCATGGCATTTTTGAAGGAAGCATCCCGGCATTCGCCTGGAGTGATTTGGGGAAACCGTGGAAAACCCAAATCTGGATGTCCGGACGGGGATTCGAACCCGCGTCCTCCCGAATGCGAGGCCAGAACATTAACCGTTCTCCAACCACGCTCGGTACGAATTATAGTAACCAGTTTGAGAGTAGAAAAACTGTCCATTTTCAAAGTAAAGTTACTCGAATACAAGAAGGTTGTTTATGAACGCAGGTGCTCTGTGTGCCGAGGGCTTGCAGTCTGTGTGGCCACCTTTACTACCCAGACGTGCTTCAGAGGCAGCGAGCAAGCGCCCCTTGCAGCACGCACCCCGCTCGTCGTTTTTCTTCCGACAAATGTAAGTCCTTTAATGACAGAAGGAAAAAAAAGAAATAGCGGGTAAAAAATCGTTAAATTTCGGATCAGGCATTCAGACAGTTTTATCAGTACCTTGCTTAAGTAAAATGTAGGAAATACAAGGAATTCGAAAATCGGTGTACTACAGTTATAAACATTTAGGTTTATTCTATTCGGGTCGCACGAACATCAAACGAATTTCGAGGCATGAAACGTTTTTCGAGATAGAACGATGTGTTGACAACAATGGCGCCGGTGAGAAACTTGCGTAATAGTATTACTATAAAAAAATATTAAAAAAACACATTAGAATTTGCAAATTAACATTTCTGAAAACGACAGTGATCCAATTCTGAGAAACAACTTTCTAACTTTTATACTGCGCAGTAACCTATAGAACTGAAGCTTAGACTTCAGTGAAAGCAAATAATAATAATAATAATAAATATATGCAATTGAATTGTGTTTCGGCATATTTATGTCAGAAAATACGTGCAGCTCTAAGCGAACACCTTCCATTAAAAATGGTTTGAAGAGGCTTCTTTTTGCTTCTGATTTTCCCGCTCGTCGACGTCATTAGAGCAGGGGGGAGGGGGGGAGAATGGAGCTAGGGCGAGGAATGGAAGGAATTTCAGCATAGTCTTTTGAAGAAACTATCCCATCAGGACTGATTACGGAAAAACATGGAAAATCGACATCAGGCGTTCTTTCCAATGCAAAGACCGAGCGTTAACGGGTTAGGCGGCAAACGAAGAGAGAAGTTGGTCTGTTGTATTTTGAGATTGATGGTGTTGGTTATTCTGGTGGTAGAGACTACAGCTGATTCGAAACATTGGAGAGGAACATAACATTAAGGTACCTGAAGCAATGATTATTAAAGATGTATGTTGTTGACTAGTGAGGATGAGAGAATTGCACAGGTCGTAAATGAATCAATCGATTCCAGAAACCGATTGAAAAACATTTGCCTACTAAATACTTTAATTCCTTCTCAGTCTTAAACTGTTACCAGTGACTAATTTTCACACGAGTGGTCACAGTATTATTGGACAAAACGGATGCAAAGTTGTTTCAGATTACTGGAGGCGTAACTATTAAATGCTGTTACGAGCTTTTGATGCGTAAGACATACGCCATTTGTAAAATGGGTGCACTGGTAGCATTCTACAAATGATTTGAGCGACTATTTTATGTATTGTTACGTTACCGGCTGCTAAATCAGTAGGGAACCTCATGAATGTACAAGGATCATCCGAAAAGTTTGCGCCGTAAAGAAAAGAATTGTCCCCTCTGAGATCGACACACATCTTTCAAAGACTTTCCAGTGCTTGTATGGCAGCCACAGAAAAGGATTTTTCGAGAAATGAGATGGTAGCACTTACGAAGTCACCATCTGTCTGTGGAAATGGACGCTACGTGGAAACTTTTAAGGTTTGAAAAGGGGTGGAAGAGTGAAGGATCTGGTAAGCTGGGAGGCAGCAGTATCAGCTAAAACCCACAATCACGATTTGGAGCTACGACAATGAAAGGTGATTGGGAGCATTGGACTTTATTTTTTATATTTTTTATTGTTTTTCGTAGAGGTCATTTCAAGCGGGAAAGAATTGGATGCTAGAAACTGGAACGAATTTGTCTGTAGGCTTTTGAAGGAACTATCCCAGCATTAGCCAGGAGAGATCTTGGGAAACGCACTAGATCTAGAGATACAATATTTTACGAGCTTGTGATGCGCACTTTTGTCCACCCTTTTCCATATAATGTTAAATATTATACGATAAATAAATAATTAAAATATTGGAATCCACGGAAAACCGAAATCTGGATAGCTGGACGGGATTTGAACCAGCGTTCTCACGAATGCGAGACCGGAGCGACATCAATCACCCAGGCCTGACGAAACAACAGCTTTTGGCAACTAACATCTTCATATCTCGTAATTGCTTCACATGGTTAGAACAGATTACTTACTCCCTTGGTGGTTTTACCTCTTTTTGGAAATCTTGAGGCTGAACAACCTGGGATAAATTGAATTGGCTTCAAAGAGGGCCACATTTTTCGCCGACTCCTAACTCTTCGCTACGTATTAATCCATTGCCAAAATTTTCAATGCTTTCTCATGTCCAAGTACTATATCAGAATGCGATCTGCTGTTTTTGGAATGCTTGATATATTCTCAACCAATAGTGAAGTTGACCTTCTGTCTCAACGCCATCTCATGTACCCCCACTGGCCTCCCTGCTCTGCGATTTTCTCCGGTCCTTGTTCTCGCCAGTTTAAATTCAATTGCCCACTTTATAACAGTCCTGTAGGCACTTCCCATAATGTTGCTTCCAAATCTTCTACAATGACCTGTAATGACATCTCTTTCTCATACAAATATTTTGTCAGACAATTTTTTTTCTTCTCCATTCCAGATTTAACATACAGATCATCTTTTTTTTCGTACCTGTTACAGGTTAAAGGTTTATTCCAGGATGTTGCAAGTTTGGTATAATTCAACAAAGTACTGAAGAATTATATGCAGTTTTCACCAAGGTACACTATTTATTTTGTTTATCTGGTTATGACATGACCTTGTGGGACGACCTTCGCAGAGAAGAACCAGGCACCAAAAACTCAATAAAATGGCAAATGAATTTCTGAACTAATTATTTTTCTTTAATAAATGTCTTACCGAATATGTGAGTATTTCGCTCGAAAGTTTGTTCTAAACCGAAGTATCTTGCTCTAGAGAATAATTCCTGCAGTAGTATTGTGACTGTTGAGTGCGGAAGTTTCTGCAGTCAATGATTCATAAGCTCAGAAACTCGCCGACGCTTATTGGAATATGTCAAGAAACACGTAACTAAATAGACGTGGTTGAGTGAAATGCTGGATCATTCATTGAAGACACGGACGGTTTCCACGCCAAAATACTGTTACCACACTTTTTGCGATACAAGAGTAGTCTTATACAATGGAATGAACAAGGCAACCACTGTAAAATGTAGTTACCATCCCAGTATACGAGGAGTATAGCGGAGTATAAATGTATATTACACCAGAAAAAGGCTATTTTCATTCTTAAAAGAACTTGTTTTGTCTCATAGATTAATTTTAAGATTATAGTAGGATTTTCTCACTTTAGTGATTCTTTCTCAAGAGAACTGAAAAGTGAATTTAATTAGTGGGGTCGCCACTCGTTAAATCACTAACACACATAAAAAAATAATGCACTGAAGGATATTCAATTAAGGTCACATTGTACTTCCTCTAATGTTTAACTCTGAGAATCAGTTTTCTTCTTTTCAACTGCGCCGCCGTTTGTAGATCAATATTTAACCAAAAATTTCAGGATCTTATGAAGAGATAACTTTCTTTCTACCAGCATTTAATTAACTCCAAAGAGACACAAAAAGCTTCTTACAGTTACAAATAAAATGGTCTCTTCTCTTTACCGTTAAAAACGACTTTGCTTTTCCTCTGAGGGAAGGTAAATATTATTTCGTTTAATTAATCTTCATATTCAGCGACTAACTTATCACGAAGCGCGACCGTCACTGACAACTATAGGTAGCCATTGTGACATGTTATTCGGCTCCGCGGAATATTACACTGTAATTTATTACACGTAACTTATGTTGATAACACTTCCGTAACTTCAGCAGTAAACTAGACTTCTTCATAATTTCATTCCGTAGCGAAAACTAGTTCACGACTATCTAAATTATTAGGAGTCTTTTAAACAATGAAACGTCATTTTTAGTGTTTCATCGACAAAATTGCTTTTTAGAAAAACATGCCAGCTGGTTCGAGAGGTTGTAGTTTAAGGTATTCTAGAAACAACAGCCCATGACTGCCGAATATAGATAAAGATACGAATAAGCACGTTAACTCAAGAAAACTTTATAAAACTGAAATGAATGTCATAGTAATATAAACAAATTGAGGATAGTAAATTGAAAGGTGAATGAAATAGCACTTAAATAATAATAAAAATAATAATAATAATTTAAAAAAACTAGCAATTTCTCGCTGCTTTGACTTCGTGGATCTTAGTCTCGTAGTAAGGCTATTCCGTTTAGTTTTTCCACTAGTAGTAAAATATTAACGTTTGTAATGTAGTAGTCTATGTTCGTAACCTTCACCTTAAAATATATCATTCAATTACGTTACGCTTATTGGTGTGTTCATCTTTGATGTAGTGGTTTGTCTAACGTTTTCCGTTGATTGTAACGTACCTTATTGTAGAAACTGAAGAAATAAATAACCAAAGTTACGCAGTAAAAAAAAAAAAAATCATATTCATAAGGATGGAGAGTTTATGATCTTACGTGGTTATTCGTAAAGGTGTGTTCCTCTGAGACGCGGTGTGATCTGCTGTACCTGTCTCTTCCTGGTAGCGGGCATCCATAAATTACGTGAGGTGTTTTTTCCGGATTTTCAGACACCCCCCCTCTGGTGAGATTTGATCCTGTCCGTGTTATCCCCTCGTAGAAATCGCCGTGACAACTTTTTGAGACTTTTTTTTTTTTTAGGTCTCACCCACACTTTTTGCCGAAATACCCCCCTAAAATCGGCCTTCACGTGTTTTGTCCAGCAAAACTTTCAAAAACCTCACGTGAGATTTCCGTTGACCCACCCGTCCCCCTTGATGAAATTTGGTGAGATTTCGCCGGACCCCCCTCCCCCCCCATATTTCACCTCACGTAATTTATGAACGCCCCCTAAGAGTGAATTACCATTTATTGCTTCAATTTTCCCGCTCACTTAGAATCATGAGATTCGAGTATACCTTAGCTGTTAAGCTAGATCTTTAGCCCAACTGGTTTGGTAGGTTTTGCACGATGCCTGAACAATTGAACAGACAGACACAGCTGCTTATAGATTTGTAACAGTATAGAATAGATATACTGTTAGTAGGAGCCTCGCTATTGGTCTGAGATCACTGAAACTAAGTTCCACCCGAATATACTGATGACTCCTGATGTGATTCATGATATTTTCAAAATGAAAAAGACGCAGTGACAGATGCCATGTGGCCATATAAACATTAAACTCTGTACCAGTAAAATAGGAGGTGAAACAGAAAATAATCACTGTTTATTCTCGACAGCTAAGCTGTCATTTTGTATAACGCATTTACGGCCAGCTCATTTCCTTTTGTGAAAGAGACGGAAAAAGGAAGGCATAGTAACAAGCACGTAAGAATACCTGTTTAAACTTCAACATACATCATACCTATATTCTCATCGAAGCACAAAACGGGAACTGTTTGCCATAACCTGCGGGCAAATTCAATGAAAGCCTACTAAGCAAAGCAGAGGTCATCAAAGCAGATTGGCGGACCATTTGACTCTTTTATTTTTTATTCATCAGTCTATCAGCTAATTGGCCTATTGACCTGCTCTGCCTTTATGTAGATCGTCGAATGCCTAATTTTTCCTCGTAGTGAAATTACCCAGGCTGGCATTAAGTTAAGGCATCAAATTTAATACTTCTATACTATTATAAATCTGTAAGAGAACTGCGTGTTCTGAGGAGTATGACCCGATATCACGCAAAAACTATTGCTTCACTTTGGACGGTGTTTTCAATTTTTCAGAGCTAATGGTCCGCATCAAAATCTGCGTAAATAGCTAATGACTTATATGTACCAAGGGACTGGACAAGTAATTGAAATTATTTCTGGATGGAAAATTATGGGCCACGGATCGCACCGTATTTGAGATATTCACTCCTTTCACGAAAAACTGACAAAAGACTTTTCTTAGGATTATGTTTCCTTTCGTGATTTCGGCTATTTATTTAATCAGTTCTCCGAAATTTAAAACATTAAAACTAACGAAATATGTGAATCAAACGTAATAAGCATGAGAAAAATATAACACAATCACCGAGATGATTAACATCTTTGACAATTAAACAATTTGTCTCTGGTACATGTTTACAATCGACGCAGAATATTGTACAATGTTAATTAGAAAAAAGTTAATGTGTGATATTTCTCCCCTAAATGTCATATGGACGCAGAATTCTTTTTTTTTGATGAAAGCTGCCTGTAGAACTAGGCCTACAACAAACATCAACAGGTAACAATACATTAAAATCGTCACAGTTTCGCCATCGAAAGCTGGTCCGCTGGGACTACTAATACGCGACTGAAATAATGACATTCATGCTTTTCCAAGTTAATATTTTGTAACAGAATGAAATCGGTAAAGAATTTCTACACATACCGAAACAAACGCGCGCGGGCAAATGCTAGTCTTTTGAACGATCATTTGGTACGCGTTGTAATTAATTACGATCCAGCCTCAGTTCTGATCCATCAGGACATCATTAACTCCAATTTTCTAAGAGTTTCTTTCTTCATCGTCAATTTGACGTATCTTCTGAAAGACTTTTATTTATGCACTTTCCATTCGGGAGGTCGCTGGTTCAGAACACCTTAAGATCCCAGGATTCCATTGTTTCCCAAAATTACTCTAGACGAATGCTGAGATGGTACCATCAGAAGGCTATGTCTGAATTCCTTCCCGTTTCTTGCCATCCATCCTCTCCCGGTTCTGATAACTTCAATGAGGACTGGCTTTAAAAGCCCAAAGCAAAAACAAGCACTTTCCTTCTTTCCTGAAATTAACTAATGAATTTATCAGCAACTGTTACGTAGAGTGCAATAGAAGTATTCAGGATACATTAGTTAGTTATTAAATTTTTAACTTAGTTTTCTTCTTGGTTACTGTCCTTATGCCTTGATTTTATGGTTATGTAAAATGTGTCAACTCTACGTACTAGTTTATTCGACCTCATGTCTAAACCAGTGTGTTGACTTTAGGGGGAACTTCAGAGGTTAAGACTTTTAAATTTCGTATGTTTGCTCAAATAGTTTACCAGTAACTATTATAAGTAATGGAATAGAGATGTTCAGGATGTAGAAAAATGGAATGGATACTATCATTTAATAACCATCCATCGGATAGTTATTAAATGATATGGTAGGGTAAGAGGCAAGAAATAGCTGCGTTAAAATTGTAGGTTACACATAATTAACCTGTATTCCTCCAATTTCGTACTCTTTGAGATGTCCTAAAATGCTTATAATTATACGATACAAATTTTTATGTATTTACACTTCCGATAAGACTTCAGTATTTTCCGCATTTGACTAAGTAGATAATGTTTTCGTTTCTTACACTGTTAGTCTAGTAATTTAGTAATATCACAAGGAAGCTGCTGCTCTCCAAGGAAGAAGTTCAAAAACTTTAAGTATTTGTGTTTTACATTAAAATGTAGTCGAGTTAAGTTGTTCATCATTTTGATTGCCGTAAACTAAAATGACATAGTGAAAATAAGGGTGAAATTATATTACTTTTCGAACATATTTAGTCACTAACCTTCATGTAACAATGAATTTAGCATATAAACAGGCTTCAGTGGAGCATATCCTTGAGTAACGTAATGTATAATTTTCTGTATTTTCAAGCAAAGTAATCGATTAAGCTACTGATTGGCGGCATTGTTTTCAGTCTTCCTGCAGTATTAAAGGCCCATTTAGACGACATGGTCTCCCTAAATCGTGGCCACGCCCCTTCGGCCCTGAAAACGGGTCGTCTAAAGCGAGCTACTGGTCACGTTTTTGCCGCGAGACCAGGTAGGGAGGTCGGGTGGAAATTCCATCTGATTTAGGGCCCCCACCACACTGCGCTGAAAAATGGCCGTGTAAAGCCTCGCCCGGTTGTGCCCGCACTGTCTGGTTACCCGTTTTCTATTAGTTTGAGATGGATTCATCCGATAATAATAATAATAAAAAATTGATAGAGTTGCTGGAGGTGTAAAAGACCCACACGTTATTTAGAAAAAAATAAAGTATATTTCTTATAAAGGAAAAAATTAAAATTTAGTTATTTATTGCCTTAAATACATATATTTTCGGGCTTACTGGACTAGCTATTAATTGTTGGTTTCATTTCAGTGTTACAGCTGGAGCCACATTCTACATCTAGTATAACAAAAAAAGAAACACTCATTTTTAAATTTATGGACGCTCTGTGTCTTTCCTTTCCCGCCGTCTTGCATCTATTTTGTTTCATCATAAGCACTAACATGTCGTTTGGAAATTAATTGAATTGTATAGTTTACCAAAAATAAATTGTTTTCGCATACTTTGTGGTTCCGTTCAGAAATAACGGCGAGCGGACACGAGTTCGACTGGAGTACAACAATATGAATGGTCCGCCATTATTGCGATAATTACACAGATCAAAGGATGCGAGCGAGAAAAAAATCGCTGGCCGATAGGTACTTTTTCTTGCAAGAGGTTGTGAAACTAGCAGACGAACGTTCAGTTACATGTGTTGTCTACTTTATTCGAAATAAAGTATTTTCGCATACTTTATTCGTAGGAAAAAGTATAACATCCAAAAATAAAAATACTTTATAATACAGTATGGTTGGCAACCCTAACCTCTAGTGCCCTCTGTCATAACAAAGACGCGAGAAATAAGGCATTTTAGGTGTCATCCGCTAGAAATTTCGGACATCTTCACCATCAAACACATCTAAGCGTCTAAATTGACTGAACATATGCCTTTGTAAATATAATTGCTTGGCACACGTCTTTTTTCTTTTTCCTAGGCTTTTCGCACAATGTCAAAACGTCACGGTTACACCAAGAATTTGTGATTTTGATAAATATGGAGAGATACATATTTAATTTAAATATTAGAACTTTAATAAAATTTGTAACTAACTTATTTTATTACTAGTATTATTGAATTGAACGTGCAGAGCAAGACGGATATACGCGTGGTGGTAGGCCGCTAATACGGTAGTAACCAGATCGGGAACGGCCGACGGGAGGAAAGTGAAATCGGGAACGGGACAGGGTGATCGGGACGGCCGACGGGTCGTCTAAATGGGCCTTTAGTGTCCACGTCCATTGCACCCCCGACCCTTTGTGCCGGCTGGCTTTGTGTTGGCAGCTGTGCCGATTCAGCGCAGGCCACGTGGCCTGACCACAGTAATTGAAACCAATTGGTCTGCCGAAGGCGGACAAGCACCCAAGCGCTTTTGGGCCGCTACTTCATGTCCTAATTGGGGCTTGTAGCTTCTTCAGTTGGATGTCTTTTTTAGCAATTAGGTAGCATCCAGCGAAAGTTCTGTTTCCGCACTACGAGATAGTAGAAAGGAGAAGGCTTACTTGTCAGTAGCAAAGAGAAAGTCGGGTGTCCTTGTGGATATATGTAATTAGTTCGCTTCCTTCCGAGGAGAAGAAAGTGTGTTCGAAGGTTGGTTTCTGGTGTGACAAATACTATGTATCAGTTCAGCAGGTATGTATGGTCAAATCGCTAAGCGAAATTATCTTTCAAGGTTTCGTGAGAGAACGTTTCAGTGAAAATGTCTTAGTTTCGGGGCAAACGGTGGTTTAGCTTCGTGGAAAAGGATGTGGACTCAGTTTCAGCTCATAGCACAGCTACAGTGACGGCAGGGCCGCATGTAGGCTTTGTGGGCCCCTAGGCTATACATGTGAGATTTATCGCACCATTAGTCTAACATCACATGCTTAAAATTACTGACCAGAATAATATACAGAAGGATGGAAAGGTAGTAGAAGAGATAGTAGGTGAAGATCAGTTTGGGTTTAGGAAAAATCGGTACAAGGGAAGCAATTCTGTCTTTAAGATTAATACTTGAAGGCGGATCAAGAAAAACAAAGATACTTTTATGGCATTTGTTGATTTAGAAAAAGCTTTTGATAATGTTAGGTGGGACAAGATTTTCAAAGTTTTAAGAAGTCGGGTCTAAAGTATCGAGGTAAAAGAATACTATACAAAAAATATAAGAATCAGGTGACTATAATAAAAGTAGAGAATCACGAGAGACATGCTTCAGTTAAAAAGGGTGTGAGACAAGGCTGTAGTCTATCCCCGTTAATATTCAACCTGTATGTAGAAGAAGCAATGAAGAAAGTCAAAGAAAAATTTCCATGTGGCATAAGTGTTCAGGGAGAAAAAAATCAGTATGCTACGATTTGCTGACGACATTGTCTTGTTAGCAGAGAGGGCTGACGATATTGAGAAGTTATTGAATGGCATGAACAAAATACTGAAGGAAGATTTTGGACTGAGTATAAATCAAAACAAGACAAAAGTTATGAAATGTAGCAGAAATGATACCAATACTAGTAGATTAAATATAAAAATAGGATCTGATGCAATAGGAGAAGTAAGTGAATTCTGTTACTTGGGAAGTAAAATTACAACCGATGGCCGAAGCAGGAATGATGTTAAAAGGAGAATAGCACTAGTAAAAATAGCCTTCATGTAAAAGAGAAACCTTTTAGTTTCAAATATTGATCAAGGAATTAGAAAGAACTTTTTAAAACTCTTTGTGTGGAGCACAGCACTTTATGGTAGCGAAACATGGACTTTAGGAATACCGAAAATAAAGAAAATTGAAGCATTTGAAATGTGGTGCTACAGAAGAATGCTGAAAAATAAGTGGACAGATAAAGTAAGAAATGAACGAGTTTTGGAAATGATGGGTGAGAAAAGAACTTTGTGGAAGAAGCTTACGGAAAGAAGATACAGGCTGGTAGGTCACATTTTGAGACATGCTGGATTGGTTAATTTGTTAGTGGAGGGGGCAGTCGAAGGTAAGAACTGTAGAGGAACAGAGATTAGAATATATGAAGCAGATAATTGAGGCCGTGGGCTGTAAGGGGTATTTAGAAATGAAGAGGTTAGCACAAGATAGGAAAGGATGGAGATTTGTATCAAACCAGTCAAAACACTGACGACAGCAAAAAAAAAAAAAAAAAAAAAGGCTATACATGTGGAGCGGGCTCTTGTCGGTAATTTATGGGCGACCTTTTTTTTTTTAGCGGCCTAGGCGAGCGCCCGTCCAACCGGTGGCCCCCTCCGGCTGCGGTGCCAGGGCCCCCTCTTTTGGTGCGGGCTCCCATTTGTGGTGCGGGCCTATGCTTAAATGCGGCCCTGAGTGACGGTGAAAAATATCGTCAGTGCAGTAGTGCAGTAAATCTACATGAGACTACTGACGCTATGAATGCTGGGAAGAAAGTATTCCTGCTATCAAGACTGCAATCTCACAGCAGCATCAGTAGCAAATATTCTATCAGCACCGAATCTGGTGGGTTAGCAGTTATCGTTGAGACCTGGCATTGGCAGGACGTGGCTTCGATCATTGGTCCGACCATGCTTGTTTCAGTTTCTCATGGTTTTTCCGAAATCACTCACAGGACATGCATGGATAGTTCTATCAAAAGGGCATGGCCGAATTCGTTCCCGTTCTTTGCCTTCATCTTCTTTCGGCTCCTCCCTAATGATCTCGATGTTAATTTCTATTACTCAGTCAGATACAGTGACCGATAGACACTCGAGCATACAATCTGTTTAAAAGGTACTTGCTATGTGTGCTTCAGATGTTATAATAGTCGTATATGACACAATTAAAACCAGTTTTTCTACAGTGGACCAACACGCAAGTAGATGGAAACAAAAGGAAGAGCTGTACTGACATTGTCTAACTGAACGCATGCTGCTACGGATCTGACATAATTAGAGTAATCGTTCAGACGATTGGAACATTGGAATTACAATTGCTACTATACATCGTGCAATTTTATGTTAAGGTTCAGAACAAAACTTGTTAATTTCTGTTGTAGGCGATGAAACTATCGTTTTTTTAAAAAAATAAAAAAAATTTCTTATTTTTTTATGCCTCTGCTAGATGTCACTCGCATTTTTTACGTTATATCTTTTGCTGACGTGATTCTAAAAATAGAATGGAATGTTTATTTTTTGACCATTTTTGTCTATCTGTGATACTGTCTCTATAAACTTGTTAAGGCTATCTAGCTACTACCCAACAGTTAAAGTAGTTCACTATGTTTTTGATTAGCTCACTTTATTATTCGATAAGTACTACCGTGTTTATTTATTTGTGTTAGGCGTGTCTGTCGCACCTGAGATAAGAGAGCTGCTGCCAGCCTGCCTGTCGCAGCTGCCTCCGCGCGCATCGTGCTTCTCTTGTCAGTCGTGAAGCATGGTTGCCAACTTGACACGCCTTCCGCAGCCTCCTGCTCGCAGTTTCTAGTATTGATTACCTGAGTATCAGCCCTAATTACTCTGCGCAACGAAGGAAATTAAGGAGGTTTAGAAATTTCGATCCTTTAACGTTGATTGAACGAAACTGATTTACATTCTACTCTTAATTACGTTATACTGAATGCTGCGGGTGTAAGCGGGAAACTTGCGAATTGATGAAAAATGTTATTGTTACGAGGAAAGGAATAGTTGAAAAGAACTCGGGAAACTTCCAGCAACGTGTCACCTACAATACAACAAGGGAATGTTAGTGAGAATGTATACCAAAGGAGTAGATAGACGCGATTGCGTTAATTTAAGGTTGTTTCTCCTTATAGAACTTAACTTCAGTTCATTGGAGTAATCTGACATTGTCCATCTCAGTGATGTTTCTTACATTCTTGACTTTTGGTGTCGTCGAAATACTTGGCTTTCTTTCTCCTTAACTTTGTAAGTGAGGACGTAATGCAATCACCGAGGTTTTCAAGAAGTGAAATTTAATGGCACTAATCGCGTTGAGAATTCAGATAAACATGGGGTATCGCTTTGCTTATGTTAGTCGGAGGAAGGTGATTGGTGAGAGAGTGTACTGTCAGGTACGTCACACGGAAGTAGTGCCGGAGAATAGTAGCTGGAGCAGACAGATGGTCTGGTGTCAGACTGTGCAGCTGTTGGTTCATTGGGTCGTCCGTTGCCCCTAAGCATTACGCAAGCACAGCTCAGCGCGACTAGGAAGAGGCTGCACGGCCATCCAGCGGCGAGTAAACATAGCAGTAGCTGTATACAGGGTGTTTCCGTGATGGTTATACAAACTTTCAGGAATGATGGATAAGGACAAATGTATTAATTTGAGTAAATTGAAACCCGACCCAGCAACGCTTCAGTGACGAGTTATAATCCAGATAAGCATTTCTCGTCCTCATCTGAAGCAGGTGCCGGCCCTTACGTTGTAGAGGCTAAAGCGCTGGCCTCGCATTCTAAGGGTCGCCGTTTCGAGTCCCGCCTATAGCATGGGTGATTTTAATCAAGTCTATTTTTCGTCTTGTGTTGTCCACACTATACTGCCCCAAATTACAAGAGCCCTATGCAGTAGTTACGACAAAGGAAATTGGATCTGGCTAAATGATCGTAGAGACTAATAAAAAGCCTGATGAAGCTTGTTTGCCACGAACAAGGATAAGTTTTGGCTTGAAGTGTCCCAATTATTTTTTGATACACTAAATGTTTCAGAAGCTTATAGAAAAGTGAAGATTCTCAACCGTTTAAGTTAAACTCATCATGCTTCCCTGATAAGCATGAAAAATAACTTCTACCCGAAATACATCTACTTTTCCTTACTTGTTCCTTTTCTATCTTAGAGTTTCATTAAAGAAACATGTAACGTCAGTTGCTAGTGCCAGGAAGAGTCTTTTTCTCTCACAAGTTACTTCCACTGTCTGTGGCACGCAATTAACCGTAGCGCTCACCCCCATCCCCATCTCTTCCCCCTCTCCCCCCTCCTCTAGACTTTATTTTGTCAGTGAATAGAACGTTTCTGCTTGGTATTTGTCTAATGTTTGTAGTGGTCTCACACCTACAGTAAAAAAAAAAAGAAAAAAGAACCGTTTCGGCTACAAGGCACGTTAAGTAACCAAGGAATCTGGTAACCGACAATTATAGGTATTCATTATCCTAAGGTATCTGTAACAGATATACAAAATATGATTTATAATTTTTAAGCGATTGCTTTTAAATATACTATTTCACTATCTGCTTAGTCAATACTTACAGGTTAAAAAATACTACTTTTAGTAGACGCTATTATACCAAACTGAAAGCCAGTAGCTACAGTTTTCTATGAAAAGACGTGTTAGCACTTGTATTGGGAACTTTACTTAAGATACAAAAACAAAATATAAAAAATTACCAATATTTATTTATTGGAACGAAGATATAATGTCCAAGATCCCGACTTCTTTCGGAGGTACCCATATCTGTTACTGAACCAATGAAAGAAAGTTCAATAGAAACTACAATCTTGTTCAAGCATTGTATTTCTGTTTTAGGTTTCTTCTGTAATTTTCATAAAATTTGGACTTAACAAAACTTAACTCTCTTGTAAATTATTCTTAGTGCCAACTATTGGTATACTAGGAGACTACAGTAAAATCCTTACTAAACTGTTGACAACGCCAACTGAAGTAGGAAGCAGCGAGTAAAGCCTTGTATCCACTTGAGCACGCTCAGGCGAATGAGCCGCTCAGTGAAGCGAGCGGCTCAAGTGTGGACGCCTGAGCGCGCTCGCAACGAACGACAGCGAGCGCGCTCGGGGCGAGCCGATCGGTTGTCGGTATTTTGGAATGCTCAAAGGCGAGCCAGTGTGTGTTCGGCGCTCAATGTGGACGCTGGTTTTCGACAATGAGCGCGAGCACGTGGGATAATGAACTTTGTCTAACTCTTATTGATGCTTACGAATCGAAACGGGTATTGTGGGATAGCTCGTATGAACAATATTACAATAGAACTAAAAAAGATGATGCCTGGCGCGAAATTAGCGAGGTATTAAAATGTAGTGTTGATGAAGTGAAGAAAAAAATTACAAGCCTGCTAGGGTCGTTCAGGCGGGAACGATCGAAACAGAAGAGAACTTCTATAACGGGAAGCGGTAAGTCTTTTTTAATAGTGTTTCTCGCAGCTAATATATGTTTGTAACTAAAATAAAAAATTGGTACCAACCTTTATATAATCTTGGAGTGACTAAACAATGGCATCACAGACTTTCGGTACAAAACGGCTGATGCTTTGTTTAGATACTTTAAACATATATTGCAGACTTGTGTAGGAATCTCCTGAAGCTAGGAATCTTAAAGTTATAATTAATTTATCTGCTGGTGGGATCGCATCACGCATATGCGTATCCTGCATTTTAATATGAGGTCCAACTAATGACAGCAAATGTTCAAAATCAATTCTTGACATTCTCGTAAAGTTTTGAAATGTCTCATTGTCTCCTTCAAATGTCAACTCGCGAATTAAACTATTAAGATGATTTCTTCGCTGACGATAACTTTCCCTAATCCACCACCTTGGTACTTTCCTTTTCTTCTTTGATATTGCATGGATAATAATAAATGCTGCAGCTGCCACACGCACACGTGACGACATGTCAATAGCCGAGCGTTTACTGAGCACCGGCACAATGCTCGTTCGACCAAAATTTCCTTTTACCTTGAGCACGCTCAAGCGAGCGTGCTCAAATCAATGAGCGGCTCATTCGCCTGAGCGTGCTCAAGTGGATACAAGGCTTAAGAAACGTTATCACCAACGCCATACACTTCCCCGTCGCCATTGTTGAGGATACGGTTACTCGTTCCAAATTTATATTCATTTTATTTTAATTATTTTGTTTTTAAACATAATTTTCTCCTTACACATTTGCTTTTTTAATGAAAAAGTTTTGTCATACTACATATTTACACCCAGCAAATTCTGTCGTATTAAATCTTCACGGAGAATCGATAAGTTGGTCATCAATGTAACTAAAGCGGAAGCATCGCTACACTACAGTGAACTGTCGCGTTTACAGGTTGACATGGCGTCACATTTCTTTTTTATTGTTTTCATGAGATATTAATTCTCTGCTCCGTTCGCAGTTAATTTAATCTGACGATACACATCTAAAATTTTAGGCGAGACATTAAGCTTTCAAACTATGAAAATTCCAACAAAGTCTGATTCGCAGCTTTTGAGCGGTGCTGGAACAAGCAGACACAGCGCAGTTTGTCAGCCATTAGTAACATCGTACTGGACACTTCTAAGATAAGAGCAGGTGTAGATGCACTCCAGTGGCGTTGGTCGTGGTAGCTGGCTGAGCAGTTGCTGGTGTTCAGTTACTCGGCTGCCACCGGATTCGCGACCACAAGACACGAATCTCACCTTCATCGCAGTTTTGGAATCTCCGTAGCTGTAACCTTCCCACACGTCAAAGCTCAATTTGTAACTTCAAGCACGCATAAGTAATTTAATCGTGCACCTGTAACATACTCATCACACTACTTACTGTGACATATCGTCTCTAGATCTTTAAATCGAGCTTTTTTACGCCGGTGTTTACCATAGCTTTTCCTAGGTTGCAGCCACTGATTCAGCCCCAGGTCCGAGTTCAGCGTTTGCTGTGACCACACTCTTAGGTTCTCTAACAAACACTTGATTAAGAAGTTAAACGCCAACTAGGAAGTCGAACTCTGCATTAGCCCTGCGCTGTGGCAATTAAGTCCAGCCGGCAGGCTTATATCAGGCATGAGATTCGTAAACAAGCTGTGAACTGTGGGCCTGCGTCGGTGTAAACACGTGGGTCGGTGAGTGGGCTGTGTTTACACTTTACCAGCACTGCTCGGCCATGAGCGATAACTTTAACTCGGTCAGTTAGTGAACAGTTTCTTCCCTCTGTTATCAGATTTCACAATCGAATTAGTTTTGTCGTCAGTTAATCCACACAGAACCGAATGTCTGCTAACAACTAGAAATAGAGTCGGCCCCGGTAACTTAGAGGCTAGCACGCTGGTCTCACACTGCGATCTTCGCTGGTTGAAGTCAGGCCGAGGTCATGGACTCCAAGGTTCGAATTCCACGTTCGAAAACGTCCATTAATTACGTGAGGTGTTTTCCGGAATTTCTTACACCCCCCCTCCCCTCCCACTGGTGAGACTTCGTGAGATCTGATCGGACCCTCCCCCCCTCTAAACGGGTGATTTTGACGGAGACCCGTCCTCCCTACTAATCATCCTCGTAACTTTTTGAAACATTTGAAATATGGTGCTATAGAAGGATGCTGAAAATTAAGTGCACAGATAAAGTACGAAATGAACGAGTTTTGGAAATGATGGGCGAGGAAAAAAGTTTATGGAAGAGTCTTACAGCAAGGAGAGATAGGATGGTAGGTCATATTTTGAGACATGCAGGATTGGTTAATTTGTTAGAGGAGGGAACAGTCGAAGGTAAGAACGTAAAGGAAGACAGAGATTAGAATATATGAAGCAGGTAATTGAGGACGTAAGGTGTAAGAGGTATGTTGAAATTAAGAGGTTAATGCAACCAGTCGAGAGACTGATGACAGCAACATATATATATATATATATATATATATATATATATATATATCACAAGCAAACTTGTAGCCGGATGTATCCCTGAAATGTCCCTATGCCAATCAAATAATAATAATAATTTAAAAATTTAGAAATGAAAATTGATATACGTCGAGCATTTCTTCATTTCATATGTTTGGATTATATTTACTTTTTTTGTTTATGACTATGCCTCGTTGACATCAAGGTCATTAGAGGCGGTGAAGGACTCAGAGCAAAGAGCGGAAGGAAATTCGGTAATGGCCTTTTGAAGGAACCATCCATTCACGTGAAGTGATTACGAGAAACCATGGAAAACCGAAATTTGGTTGGCCGGACGAGGATTCGAATCCGCGTCTTCCCGAATGAGATGTCACAGCGTCACCACTCACCCACCACGCTCGGTAATTAAATTTGCAAATGCACCTTAATTTTCAGCTAGTTCTTAGCACCACGTTTAACGAAAGCCCGTCCCAGTATGTATGCAGCTGAGCGATCCGTATTATGGGCCCCATACACACAACAAATTGCTGTCCAACCATGTCTCTGTATTTGGTTAGACAAAACAAAAAAAAGTTGGACAACACTGTTGCCCGATATCAGTAAAGAGAGAATCCGCATACAGAGAACAAGGTGTCTACTTATATCAGTAATTCTGGAAGTTGAAGAAATTGCTTTATGTACTATGAGAACTGCTGCGTGCAGGGAAAATAAAAGGAAAAGAAGAATAGTGAAAATTTGGGTAAAAAAGAACTAAAAAAACACCCCACTAATTTGCTATCGGAGCTCAAAGTAAATGTACCGGAACATTACAAATTTTTCTGAGGATGATAAATCGATTAAACAAAATATGTGAACCGATTGTCAAATTTTTATTCAAATATACATGTACAGCAAAATTTTCATGAAAACGCTCAGCATCTATGTATTTTCAAACAATAAGACGACTAAAATTTTAGTAACTGCTGGAAAACTTTTAGAAATAATCAACTAGAAAAATTTCTCATAGAAGATTCAAACATAAAATTCGAATAAATTTTACGAAATAATTACAGGCGCCGAAAATCGAAGAATCGAGTGATAAATGTAGAAAACCATGTTTCCGAGTACACCACAAAGATCCTCTGAAATAACAAACTTTCTACTTACATAATTATGTACTACTAGCTGTTTACCGCGACTTCGTACGCGTGGATTTAGAATTTGATTGCTAGAATTGGATTCACAAAGCTGAAAGTTACTAAGATATGTCGGCTGAATATGACGGTAATCGATATACCATTCTACCGTCGAACCTGTCTCATTTATTCATATGGGAAAAAAGTATCCTATTTCATTCCTAATGATACAAAGTATTTCGGGATATCGGTATACACAAATAGTCGTCAAAACGTTGACTTACTTTTGCATATATAATATTATTAGTTTAGATCACACAAAAATTGCCTGTGGAACCAGTATATCCTAAATAAAGTAAACGCTTAGGTTACTATTCTATCGCAACGTTTTGCCAGAACATGGTATCCTTACTACAAAATCCTAGGCCTGGTTCAAACTATGAAAAATAATTCGTAAAAATTTTTGCGCCCAGTGGTGTTTGAACTAGAAACCACACGGGAATCTTCTGTAGAAGCAAGCACGTTACCATTGCTCTACACTGCCATTGCTCTCTAACGTTACGCATTACAAAAGCATATAGATACTATGCGTTTGTCTTTCACAGTTCAGATAGTTCTCATAATTTAATGGCAATATGTTCTTATCTATTCAGAATATGGTATCCCATGTCCATCCTAATGTCAAATACCATCTCCTTGTCGAATTTCATCACGATCGGATTAGTCGTTTAGCCCAAGAAACGTAACAGACAGACAGAGTTACTTTCGCATTTATTATATTCGTATAGATTTGTTTTAATGTTGTAAACATTTTTTTGAAAATTTAAATTGCAGTTGACAATCCAACAGTAATACAACTTATTTATTGAATTTGCAATAAATATTATTGACAACACCCATAATTTTTTTTTCTAGAGTGATATCGGTTAACTGATGATCTACTGTAAATATTAAACATACTTTCGCAATTCTCAATATTTTATCCAGTTCTACTTAATCGCAAAGCTATAAATTAAATTTGCGCTGAACTCAGGATCATCATTATCGTATTCTTCAGAGTGGTCTTCTTTAGTGTCGGAGGTCGATATCCTCGGTAATTGTGTTTTTTGGCCCCGTAAAGAATTTAATTCATATACATCTTTATCATTTACTCCAAATCTTTCATTTTTCGATTTTTTTTCCCTAGCTCCTGGATGTATGGTTTCAATTCGTTGAAATCAGTTGTCAATTCTTACGAGCCCTTGTTTCTCTCTTTTTTTCTTTTTTCTTTTTTTCTTTGTATGATCAGATTTTACTTTTCACAGTTGTGGTAGACTGCGAAACTTTTCTATGACGATTTTTCATGCATCGCTATTTTGAATAATTTCCATCATGGAACCCCTACTAGCACAGATTACTAATACTGCTTAGGTGACAAATTGAACAACTTGCTCCTATACACTCCAACACCTTGGAAAATTATGCACCGCTCACAAATATCAAAGGAGTTTGAAAACCGCCAACTTGTTTGTCCAACTTGCGATTTGACCTGTTAACCTACCCAAACACTGTCCAACTTCAAGTACAACACAGCCAAGTTAGACAACAAGTTGACGAGTGTATGGGGCCCTTAAGACTTGAGGTCTGCGCATGCACCATTTGAAGCTTGCAGGAGGCGCTGTTTTATTTAAACCAACCGGGCGCGAAACGTGACTGGCTCACATCAAAGCGCATGCCAGATTCCCGATAACGTGATCCTCTGTCCGGACGTGACCACGCGAGGCATTGACTCATCCGGGGCATTGTTTCCAGCGGCACACTCCAGTGGGACTGCTTCCCACTCTGTATAGTTGACGGGCACGTTGAAGTACCAGGTACAGCAGGTTCGAGTCCTGTTCCCCGTACTGAGACAATCCTCAATTTACACTTCATAAACTACACATTTCACAAACAACAAGTACATCTACCATAGAGAACATACGTTTCGAGAATCGCCGACAGATGGCAACACAAACGCTCCAGCAATTAGAGTAGAATCTGACTGCGTGGTGACTGCGCTTTACATCCTTAGAAGTTAATAATTGTAAATAATCAGAACTTTGAGTGCTCTCATCAATTTAAGATCGATCGGAAGAGGCTGATAAAATAATAACATGTTGGTTGCGTCAACTGCGCAAGACTTGCGGATATTTAGAAATAACGATGCTGTAACTGTGTGCTCTGCAATTCCAAAAAAAACTTACTAAATTTCGTACTAGCTATGAACTGCAAGCAAGGCGTCTTTAGTAAACATCCTTAAGTAGCTAATTTCATGCATGTTAATAAACTACTTCAATCGAAAACTTCTTACAGAATAATAAGTAACTCTTTTCCAATTTTTTAGCTTCCAACACTGAGTGTTTTGAAAGAATATCCAATTATATATTGAGTTCTTTCCTTTCAGTCTTAAATAAAATCTTTCATGTATCCAAACTACTTGAATAACGATACAGCTTTTCTAAAACAGAAAACCAATCACGGTAGACTACAAAAATTGGGATTTAAGCTGTATGGAGGCATGAGCTAGATTAGTCTAGGAATACGTTTAATCTAAGGTTGACCTCCATTGGAGAGATAGCTGTAGAGAGTTTGAGAAATTGTCCAAGACTTTGAAGAGACCATTGACTGAAAAATATCCAAGACGAAGATTATTATTACTTATTTATTTTATCAATTCGCTTGAAGATCGTTGGAAATAGCCAGAGATTCGGCTGCATACTTTTTACATCCAACTGTATTTTTTTTTTTATTTGAAATGCAATTATTATGTATGATTATTAGTAGCAGAATACCATTCTGCCGGGTTGCCTATCAAAATATGGGTGCAAGTATTTTTAATTTTTTTTCGAAAACAATTCATTCACATGTTTTATAAAATAAGTTATAATTCATTTTCGAGAGAGACATGTAAAAACACTTAAAAAGTTTGTGTTGCCTATATAAAAGTGGCCTCAAGTAGAGGTTGCCAGCTGTTAAAGATATGTAAGAGCGAGAGAGAATTAATGCACTACATCGTCTGATGGACATTGTGGTGCGCTAACATTAACAGCTGGCAATCCCCACTCGCCGCTGATTTTACACGGGCAACAAAAAGTTTTTAAGCTCTTTACATACCTCTTTCAAAAATTAGATATAATTTGTTTAAAAAACAAGGGAACTAATTTTTTTGAAAATAATAATTTTTGAAATTTTAATTAAAAATATTTGCTGCCATACTTTGACTGGCAACACGGCAGAATGGTATTCTGCTACTAATAATTATACATAAAAATTGTATTTCAATTAAAAAACAGTTGGACGTAGAAATCATGCAGCCGGAACGTAGGGTAAAAGAAAGTAATATGCAAATACGTAATATAATTTCCGTTGCTATGCTTTGCTGTTGGACACTTCCAAAGTGCAGTAGGAAGTGAGTGTCCCGTGCGCATTGCGCACTGTTTGGTGCGTGTCTCGACTCATTAGCGTCGCGCAAGTTCAGGCAGCTTCGATTAAAGATTGCGGGGCACGACATCTCGCCATCAGCCAAGGGCGCGCTGCGGGGGTCACCAGCCGACTGAAACTGCGCGATTGCGGACCTCTTCGCTGATGTCTTAAAATGGACGTAACCAACATGCAAGAAATTTGGAATGTGGGTAAAGAAATTTATACTATTTTAATATTCTTTTATTTTGATCAGAACATCGTATAAGAAATATCTGTGGTTTGTTGAACTGCTTTGCATTCGTTCACGAGTTACCAGGCTTGTGTTAAGAGCTGTGTCAATTGCAAGAAGCCAGTGGAAAAGTGAAAACTCCATTGCGAGAGAATGCGGAAGCCATTATATCGTTGTCAGATTTGAGTGTTTACTATGAAACAGGTTTACTACCCATAATGTGTGTGGGACTGGTTCTGAAAAGGATTTATTAATAAAAAAAAACAACAGGAAGACTATGAAAAAGCGTAAAAGAGGACACGATTTTATCAAGAACAATTCTAAATTTAAATTTAAACATTTCCTATTATTTTTATGTTCAAGTCATCGACTTCAGTAAAGAATCCCAAAAACTTTTTAAATTGTGAGTGAATGTGGTGAAATGTATGGTGGTAGCAAATTTCAGCTTGTACAAAGATATCTGGCCTGCTGTTGGCTAATTGCTAAACTGCTGCCTTTATCGGCTGTTATTCTTTAATTTTACGTCTTATTATATATATATATATATATATATATATATATATATATACACACAGCATTTTCCCGTTGTTTCGCGCGGGAAAGGTTTAACTTTTTTTTCTAGTACCAAATGTTATCGTGAAGAGGCAAAAAACTATCCTTTCTTTTAGGTATTACCATAGGTTCAGTATTCATATTGATATGCCAAGGTTTAGTTTTATTTATATTTTAACGTAATCTAATTTATAAAATATAAGAAATTACGTTACCAATTGCTATTAAAGCAATATTAATACATAGAGGTAATTGTTGTATATCCATTATTGCTAATACATTTTATACTGGGACAATAAGCTCTCATACCTTGCAAACCCCATCCAATTCGATGAGGTAGATGTATTTGCGGTGAGTAATGTATTATCTTATTAATAGTTGACAAAACATATTTTCAAATACGGAAAAATAATAATGAAAGAAATTACCGTAGCAGATTTTATGTAAATTCCAAAACACCTCAATGCTTAAGCCAACGAAAAGCAACACAATCTCTGGCTGAGAATGTATTAAGAATCTTTGGCACCTATTCGTTCAGGTTAAGTAAGTATGTAATTATTGTAGGCCATTTCCTCCACAGTTGCTTGTTAAACTAATAATTATTCTTTAATAACTACCCCAATACAACTGTTGCTGCATATTATTTATTTCACGGACGCGTTTCGCCTCTCGTCGAGGTATCTTTTTGAACATAATGAGTTGTTCTTTGCATATAACGAAATTATTCTTATATATAGGAAGCGTAATATGATTTATATTTACATATCAGTTTTGAATTATTAAGCAGGATGTCTGTTTGCATAAGGTAGGATTCATATTATAACTTACATTTACATTTCAGTTTTGAGGTGTGATTGTTGGTCGCCTGTGACCTCAACCAGCATGCTGTTTGCACTATTGCACATAATTACACAGTTTGTACAAAGTTGGGATATTATGTATCCACTGGAAGTCAACATTGAAGGAGGTTTTTTTGGAGCAGTTTACGTGTGCTCGAAGCTGCTGTTCAGCTCGAAAACAAATAAAACAAATCAGAACTTAAACACAAACAAATAAATTCCATAACTCTGGCATATACCAACTGACATGTCAGAATTGTGATGCAATTGTTGGTCAAACAAGGAGACAATTCCAGACAAGATATAAGGAACACTTGCAAGCATTAAAATATAGTAATCATTCAACTTTTGCCGAACATCTCTTAGACAATAACCATTTTCCCACAAACATAAATACAGACATGAAAATCCTAACAACAAACAACACGAAACACAACATTCCAACTCTACAAGAAAACTATCAAATCCAAAAAGCAATAGTCTAAGGAAAAAACGTACTTAATGACTATTTAAACTTAACCACCAAACTTTATTCAAGTTAATAAACATCGAAACTGACTCAAAACAGCATTAAACACAACAGTAATTTAACGCCACATTGCATTCCTCCCATCCACGACACACACATTTTGGCTAAAACAAAGCGAAACACACACACAAAAGTGTAATTAAAAATTCAAACTCTCCGCTCACGTCAGTTCCGACAGAGCACCGCTGAACAGCAGCATCGCGCACACTCAAACTGAAGTTATACAATGTCGTGCACCAAAACTGTGCTTCGAAGTTGTCTTCCAGTGGATACATAATATCCCAACTTTGTTCAAACTGTGTAATTATGTGCAATAGTGCAAACAGCATGCTGGTTGAGGTCTCAGGCGACCAACAACCACACTTCAAAACTGAAATGTAAATGTAAGTTATAGTATGAATCCTACCTTATTACACCAATGCAAACAAGATGTCCTGCATGATAATTCAAAACCGTATCTAAATATAAATCATATTATGCTTCCTATATATAAGAACAATTTCTTTATATGTAAAAAAAAAAACATTATGTTCATAATATTATATATTACAGAAAACATTGTACGCTGAAGATACCTCGACGAGAGGTGAAACGCGTCCGTGAAATAAATAATATCCAACAAAAGTTGTATTGGGATGGTTATTAAAGAATAATTGTTCGGTTAAGTAATATTTATGGTAAAGTAAATATCACAATTCTGTGAAGTTGAAGGCCACAGAAAAGATCTATTAAAAATGGCAAATAGAAACGGTATCTTGCTATATCAATGGTTAAAAATTACATTGTAGAGCTTTTTCGCGTCATTTCTTCCTCATAACCAAAGAAGTTCTCGGTATTTTTTTGCCAACTTGTAATTTTTCTAACATTTGGTACGAATTACGTGAAAAATGAACCGTGTTTGTAGTATTTATTTGTTTTGTACGTAGATTCTTAATCACAGTACTCATTACTGTAAGGAAAATATTGTGTCCAACTGCCATTCATCAACAATCCGCGTGATGTCTGATAATTTTTGCAGGTTTGGTGACGTCTTTCTGTCTGTGAAAACTCGGCCGTGACCCCTCTGGATATTGGCCGGCAGCATTTATTTATTCGTTTCGTGCGATGTAACAGGCGGTTGCTTCGTCCGCGAATCTACACAACACTCGAATGGACCAGCGGTGGCTGACTTGGCCGTGTGAATATTGGCCCCTCTCGTTAGTCCTGTATCAGTATCCACATGTTTTTGTTATTGTCTTGAGATGCTTGTGACTTTCTTCACGTAAACTCTTAAACAGGCGTCTTTCTTTCTCCTTCTTCTTGTTTCCCAAATCACTCCAGGCAAATGCCGGGATGCTTCCTTCAAAAGGCCATGGCCGAATTCCTTCAAATTCCTTGCCTCCTTCCTTTCCCGTCTCTAAAGACCTCGCTGTTAGGAGACGTTAAGCAGAAAAAAAAAAAAAAAAAAAAAAAAACCCTTCTTCTTCCACTGAGCGCAGTGGGTGATGGTAACGCTCGGACCTGTCATTCTAGGGGTGGAGGGTTCAAATCACTGTCCGTCTGTCCAGCTTTCGGTTTTCGTTGGTTTTCCGAAATCATTCCAGGCGAATGCCAAGATAACTTCTTCAAAAAAGACCTTGTGCGCCTGTAATGACACCTATGTCGACGAGATACAAAGCTCTAAGAAAAAAAAAATCTCTCTTTAGTCAACTGCATGTAGTATAGCGATTTATTGATTCCTAAACAAAACATTTTTCATAGCTTCATTTTCTATCCTGGTAAAAATTATTATGTGCAGCAGTCATTTTCCGAAGATACCGACGGGGCATCAAAAGAGAACGAATTTTGAAGACGTATTTCAGAAACACGGTGCTTGAGATTGGTTACGTTGGAAGGAGACGATCGTGTAAAGGATTATTAAAGGTAGACAAGGAAGTCATAGCTTTCCTTAGCTGCAAGAGCGATTACGTAGATACGTACAGTGGCAGTGAAACGTTTGGCAAATGCTCTTATTGAATCGTGTGTTTAGATGGTGCCGGCATAGGTGATGAGGTAAATGATGGCTTCTTCTTATGTACTTAATATAAATCTCGTCTTTGGTGCAATCATTTCTCTCGTGTGTTTGTTACCCATTGACTGACCTTCTCCGGTAGATAAGAGATCAGAACAAATCCAGGAAGCTTCCTTCCTTGTGCTTGCAGCTGACTGCCGGTGTATCCCAAAGAACTGTTTCTCGTTAAAGAACATAATTCCTTGAAGGTGAAGATAAACATCCTGGCGGCTTAGCTGTGTTGCTGTTTCTCCTGTGTTTTGCCGCCCTGGAACTGTGAATGGGCAACTTGTTGGAAAAATTATCCTTCTTTCGTAACTTCTTCTTTTATATATGAAATTTACCCGTGTGATTTTTGGTATATACATTTAAGAAGTATCAAAGTGTTTTTTAATTCGTGTTTGTTGCTTTCTAGTCTTGCGCATAATAGTTTTTCGCGACTGGGAGCTCTAAGTAGGGGAGACCGGGTACAGTTGATACACTTTTTACTTTCTGAATTTTAAATTGTTTTTCTGCAATTATTTTGAAACAAATCGAATGTAATTCATAACTATAACTATTTGACCATAAGTTAAGATACTTCAATTATTTATAAAATTAAATCTCCTTTGTTGAGAAAAAGTTTAAAAAACTTTGCAAGATGTATCAACTTAACCCGCCTTGGGTAAAGTTGATACAGTGATGGGTAAAGTTGGTACACCTTTGAGTAAGTTGATACAGTTCTTCATTAGAGTCCGACTCTTCTTCGGGTTTTCTTCGTTTCTGACGTTTTTTATCTTTGTCTTCTTTTCTTGGTTTGTCTATCTCTTTGCTTAGCTTACCATCAAATGATTTAAATAATTTTAACTTGTGCTTTTCTGTCTTGATAGATTTCTTTCTTTCTGTCTCTATCGCGTCTTGTTCAATTTTGTTTTTTATTGGAGTATCTGTAAGAATACAAGACTTTAAGGGCTGTATGCCTTTTTTACTTCTTTTACGTTCTCCTGCTTTCGGTAGAGGACGAATTTCTTCTGGCAAAACCATTGGCGAAGTAGCTCCAAGGCTTGTAGTAGAGGCATGTGTTGATCCACTTTCAGTGACACCTAGCACTCTTAATATTCAAGGTTCATGTACTCTTCTCGAAGATGTAGAAGGCAGATTGACATCTGCTGATGTAGAAGGCTGATTGACTTCTGCTGATGTAGAAGGCTGATTGACTTCTGCTGATGTAGAAGGCTGATTGACTTCTGCTGATGTAGAAGGCTGATTGACTTCTGCTGATGTAGTAGGCTGATTGACATCTGCTGATGTAGAAGGCTGATTGACTTCTGCTGATGTAGAAGGCTGATTGACTTCTGCTGATGTAGAAGGCTGACGATCAGTTACAAATTTTGACAAAAAATCTTCATCTGTAAAGATGTCTGGATTATATGGCATTATTCCTGTAGCTTTAAATCCTGCTATAATATTATTTGGTGTCATAGCATTTGAAAAGGCACTACTCACAAGACTGGGTATGTCATAGATCGTTACGTTTTTCCCAGGATTAGTGACTAGCCAATTGTCCACAGCTGAAAAGTATAAATTTTTTGAATGGTCCATGAACTGACCTGTCCAAGGGCTGGAGGCGGTCGGACGTATGGGGAGGGAAAGACAGCAAAATAATCCCATTGTCCTTACAAAAGTTTAACACATTGATTGAAAAGTGGGAGTCATGATTATCAAGCAGCAAAAGACAGGGTTGATTGGCTCTTGACTTGACAAGGCTGTGAAAGTGTTTTATAAAAATTAAAAATGTTGGTCCTGTCATCCAACCAGATGGGTGATCCGTGCCAATGCACCCTGGTGGTACCCCCTTGATGAAGTGTTCTTTGAGGAATACTCTAGGGAAAATAAAAAAGGGGTGGGACAGTGGTACCAATAGCATTTACTGCCGTTGCGATTGTAACTGTTTGCCCTCGGTCGGCGGAAGTAGCTTTTGCCACCTGACGAACCCCCTTCTGAGCTAATATTTTGCTAGGCCTTTGGACATTCTGCATTCCAGTCTCGTCCATCTTCCACACATCTTTGCTCTGAAACTTATATTTCTCGAAAACCTTTTTTAGGTTTTCGAAAAATGCTGCAACGTTTTGCCTATTGAAACTTGTAGCTCGACTTAGGCTAGTCGCCCCTGGTTCTCTCAAAGAAAGATTGTGTTTCCTTTTTAAAAATTTAGAAAACCATTCTGTAGATGCCATTTTGGCATTTAACCAGGTATCTGGCACTTTTACTTGATTTTCTAGTGCCAATTCATATGCCAGCTCGCGCACATTTTTAGGAGTTAGACCATAGTAAATTTTAGAGCCAGTAAAATGTATTTACTAAGCTCCTCCTCTAATTCATCATTTAATATTTGTCGATGTTTAGCATATCCCATTCGTACACCTTTCTCAAGAGCTTCTGGTGTTTCAAGAATTTTTTCTTTTTTCACCTTGTACCGATGAAGGGTCATTTTGTCTATATTAAAGGTTTTTTCCGCTTCTCTAATAGACATCCTGCCATTCTTAATTTCTTCATATGCTCTTTCAAAAATTTCAATGGGTATTTCGCCCCCTTGTAGTTTTTTCTTGTAGTTTCTAGGCATCTAAAAATAAATACAACAAATGATTATACCTGTGGGTCAAATCTATGGCGACGTTTGGGTCAAGTTGATACACCCCTGAGAAACGTATCAACTTGACCCCTAAGAAACGTACCAACTTGACCCAAACGTCGCCATTACACTAAACTCTAAATCACGAAAAACCAGTAACATTTAAAACTATGTTCAGTAGGTGAAATTCTTACCTTTATAGCAAATAACAAGGTGATGATAACAATAGCAGAGTTCACTAAGAAATAAACTTGCAATACTAATTGAAAATGTGTAGTGAAAATTTACTTTTGGTGATCAAAAACAGTTTTTAGTTCACAACTCACAACGTAAACTAACTTTCTCCTCGAGCACAGGTGTGGGTACTGAGTATCATTCTATTGTCCAGGCAAGCTAGTCACACTTTTCTGCGTCTGCGCATTAGTAAGTTATTTGTCCTGTATCAACTTAACCCTGTATCAACTAGACCCGGTCTCCCCTATAATTCGCAGCTCTTTCGAGAATAGGGTAGCTCTTTTAGTTCGTTAGTTCCTCCCATCTCGAATTCCAGGGAAACAGTTCGTTCGTTCGCTTTGCTACCGCTACTGCACGAGCTATTTTGTTTATTATGCTAGGTTTTTTTAATAAAAGATCAGTGTTGCCAATGCTTGAGATTATTGAGGAATACGGGCCAGGAATAATTTTTGTATTAATTGGTCTGTTGTGGTCGTACAAATAGTGTGATAAAGTAGTTTCACCTAAAACAACGTTTTTGTAACACTGTAGTTTTTAGGTTCTTAGCGCGTTTTTGCTTGAAAATAGACGATTATTTAACTATCTGTCTAGTGTTTTTCTATATTAATGGGAGGATAAATTGATATATATAATTATCCTCATAATCAGCGTTAGAAAAATGTAAAAGAGATTGTTTCTTTGGTTGAGAAAACAAAAAATACTTCCTTAGAAGCCAAATTCTCCCCAGAAAGTGGTTATATTAAAAAGAATATTCCATTATTCCTTTATAAATGTCTGTAGTATTTTAATAAATGGTTAATCTTTAGAGAAAGCAATAGGCTAAACAAACTCCAAAAATTAAATTTATAACACTAGGTTTCATTTAATGACTGGAGACAATATTAGAAGTTCTAAATTTACGAGAAAAAATGAGTATCAAAGTGAACGAACTTTACTCTGAAATAACAGTACTACACGAAATCTAGGTAAAAGTAAGAGAAGTATCTCATTAATTTAAAAAAAATGAGCTTTTGAACTACACTACCTGTAATTTAAAAATTGAATGCAATAAAGCATGTGACAATTTTACTGTAGACAAGAAATTGTTAAAAGATGCAAATATAGTTTAAAAAAATAAAATGGTAAAAACATACATTTTGTCCTTTTCTACTCTTTCATATCATATTTTTGAAGTGTAGCTTACCATAGTTTTACTGCTTATTCTAAAAAAAAAAATAATAAATACTGTAATCAACCGAAAAAATGTTGGTAATGGTGATACGCGAGTTCCCGAAAGACAGATCGTTCGCTCGGTTTGCTACCGCTACTGCACGCGCTCTTTTGTTTGTTATGTATGGTTGTTGTTGTTAGCGGGGGTTGTCATTAATTGTTATTGGGATCAAAACGTGTTCTGTTTTCACATTCCTCCTTAAATTTCCATTTGAGTCTTCTGCAATAATTATTAATGTTGAACAGTGTTTTTTTCTCTTTTTTATATCTGTGTCTTCAGTGAAATGTGTCCACAGGGAACTATGTTTCCTATTAGATGACACAGTAATGAATAACCTAAAACAAAAGTTGGTCTTCGGGAAAGGATCGAACAAACTAACGAGCTAAGGAGCGAGAGATCTGGGAACTAGTTCGCATAGATCGTCTGTGGGAGCGCTCTTCCGATATAGTTCGTTCGTGAACTACACACGACTATTGCTTTCATTTGGTGAATGTTGTTGTAGACTCGTAATGTAGAGTGTGCCACCTTGTTATTCATCATACTGTTGTGAATCTGTGGTGGTGGGAGGTTTTGTGGCAGACATTTTCATACTTTTAGATCTGTTTCGTCTAGGATTTCGGTAGATTATTGAATCAGTGACGTTATAGGTTGGGTAAAAGTCTCCGTGATCACAAAAGGTGAGGAAGATAAAAGAGTTTATATTTATCTTACACTTTCTCTAGGGATTACCCCATTATACACGTCTTCAATTTTATCAAAGTTCTGTTTAATAAGATACCTACATTCCTTTGGAGATGTAAACAGAACGTTCATATACGATTCCCTGTTACATCTCAACCGTACTATGTATTTACAGGTCGTCATTAACATTAAAAATTTTGTATTGGAGTAATATAAACCTGTCCCTACGGAATCTAACCAATTTATTATGTATTCTAAAATTACAAAAAAAAAAACACACACACACACACAATCAAAGTCATATTTGAAGTTAGCATTTAATACAGAGAAACCTGTACGTAGTTTATTGCCTATAATTTTACGGTACAAAATTTATTCGTATGTTTTGACCGTTCGTATAACCAGCGTTTGAAATTCGATCATATTGCTGAGGTGATTTGAGACCCTATGCTGGAACAATTAGTCTACTGCTAATGAAAGCAGGGAGATGATGTTATGTAATAACAATTTTCTGGCCGTTTAGGTCGTTATACGTTTTTACTGCTACTAAAATAAAACAGTGTTATGATTTTCATTATGGCTCAACAACCATCACTTCACAAAAATGACACACAGTGGAAACCTGCCACCTCCTTCCGCCCATGACCGACGCTTCAATCGAACTGTTGTGCCACGGAAGACGAGCCCGCAGCGCCTCCGGAAGTGCATGAGTTGAAGATAGGCTGTTGGAAGATAGGCTGTTGGACTGCTCATTTTCGTGGGCTCGCAGTAAGCAGTAAGATAATAGTACTATGAAGGTAGTGGTCAAAGTTACTGTGCGGGTCATCACACTGAAAAATGAAATAAACTGTGGACCAAATACTCACTTTACCTGTCTCTACGAATGAATTCTGGATTAGTATTCATTTTGTGAAAGAAACAGGATGAATCGATGAATCTTTTCATCTAAAAGGGCTGAAGCGCGGGAGTGTTGGTTGGTTCTACAGACCTGTAAACTCAGGCGATTTATAGTTTTAATTCAAAATTAACTGAAAGTGTGATTTACGATTAAACTATAAATCAAGTGATAAAGTAGGGAAAAACATCACACATGGAGCACTCTCTATATCTTGCTTAACCTACTTTCATTAAGTTGTGATAATATTTATTTCACCTTATTACAAAATATTTACATATTGACGAATACTAAAAGTATTGTAGAGCGGAAATGAAATGTGGAAGGTTGTTTTAAAAACTTGCAAAATAATTTTGTTTTACCCGAGAATTCACATTGTTTCGTGTAGAAACGGTTTTCGTGAGTTTCTGTGGTATGCCTTCCGTTTTTGCTAGGCTCCTCACATCTGATACTGTTGCTAGATTTGAAACATCGCTATCAAAATGAGCACAAATCTGTTTTTACTACCGAAAATAGAGAGAGAGTATGTGTGGTGGAGAAGAGCTTTTTCGTTGTTGTGACGGTTGCAGATAGAATTGTGAAAAATCGTATACCAGCCAAGCGTCTGAAAATCATACAATTGGATGACTCTGGATTTATCGAAGAGAAGATGGCGCCGAAGAACGGTAAGGAGCTCGGTCACGGCCTTTTGAAGGGTAACCATCCCGGTCTTTGCATGTAGTGATTTGGGGAAACTTCGAAAAACCGAAGTCTGGATGCCCCCACGAGAATTCGAACCAGTATCCTCCCGAATGCGAGGCCCGAACGTCACCGCTCACCCACCAAGATCGGTCTATACGATTCACGAGCTCTTTATTAGCCTTACTGCTGACCTGGCGCATATCAGCATAATCCAGAGACATATCGAACAAGTTAGTAGCAGTCATATGGCTACTTTTAAATTATTTTCCGGTTAAATTATGAACAAAATTATCTACTGAAGGCTTTTCTGAAAATGGTAAAGGTTTATTTTTTGGTCTTGGAATAGAAGATACAGGTGTGGGCCAACAAGTGCTTTTCAGATTATTAAAGAAACTTTGTTCTTGAACATGTCTCATATTACCAGCACATAATCGCTATTTTATCTTAGACGTCGATACATACTACGTTGGAACTCAGGAAATGGGTGAAGAGAGTGCTGGGTGTATCCAGGGCGTATGTTGGTGATGAGGCTTGGAATGATATTGGCGGAAGAATTAAGAATATGTAGTGCATAGAAGGGAAAAGATGACCAATGAGCGCACTCGATTTCAGGCATAAAGGGAGTGGGAAAACTTTCTTTTGTATAATGGGAGTAAGGGAATCAAATAAATTACCATGGAAAGTGATGAATAATTTACCAAAAACGCGGAAAGAATTTAAAATTAAAATTCGTGAAGGGCAAAAGTAGATGTGTACGGGAGTTTGGAGTCAAAAGATTAAGGGTAGTATAAAATAGTAGACCTAACAAAAAAGGGATAAATAATTTATAGGGAAATTTCATCTGCAGCCTGCGCTCCTAGGCAATTAAATTAAATTACTGAGCTTGCGAAATTGTTTCTTACCCGTAGTTAATTTTTTACAACACTGTACGACGCCATGATGTAGGATATAACTTCTCTGCTAGCTTTTCTGTTTACAGTCATCACCTGAGTTTCTGTGTATGTTGCCGCTAAACATAATAATTGCTTCATCCTGGTAATGGAGGTACTTACATCAATGCCACATCGCAGGTTTATCACTTGGCAGAAAATTAGCAGTTATACAAACACAGCGGACAGAAGCTTCACTTTCTCAGTTTTTTCCTGGGGCACTTTGAGCGCCACCAGACTGTTGTGCAGTGTGCTACAGTCATTAAGCTATTCGTACTAAACGCTGACTTCCTTTTCCTCCCCTCCACGCAGGCTCCACGACTCACCTGGCTATCAGCAAGTCCGCTCACTTGAAGCACTTCTCAGGGGAGCGATTCACGGAGGTGTTCATTGATTCTCACTTTGATTCCAGTATCGGAAATCCACAAATTCTGCCAGTGGCCGCATTAGATTTGTCTGTCCAAGTGTATTTCAAAATCAAAGATTTTTCTTAGCACTCACAAAGGATTTGGAATTGAATGTTCTGTTTATCTTGTGTTGGCTGTATTACCCCTACTCTGCAGAAACTAAATATTAAGAGTGGGTATACAAATATCTTTACAAAATGCCAGTGGGTTCATTTGTTTTTGATAGCTTGTAAATATGAGAGGAGAATTCTGTAGTTCTCAATCAACTATACCCACAAATCTAAAGAAAACAGTTTACGTTTAGGATATTCTTACCGTGCTGATATACGGCTGGGAGACCTGCACGCTCAATGACTTTATTCATAAGAGGAAAACGTAGAATGAACAAAAGAGCTATGGAAATATCAATGGAAGGTTTCACCAGTAAAGATAAGAAGAGAGCATCGATCAGTTACAAAGGTCACAGACATCTCGTAGCAGATAGCTTCATTCTTTTTTTTCTTCTTTTTTTTGATGGCTTTCGGCAACTAAGCTCGATGTGTTTATGATATCTCATCCACTGATATAGTTTCTCCAGTATGTTATGATTACTAAGTATAGACACCACAGGATGGACAGGACATTCACACAGACACACAACATCCATGCCCGCGGCCGGATTCGAACAGGCGACCTTCGGCACGCGGAGCTAGTGCTCTAGCCCCTACGCTACCGAGGCCGGCGATAGCTTCTTTGAAGCGGCAGTGGGCCGGCCACGTTGCTTGAAGGAAAACTGGTGTTGGAATGCAGACCACGAGATCATCAGAGACCAAGAGGAAGACCACCAGACCCATGGTACAAGGACATACGCAGGGCTAAAGGAGTTAGTTAGTAGAGAATTACTCAATACCATTCTACCTGGAGAAGAATGTTCTAGTTCTACCTGGAACCATAACTCAATGAGACCAAATCATTTCATGATTGAATTACCTGATGATATAAATCCATGCAAATCAGTTATAACAGTCTGTTGGTGATTGTGTGGTCTCGTAACTGATACCTATTATTACAATTTAAAAAGAACAATATTAATTATGTACTGTAATCTGTGAAAAGTAAGTACTTTTCTTTGAGATATTAAATGAAAAGTTGAAAATTTCCTTAGCTGTGTTAGAGATGCAGAAACAACCATGATATGTATACTGTATTCCGTACTGTTTGCTGTGATTTGAGTTTGACTTTCATTATAGTGCAGGCTGCTGAAGAACGCGTACGCTTGCAGGTCCCACACATTTTTCTCCTGCAGTATCGTAAAAGTGTAGTTGCCAAAACATTTGCCCGTCCGTGCTGATACATGGCGTCGTTTGTCTCTGGTTATTATGCTCGCAGTGTACACACACGGCAGAGAAACAGCTAGCTCCCACAGTGAGTCTGCTTTGTCTCCATTCAGAGAACTTCTGAATGTGTAACATGAATTCTAGAGTTTCGTTTAATACATTCTTTGGTGTTATGTTATCTATGATTCTCTCCAGATACCCATACCACGTAAATTATTATTCCATACAAATCTTACGATTATTTTACCAATAATACATGTTCAAAATTTTTACGTCTTTCTTGATTGTCCGTTATCTTTTTTCTCGTCGCAGTTGGATTCGTCGAGGCAGCTGGGTTAGTGGTTATATGATCCTTGCTTCGAAACTGATTTTCATTTCTTTTCTGTTTGTGGCTTTACGCCTCGTCGAAGTGGAGATCGTTAGAGGCGGGAAAGGACTGAGGAAAAGGAAAGGACCGAATTAAGTCAGGGGCCTTTTGAAGGAACCAACCCTTCATTCGCATGGAGTTATTTGGGGAAATATAGCTTAATCCAAATCTGGGTGGCCGGACGGGAATTCGAACCCGTTTCCTTCCGAATGTGAGGCCAGAGTCTTATCGCTCCGCCACCACGGTCGGTTGAAACAGATTTTAATTTTTTTGTTGCTATTAACGGAGACGGTAGCTTGTCTCGTGTTGTCCCAAACTAACAGTAGTGGCTTTAGAACGCTTGCTGATACAAGCACTGGTGCAATGTATCACTTGACTAGAAATTTTTTTTAATGCGGTATGAAGCGAATAATCAAGAGTATTGGTTGCATGTCGAGTAATATATGAAGCATGGAATGTGACACGTAGCTGACCTTCAGATGCATATAAATTAGTTCACTTACTGGTACTGAAACTTTTTTGCGATCCCGGAGTCATAGCGAACCTGCTGGGTGCGCGATAACGTTTTAGCCTCGCAATCCAGATTTCGATTTTCATCGTTTTCCCGAAATCTCTCAATGTGAATTAAGATTAGGTTTCTTCAAACTCTCATGGCCGAAATCCTTCTCTTTCCTTGCCCCCACCCTCATCGTCTCCCGGCTCTAATGGCATCGACGTCGACAAGCCAGTAGGCCCGAGAAAAATCCTTATTAGAAAATTAGTGTCTTGTCAGCTTGGTGTAATTAATTCTGTAACTGTTACTTTTTCCATAGATACATTTAATTTATCTCTCAGTACCGCTATCCTAAAATGTGATATGACAGTTTTATCGTTTTGCTAGTTACGGACCATTCACAAATCAGGAAACACGTTACCGGAGGGGGGAGGGAGGGTGTCCTCAACGTGTGATATGATGTGACAGTTGCGGAATATGGGACGTTACAATGGAGGAACACACACACAAATTTATGTGACGTAATTTGTGGGTGGTACCTTATTACTAAGTTTTTTTTTTATTTTTGTATCCTGGTACATAATAGCCCAGCACCTAGTTTCTATTCTGGGCCCATATTTCCAATATATTACAAGAGGCACATAAGATAAAATTATAGTTTGCAAATAATAGCTAAATATTGTTCAGGATGTAAAACTAGTTTGTAACGCATAAAATTATCAAATTTCACAGAGATTAGTTACATAATTAAAATAACAATGTATAAGTATGTATTTGATATGTGTTAGTGTTCTTATTTTTTATATATACATATATACTGTAAATTAGTAATTTGTATAATCCAAGCTCATTTCTAAAATAGAGATGCTTACAGTGAATGTCACATCTCCCCTTAATCTGTAAATGGATGTGCAAATAAAAATTTTGCTAGTTACTGTGTGGTCTTAAAATGAGGTTATTCGTATCGTCATCGTCCGTTTTTTGTTAAAATAATGGGAAAAACGTGTTTTCTGTCTTATATGGTATCGTGCGTTCAATAAGTTTATAACAGTCAACCAGTGCTAGAAGTCTTATTAAAGTTTTCATCTATTCTTTACTTGGTTGATCATACATAAATTAGTACTCCAAACCGTCTGTCGTTACAAATACAATAACAGTTTACTATACCTCTTATCAATTTCTCTGGATCCTACCACCAAAGAGAATACATTTTGCGTCTTCTGTTGTGCGTTTGACGACGACTGACGTGGGATTTTATATAAAAAATATTTCATTTTACCTCAAATAAGAAATTATACTCCACCTTTCTTTCTCTCCCCTGAGTAAAGAGATACATCAGCATTTTGACCAGCACTGACCATTTCGAGTTTCACTTGAATACTCATTTACTCTGCAGCCTCATAAACATTATACTGCACTCAACTTGTGTTGTTGTACGACTACTGTATATCTATCTTCTTGGCTACAACCGCAACTATATTTATAGATCTCGCATTCCTGAATACTCAAGGTCCAAATATTCAACATAGTTCTCTCTCTCTTGTTCTTGTCTTCTGTTGTTACATAAAACTTCTCGTTGTAGTCGGGTGATCGGGTCTCCTTTCAAGGATGCCCCAAAACAGTGATATTATTATTGGATTTTATAGCAATTAGTACATATAATGAAATACATTTACATACACACTTGCAAGTTGAATGTGATGTAAGTCCTTTAGAAAGTTCTTTAAGATATTGCTGGTGCACAGAACGTACTCGCAGTCTTACTTAGGATCTAAAGCGAATGGAAGTGCGGCACTTGCGGACGCGCGCCTCTGTCGCCGCGCAACACCGTGGAGACTGGAGAGCCATCGACCTGCCGAGGACTCTCTCCAGCGCGCGGCGGCCAGGTGGCAGAGCCACGCCTCGCTCGCCAGACACCTTCCTCCGCTCACGAGGTTGGAGGGCTGTTTTTCCGGAATTCCGGACCCTGCCCTCCTATGGTGAGATTTGTAAAGACCCCCCCACCTAAGACGACGTAAGGTTTTGACGGGACCTCGAAGTTTTTTGAGACTTTTTTGTTTTTTAGCTCAGTCGACATCCGAGTTGTAGGCCTTTTTTTTTTAATTCTACTGTCCTTCAAGAATTTTAAAAGCTCACATGAGATTTCCGTCGACCTTCCCCCCCTCTATTTCACCTTACGTAATCAATGGATGCCCCCTTACGTGAAATAGTGGTCGGCAACGTAATTATAAACATATTTTGCGCGTTTTCTGGTGTGTGATTCCTTTCATATTTTTTTATTCAGTCAGCTTTCGATGGACCACGTGGACACTGGCCACCTGTTTACACAAGTGACCAGTGTGAATCATGAGGGGGAGGGAAACCTAACCGAGTCTGCAAAGCCCGACGACTTAATATATTGGAAGAAACACTGTGTTTCATTCTGTCTGCAAAAACGTTTAATTTTGTGTGTTCTATGTGTGAGAAGTGTATTTTTGTTTGTGCAATGTGTACTTTGTGAGGCTGAGATTGGGGGCCGGTACGCGGGGGCATGGGCTCGTGCTCGGTGCCGACCCACTGCGCGACTTCCTTCCTTTGTATACACGCTTCCGATTTTTTGTTAGGTTTTTAATTTTTAAGTTTTTCTTTTTTTTGGGGAGACTTTGCAAGACTCAATTATATCTGCAGCGAACCTGTTTTCTCATGGCGTGTTCCGAGTCTGTTTGATCAAGTTTACTGGTTCGCTACTCGGCAGTCGTTCTTACCGAAGGTCTCTCATCTTCCCATGCTTATAACTGATTGAACTGTCGAAGGGTTTAATGCGTGCTTTGTCCAATATCTGAAATTTATGGGCCGATTTGTTACACGCATCTCGCCCTGTTGGTTCAAATGGTTGCGGCACCGTGATGGCGTCCGACGTTGACACGACGTTTGCTGATTCGAGCTCTGGAGATGGAATGAATGTTTATTATTAATATTTGGACGGCAGGACAGGAAAGGCAATGATTCCTAATAACCAGATTGTGCACCAAGGTCCTCGATCAAGGACATACGATATAGTTTTTTTTTTCTCTTGCTTTACGCTCGTCGATATTGAGGTCATTAGAACCTTGAATGGACTGGGAGGAAGGGAAACAAAGGCAAAGAATTCGACCATGGTCTTTTGAAGGAAGTATCCCTGCATTCACCTGGGGTGATATGGGAAAACTGTGGAAAACCCAAATTTGGATGGCCGGACGGGTATTCGAAGCCGTGTGCTCCCGAATGCGAGGCCAGAATGTGACCGCTTACCCACCACGCTCGGTCCGTTTGTGTTCAAAGTGGCGACACGGTGTATTTCGTTTTCTTTAAGTACCGTTCCAAGAAGTACGGCTTAAAATTATTTCCCGTTGTGTATTGATTGCTTGTACCACAAAGCAGTGCAATTTTTTCCCGCTATGTTTGGATGACTGTGTGACACTTCCTGCTTGTACTGAACACGGCAGTCACTTGTGAATTAAATTTGCGGCCTGCTAATTCTTGTTTGATAAACACCTAGCTGTAATTTCCTCTCCTACTTATTTTGTTGACTTCAGTGCTGTCTGTTTCTTCCGGGAGAAACTGCTCAGTTGGCTGCATAATAATTTTGTTAACGTGGCATCCCGAGCCACATTACATTACTGTACTAGCAACTATTTGTTGCTTCTCAGGAGTAATTGTTTTTTCCATTTTTATCTCTTCATACGCTTGCGCAATTTACAGCGTGTACTTCTGCACCCACTTTTTCCGCAGTTACGTTGTTTTTGTAGTCTTTTGTTATTTTGCTAATGTATGTTTTTTTTTATCCGCTACAACTGCCGTGTTTCTAGGTCAGTTGTTTTTTCAAATACAGATGTCGTAAACACTAACGTTAGGTCAGTTGTTTTTTCAAATACAGATGTCGTAAACACTAACGTTATTAGTTAATGCCCAACAAGAAACAATTATACGTCTTCGATATTGGCTGTACTGTTTTTCGTGAGCTGTTATTTCATTTACACTTTATGTTTACCTTCAATTTTTCGTGATTACTCTTTGTTAGCACTTCGGTCAATCGCTGGCTTTCATGCTTTTTTTTTTTTTTTTTTTTTTTTTTTTTTTTTTTTTTTTTTTTATCGATAAATGTTATTATAGCATTGCGTAACGCTAAAACTCAAGGAAAATATTCCTCTGCGTTTAACATTGCTAAAAAATTACTTTTTTAAGTAATTATAATAAAAAAAACTTCCTCCTCTTGTAGGGACTTGCAGGAAATATTTGAGGATGTGGTCGGAGATAGTAGTGACGTCACTTACCGTCTCCTACACTTTGAACTGTTACAGTAATTAATAGCCTCAATACAGAACTCGGCAGCACTACCATAACAGCGGCGCCGCAATTTGATGATGGATTATTATGTAATTTTACGAGATATGTTAAGTAGAAAGTTAAGAATAAATTTTCTTGATATCTCGCTTAGTTTTCGAAATATTGACTGTCAAAAATTAGTTATAAATATAGTTCCTTGGGCCTTTGTCTTCGTTTTTCTTCTGGTCCAGGCCGCGTTTCAACCTAACAACGACTGCTAGGAAATGGACAGAATCCCCGTGGAATATGTCCAGTGTTCTTGTGGCTTTGACATCTTTGTGTGTGTGTGTGTGTGTGTGTGTAGGCCGCATTTCAATCTAACCACATCAATTTTGGGGCAGTACTAAGCGAACTATCGAAACATTTTATTCTTCATTTTTGGTTTGCCTCGTCAAGTTACATAAGAATCCGTCATCGAATTTGGATTTGGCGAAATTTTTGTTCTGGTCCAAACCGCACTTACACCTATCTTTAAGATATGATATTTCGAGAAGTAAGCAAGATATAAAAAAAAAAAAAAATATTCTTCACTTTCGACATGTCTCCTCGAGATGCATAAGAATCCATCATCGCTGAGGTTGTCGTAGAATCCCCCAGAACTCGATCATTAACATTAGTGGCCATTGGTAATTCGTGAGTGCCGAGAATGCATGACTAAAGGGTAACTGAAGGGCTGAACACACATTACTGGCACTACCTAATTGTCTTATGATTTCGGAGATACAGTGCGGCTTTAAACTGATTGCCTTGGAACCTAAGAACGTATATCTGATGGTCTCGGAGGTAGTAAACAAGACTTTCGCTGTATTGTATATACGGGATGTGGGTAGTTACCTACTTATTTTCATTTGCAGAGAGTTCCGTAGAGCTGAGCTGAGTTGGCTAACGAGGCTTCCAGCTCATTAAGCAGAGTGGCTGCTGATAACGTGAGCCCCTCAGGCATCAGCCTTTACTTTTCTTTGTTTTCAGCACCAAAACAAAACTACTCACAAGACGTCTGCTATTTAAGGAGCTGACGCAAAAATTCTGCACTGCTCATTTCGCGAGCCATAAAAATTTCCCGTTCGTCATTTACTACGGCCGTCGTGGAACATAAAGCAGCTGGTTTATGTGAATCCCAGCCGACAGCATTCTTTTGGTTTACTGGAGTATGCGATGGTGACCTGGAAAGATTTTGGCCTCGACAGTAGATGACGATGCCATTCGCAAATCACGAAATATCAAATTTTTGTGGTCGTCTCTCTGTCGAAGCAAATATGTCTCTTACGACTTTCTGTGGATTTGTTTTTATATTGACGTATATGAGTTATCTGTGACCAATCCGGAGAGCTTTAAAAAGCACTGCCGTCGTTAAGATGCTCACTGAAATACAGTAAAACCATTTTTTATGAACATCTTTTAGACATTGAGTATTCACCCACAGATCTAAATGCAGACATGAAAATTCTAACAGTGAGCAATACAAAACATTCTCAGTCTGCAAGAAGGCTACCAAATATAAAAGATACGAGTAATAACCACGGGAAAATATGTACTCAACGAGCAAATATACTTAGCATATCAAACCTTATTCAAATTAATTAATGAACAAAAGTCGTAAAATACACCATTTGAAATAACAAAACAAATCAAACGATTAGTAAATGTCATATGTTCCTTTTTTCCTTCCACTCATATACATGCTCGTGTTAAAGAACATTAAGCGACAAATAAGGCGTTTTCTGATTGCAAAATTCAAATCCGTCGCGACCAATAGGCTACTCACTCGACGAAGCAACGCGAACAATTAATTTTCACATTGCTTCTGGTTATTATGGCATTGAAGCAAAGAATGAATATGTGCAACATTAAAAGTGAGGTACTTGGGTAAGGCACACGCGAACAGCTACTACACCTCGCAGCGGAAATGTATATGCAAGTAGATTATGTGCGTATACGCAAATGTTAACACTAAAAAAATCCTCTACAAACGTTTACCAGCAAACATTGGATGGCTGATGGCATCTCGACGAGAGGTGAAATGAGTCAGAGAAGAACCAATGGCGTTTTATTAAGCAACTGCAGAATAATGGTGTAAACTAAATGTGATGTATGTTATTCTTCTTTTTCTGAGATTTTCGACAATTTGCTGTGAATATGTTTTGTTACTGATATTTCAGATTACATTTGTTCAAAACTTCATGGATTTAACTTAGTTGAAGATATTCCGAAAACAACAAAGTAAAAATGTATCTAGATGCTGCCTCTATTTTGTCTCCGTTAAAATCAGCTGTCGTTATTTCCAGAGTGTAGACATAACTTAAAATATTAACTCAGTATAGTGTGATGATAAGTATCTCGATATTTCTATGACCAAGTCTCAGTTGTTGCCCCATAAGGAATTACACTTGCAAGGCAGGCAAATTTAAGTGGCGTAGTTTCCCCTTGCCTTTCCCAGTGCTGCAAGATTATGTACGTGTTACTGTTTTGTCTGTATTACTGCGATATGTGTATATTAAGAGAGACAGAGAGTGAAAGCCCACTCTTCCGAAAGACACCAACAAGACTACCAGTCCCCTTCACTCCATACGCACTGCGGAGAGATCTGGGATTTAACCCAGAACTTTGGTACACATTTCGGTTATTAAGAACTATACATCAGCCCCTCTCCTACCCTGCTGGCCCGAACCAGCTAGCCCCGTGTCAGGAGCCGGACACCATCACGGTGTCTCAGTCACGGGAGCCAGCAGTATAGGGTGAAGTGTCTCACAAATCAGTGAAAATATGTCATACCGTATTCTCAAAGTGTTTATTTATATCAAGTACCGTGAATATTACATGAAGCTCTTGTCGAGTCCACTGTTGCATTTAGTTATTTACATTTTGTATCCGACAATACAGAATGACTTAAAATACATTTCATTCAGATACTACTCGAAACAGGTGGTTCAACAAATCTGACATATGTTTTGCAGACTGCTATACAAGATTTTCGGATAGGTCAAAGCCCAACATAGCGAACTTGAAGATTTAAGTCGAAAACGATTATTTTCGTCATGGAGACAACCTAAACAATGTTTGACATTATTTTGTAAATTCTGATTATAATTCTTTTTTCTATCCAACGCCATAAAATTATAGTTTGTAGAGCAGTGTTAGGTTGGACCAGGTCAGGAGAAGGGCGAATTCGTCCTTCTACCTGGCATTTGGGAGGACGCGAGTTCAAATCACAGTTCGGATAACCTGACTGCGGTTTTGTGTGGTTTTTTGCAGACACTCCAGGCGAATGCCGCGATGGTTCCTTTGATAGGCCACGGCCGATTCCTTCTCATCCCTCCTCTTAAGTTAGTTAAACTAAAAAGGTTCCTCCACCTCCTCCACCTGGGTGGTATGAGATTTATATATAAAAAAGTACGTGGTTACTCACCTCCTTGCCAGTTTTGGAAACTGATGTGATCAGTATGGTTTCTCTGACCACCGAAGCAATTCGTTAATTGTGGAGCGAAAAGTTAATATATATCCCAGTTGTTTTCTTATTTTTGGCAATAATGTTTAAGTTTCGCCGTAGCTGCAGTAATTAGGCCTTTGGGATATCATTTAAAAGCAGTTTTAATAGTAATATTGAAATGATATCATGTTTAACACTTTGTGTGCGTTACCCGTTCCGCCATATCCGGAAGAATGGTGTTCTAAAGCAGATGCGGCATTCTGTGAATAAAACGTTAGTCGTAAAAATCTTGGTATGAAATCTTCCAAAAGAGTCAGAAGAGCCTGCTAACTCTGAGCGTTTCCGCTATTAATTGTAACTAATTCTAAATAAAGTGACACGAAACACTTCAGTTTATTTTCATACTTATGCCACTTTTTGGAAATTAAATGAAGCATTTTACTAACAGAATTCTCTTTCTGTTTCAGATGAAATCAGTTTCGTCGTCGACTGTGGAAACCTGCATCTAGAATGATCTTTTGGTGAGTAGTAAATGTGATTCGTAGCAACTTGTTTTTATACTTAATGTTATTGGTGATTATTGCTTGTGTGTGTAAGTTAATCTCGGATACAGTCTTTTAGGTTCTTAGAAATCAGGCACTATGTAATTCTCAAAACACTTAACAGCCATCGATTGTTACATCAGTTTTTTTGACTGAGGTATAAATTCTTTTTCAGAATTAAATGAGCTCGCCAGTTATCGTGTTGTGCGCGAGATCTTCTATCTTTCTTGCTGACGAACTGAAATTGTATTTCGGGATAAATTAATGTCAGTGTAAATCCTGACTTTATCCCAATTTATATTTACGAAAAGTGTGTAGCCTACTATCCTTCTCTTCTTCTGATCTAGGTGATCAGATAGCTCTCGAGTTACAATTCCAAGATTCGTCGCATCTTGTTCCTATATTATCTGAAAGAGAATGTTTATACTACCTCGTACCGCCTTTTTTATTCTCTTACTTCCAACTACACGTTGAACAAAGTGTCCACAATAAGTTTGCAAGTTAAGCCAAACATTACTTTTATTTCGCTATTTTTCATATTTTATCACAAACTAATTACAAGTTTCACTTGATTCCTTGTCAACCGCCATAATAAATTTTGTATAATTCAGTTGCTTTTTTCGCTTTATAGTCCAACTAATTGATCCATAATTTTCTTGGCTTTTCCCAGACTGTATCCGTATTCTTATGCCATCCTCAGCTTTCTGTAATCTATCTTCATTCTTGTCTTTACATTTATTCTTTTGCTTTGGCTCCAACGCCTCCGGTTATTATTTGTCTTGAGAAATACTCATAAAATAGTATTAGTGTTAGACATTTACAAATTACAGTGGAACTATGAAATAAATACATTATTTTATATATTTATAATAATTATGAATACATTTGTACCTGACGTATCACCGATACAAGTGCTATGGTCTGACTGGAATTCAAGCATTCTTTATCTTCTTCATTGTCCTTAATAGCTATCCACATATGACTGCCTTTCCGGGATCACAGATTATTTTCTACATTGTATTTTGAGATCTATTACAGGATCTGTGGAAAGGTTTCCAGCACATTGATCGCGGGTTTGCTGTTTCGTGTCGTGTGAGTTGTGGGATCCTGCGTTTTGTGTTCAGCTACGTGCGTAACATCTTCGTTTGTAAATTCGGGTTGTTTACGAAAGCGTGTAAACATTTGTAAACAATTCGCATCAACCTCGTCCGTGCCGGCATAAAGTCTTTGATCTGGTCGTTTCACGTCAGTGTTATTGGTCTGCAGAGAAACTTCATACGGAGCTGTCCATCGCTTCCGAGACGCGGTCGAGACCTGAAAATAGAATCTTGTTCCGGAAACCCGAGATCTCGCCGGGCGCCAGATGTGCTGCAGAGGGTGGCGTGTGTCTGCGGGGGCGGCCAGCCGCTTGCTTTCACACTCGCGTCACTTCATTCTCAACAGCTCTGCATGTTTATTAATGTTCCGCAGGCTCTAGTTTGAGACATAATTATCTACAATGTCACTCAAAATTCCCGCAGGAAGCCAAAACTTTCAGCTCCGTCTGTAAGAGCAAAGTAAATCCGCGTGGTACTGCGAACTGATAGCAAATTTTCAAGTTGGCGCGCACTCCACCTGTGTCATGTAATCGGAACCACACGAGTTTCGCATGCAAAAACCGACAAGCGTTGGTAAAAACTTTGAACAACAACATATTTCTGAATCTCTCAGAAGTGAGCAGAATCTAGTTTGGTTCCATACTTTCCACAAAACTTTTTTTTTTTTTTTTTTTTTTTTTGTAAAATTGTTTCCCTACAACCGATGGTCGAACACACCACTGATGACAAAGACTAAATACAGATTCGATGAGGTTGACGTTTTATTGTTACCGTCATTTTTTGTAGCCATGCCTTTGTGGTTGAGTAGTACAAAATGAACATCCGTTGCGTAAGTGCTACTCTTCCCTGTATTCATTAATACACAATCGTAGGGGTGGACGTATCTAAATTTTCATCATCGTCTTTGTTACCTTGATATCAGCCTCTAATATTTATTTTTTACGTTTCAGCCTTGTAACAAATATAATAAATTTTAGGCTTAGATCTACTTTTGTGAACTAATATTTTATCGCGTTCCCATACATCTTAAGTGTTCGGTTGCTTCGTAGTGCATAGTTGTTACACCGTTGTAACTCTGTAGAATAAAATTCTTAGTATCCGAAAGACATAATACGTTCAAGATGAACTGAGTAAATAATCTGTAAGCATTCAATTGCTTTGGTTCAGTCACTTTTTTTTCCTATGGCTTTATGCCTCGCCGACGTGAGGTCATTAGAGGCGGGATGGGATGGGGGGGACAGGAAACGGGAAGGAATTCGGCCATGGCCTTTTTGAAGGAAGCATCCCGGCATTCGCCTGGAGCGATTTGGGTAAACCTTGGAAAACCCTAATCTGGGTACCCGGACGGGGCTTCGAACCGCCGTCCTCCCGAATGCGAGGTCAGAGCGGTTCATTCACCTCACTTGAGCCTGGTAATCTGATTTCTCTTCAAACAGATGCGCGAGAATTATGGAGTCGGAAACTGGTGGTTTTAATTTTGACTTGGATTTATCACCGCTGTGATAGGTTATAAACTGAACAGGTGCCGTCAGTATACAATGTATGAGAGACTAGAAATTTGATGAAGGCTTAAAAAGTAAACATGTGATTTGAACGGGCCACCTCATCTACCAGATTCTGGGCGTAGGCGATCACCATGGACAGTGCTAAGTTTCACGGGGAATTTAACTGGGACTGTTTGTTTTTATCTAGCCCAGTGTGAATAGTATTTGGGACTATTATGGCAGGACTGTGACGCTGGGTGTATTGTGGATGAGAGATGAGAAAAGGCCCGACGCTTCTTTTCACCGACTCTAGAGGACACCAGGGAGGCCGACACGTTTAAAATCCTCACGGGATGGCCGAATCACCAACATTACTGTCGCATTAGCTGACATAATTTGCACTACGCAAACCCTCTACATCATAGGTTCCCAACCGTTTATGGCCTATTGTATCCTTTGAAAAAAAAAAAAAAAAAAAAAAAAAAAAAAAAAAAAAAAAAAACTGACCACTTTTCGGAAAAAAAATTTACTTTATGCCCCCTTTTCAGAGAGAGAAAATAAACCCACACCGAATCTCCTTCTCCAAGTTTTTTTTTTTTTTTTTGCTCGTAACCCACTTTTTGAAACAGTGGTTTGATGACACCGCATCTTATATAGAAAAACAAGGACACATTTCTCAAATTACTTTATTAAAAGATATTAACAATATTAATGTATAGTTTACATTTTGATTAACAAATACATACCATGTTATGAAAAATTTATTAATTGGCGAGCTGAGTTCGGAGTAATGACACTAATTGTTTGATATTTGTTGCCTTTTTTGTCATCTGCAATCTTAAATCGCTATTGTTAACCACTGAATCCCTTTATTTTCTCAACTAACATATTGCTGACAAGGCTAAATCCTCTTTTGATCATGGAAATGTAATTACAAACGTCTTTGATGCAGCCCTTAAAGCCAGATCCAGTACTTGAAAACAGGGGGCGGCGTTGGTCCTCAACACCCAGTAAATTTTCATTGGACCAGTAACGCCTCCTACGATCTCTTCAATGGCCACCGCTGGTCGGTATCGCCCTCCTTGGGAACCACTGTGCCATCGAGACAGAAATCCCGTTCGAGCTTCTTATGGACTTAAAGCTACTAAAATATGAACACCAAACAGTGAAAGAATATCGGCCTGGGAGAGCAGAGTGGGAAATAACACCGACTGGATCAAGCCAAAAGAATGTCTACTGTATAGGCCTGAACAACCGTGACCATTGAGCAGACTTCGAGTTGGAGTTGGCCGCTGCAGAGACACTCTCACTTCATGGGGATTCTTGGGAGAGCAACCACATACCACACGTTCTTATGGCAAGATTCAATCTATGGTACGTTTGTTGTAACGTCCACAACTCGGAATTAATGTATCACAACCAGATCATCAATTAGCCCCTGACAAAGCTATCCAATTGGCGAAAAACTACCTTATTTTTGTTGCTGTCATCGACATGAGAAGAAGACTGGGCAATGGTTTGTGATTTTAGCCAAGACATTGGCGCAGAGTCAGGAGATAAGCAACTATGCAACAGCACCTCTCCTGTACTGTTGGGCAAGTCTCAAATGATGGGATTCCTTCTATTGCACGAGACCGACGTAATTAATACGATGTCTTAGCCACCCGCGTCACGAGGCTGGTGGATAAAGTCGGATAGACCTGAACGGCCTCTATATTTTATCTTCTTTTTTTTACCTACCATTTAATTCAACTAATTGGCGGCTTACTGTTACCGGCATTTCAGTGAGGCGGGTAGAAGTACATGAGAAGAGACATACTAATGCGATGGTCTGCAGCTTATAGAGGAGCTAGCCGTGGCGGATAGCGGCCGACAAAGAAGCCGTAATTCACGTCGCTTATCTGGAGTGCACTGCCCTCTCAGGCCAGCCTCATGCAGATTGCCTAATAGGCGCCACTTAGTTGCCAACGAGATAGGCAATAGGCGACCTTGCACTTACGATCTGCCCACGGAGATTGCCCTAATTCGGATGCATGGGAGCTGGTGAGAGTATGTTGCAATATGTTGGAGGTTATCGTGTAACGCTCCTCTGAATCTATTTCCAGTTACTAGTTCAGCTACAAATTGAGAGGAAAAATCGTAATTAGAGTGAGCGATTGTGACTACATGCTGCATGGTGATTTACTTTTTTGTATCTAGATTTTTTTTCTTTTTCGGGGGAGAGAAAACATTCCAAGATTCAATTAACGATGAGTTGGTAGCTTCGTATTAGACTGTTTATGAAGTGAGATTTTAGTATTGTGACGGGACTGAAATATTTGTGGATTTGTATGTAGTGGCAGCAAAAAATTGTGCTATGCAGGTTTTTATTAAATAAAATATACACAAAGAGTAGTTTACGCAGGGTTGGCAAAAGTTTTTTTTTTGTTATCTTTGGAAAAGAAAAAAGTGGATAGTCAGTCATGAACAGTGAAGGGTGGTTCAGAAGAAGAAGGATGCTTTTGTTCTCTGATATTTTCTCTCTCTCTCTCTCTTTTTTTTTTTTAAATGAACCTGCAATCTTCAAATAAAACGTGCGAAGTCGGATCAAGTTATAGAGTTGTAAATGTTCGAGCAAATAGTCTACAGAATAAACATTAAATTCAATGGTGAACTAAAAGTATTTTCAGTCTTTAATAAGTCTTTTAATACCATAAATGCCACACTGTGTCTGTAGTATTTGGCAGTGAAAAGCTTTTGAAACTCTTATTGCACTAACATAATATTTTCGTTTCCTAAAATACTCTGTTAACTGACAGTAATTTTAGTCATTATTGTTACCACTCAGCGTCAGTAATTGTTTATATATTACTGTGTTAAATTGTATTGTTTGTCTAAAACTCATATTAAACAGAATAAGTTAGAATTAAGCACGGAAATTCATGCTAGATGGGGTTCTAGTTTCGTCTAGTTGACTACACAATTAACAAACAAAACAACACTAATATCATGGAACTCAAGTAACACCGTTCACTGACAGATGGTGACACTTGCAACTTCCCCTAGCGGCCAGCGAGACAACCCGCGAAACAGCGAGAACGCTTTAAAATGTATATGCATATACCAGAGTTTTTTACACGTCGACACATTCGTCATTAGAGACGGGATTCAACTGTTCACAAGGAAAGTGAAGAAATGGAGGAATGGTCTTAATGGAGAAACTGTCCTGGGAATCACGTGAAATGGTTCGATGAAAGCTTTATTATCATATTTTGATCATTTCCACTTTCCTTTTCTACATGTTGTTCTTGTTTTGAAAGAAAGGTTCCATTTATTACCGGTATGCCAGACCTGTCGTAGTTCTGTTGGGGGGAGCGGATGTGTGCCGACTGTCTGTGAGACGTGTAGCTTGCGTTGTGTTCTATTTGATAAATGTATTTTTGTTTTTGTTATGTGTTGTTTGTGAGGCTGAGAGTGGAGACCTTCGCAGCATTCGCTTAGGTGACTGCGAAAACCGCGTGAAACCACAATCAGGACGACCGCTACGCGCGCTCCAAGACTGCAACCTGGTCCCGCTTTATCTCCCCGATCCAGTATGGTAGCGCTTTAAAGACGACTCCTTTACCTCTGGGAAAACCCTCCAGAATATAATGTTACACAATTTTAAATACGGTATTCTGTTTTGGGTCAACGAGTCACATTTAATGTGAAGCTTTGCGGTTTGTAACTTGTTCGCTTTACGCCACAGGCGGAGCGTCTGCAGCAGAGCTCAGTTTCCTATGGGGTACGAAAAGCTGAAAAGCAATTTTTTCATTGGACGGAGCCCGTTATGCATGTCAAGTGTGTAACGGTTTTATACTTCCAAGATATTTGGATTTTTTTGAAGTTGTAGCATAATTATTTATGAGTATAGTTTGTGGTTGGTAGGACTGGCTGGTGCTCGACAGGTGCCCCTGTTTAACACCACTGTGGCTGCAAACTGACCGACCGTGCACACAATAGGCCGACCGCTCGCTGGCAGCTTGTCTCGTCCCCTCTCCGAGCGCCGTCGCTCATTGTACTCTTTTTACAAAAACGTTCCTTTCAGGCTCCGAAATTAGACAATACGCTGGAATGGTAGAGGGACTACATGGATAATCTTGCTCTTCCGGGAAACGTTCGTTCCGAATACTCACTGATGCAGGTTGGAGTAACAGTTTGTCGAAACATACAGGGACTGCCAACTTTATTACTACAGCACTTAAAACGAACGTTTATCCTAAAGTATTAATCTGTCCTGATGGTGACTCAAAAAATAGGAATCCCCTGGAACTAGGCGTTTTTACGCTAAGATACGAGTACCAGTTAAGTGGTGCTGACAGTTCTTGAGATTCGTAGATAAACCTGTTGTGCGTGCTCATTAATTTTGATTCGCAAATAATGGAGATTTAGACAGATAGGAAACGTACCATTCTGTTGCATGTTTAGACCGACTGACAGATACATTTGCATAGTTGAATACCATTCAGCAGCTGAAATACGATTTGAAATTTGATTACAATGCATTCAGTGCCACTGCAGAAGATCAGTGTGAATATAAGGAGCAGTGTTTGGCCACTTCTTGCTCACCAGGACTGGTGGGTGGCCGGTAAAGCTGGACCACGGTATTCCGGAGAATCTGACATCAAGATTTCGGTTTTGCATGTTTTCCCGAATTCACCTCAGGCGAATGTCAAGATCGTTTTCTCAATAGTGTATCGCCGGATTCCTTCCCGTTCCTTGGTCCCATTCCTTTCCAGCCTTTAATGACCTCAATGTCAACAAGACATATAACCCTAAGAAAAAAATATTAAAAATAAACTTCTTGCTTCTGCTTGAATAATACAGTACATATACAAATAATCACTAAAAACTACAGCAAACGCTTGCGCATGATATATACAATAGTTAGGTCTGATATTTGATACGTATTTTGCTACCGTTACACATATATTAACACCGACATATTTGTGCATAAATTAAATAGAATAATAATAACAACATTTCCGCAAAGATGAATAATTTATGTTTATAGAAGCAAAAATCAAACCCTCACTTGTGCTTATTGTACTCTCAGTCGATCGGAGCAAATGTTTTCATATTCAGTGAGATATTATTGAACACCTCTCATACGTCTCTATCCATTAAAATAAAAATTTTGAAGCTCTGTTAAATCTTCGGAAAGTTATGTAGAAACTAATGAAATTAATCTCAATAATAAATGTTCCTTGATCAACTATCTGGAAAAGTCTAAGAAAACTTAAAATACCGGAGTACCTGATTAGAAAGATCCAAATACTGTACAATAACTGCAAGAGCTGTGTCAATGTTGGGGATGGTTACTCTGAATGGTTTAGTACAACCAAAGGAGTACAACAAGGAAGTGCCCTTTCACCTCTTCTGTTCATAGCGGTGATGGATAACATCTTAAAAGAACTAAAGAGAGCATTCAGTAGAGATCTACAGGCATTGGTGTTTGGAGATGATGTGGCATTATGGGATGAAACCGAAGAAGGAATACAAAACAAACTGAAAATGTGGAATGATAAGTTTGAAGAATATGGAGTGAAACTGAATTAAAAATAAAAAAAAAAACAAAAAAAACTGTAGCACTAAAAATAAGCCGAAAGATTACAGACTGTCATATAAAATTACAAGACCACCAAGTTGAAGTTGGTGACCAATTTAGCGACCTGGGGAGTATAATTGCTAATAACGGCAGAAGTGAGTTAGAAATAATGAATAGAGTAACCAAAGGAGCCAACTTCTAAAGTACCGTGCGGGGCTTACTATGGGACATGAAGGTTCCCAAAGGAACAAAAATTGTCTTGTACAAATCATATCTCATTCCTATTCTCACATATGCTTTGGGAACATGCATACTAACATCAAGGTACCTTAGCAAGATCCAAGCATGTGAAATGAAGTTTCTTAGAACGGCCCTCCAAAAAACTAGACCTGACCACATAAAGAATGATGAGATTAGATCAAACCTAGAGCTAAGGTAATCTATGGAAGAGAGACTTAGGTCATCAAGACTTCGGTGGTTTAGGCATGTCAAGAGAATGACTAGCACAAGACTACCAAAAACTTATTTGGAAAAAAGGACAGCGGGCAAAAGACCAGTGGGAAGACCAAGAAGAGGATGGACAGACCAACTGAAGGAGGACGTAGAGTGAAGAGGCTGGAATTGGAAATACATCACGGAAAAAGAAAGTTTTCTGGATAGGAGACAGTGAAAAACGATAGTCTATAACAACCAAGCCTCGTAAACCACACCCAGGAAACTGGAGATGGTCCCCAACGATAATGGTGATGAATAAATGCAAATGGTGTAATAGTGTAATACGGGATTTGTGACATTTGTTATGCAGTAGCTATGACAGATACACCAAAAACGGTCACATCTGTACATAGAAATGTCTTCTAATGCTCGATACGTGCTCATTTCGTTACACAACAGACATCAATCCTGTGTTGAAATTTCTACCACACACGTCCCAACGTCTCGTAGTCGATACTTGCGATTACCCGCATCATTCTTTCTCGTAGTTGTGTTAAATCACGTGGTAAAAGAGGAACGAACGAACGATCTTTATCCTTGGACCGCCACAATTGACTCACATTTATCAAGACGCATAACGATTTCTGTTGACCACTGAACTTCATGTTGTTTTGACTGCTGCACTCTAGTGGCTAAATCAGGCAGCACGCCACGGCGCCTATTATAAACTGAAACTTGGGGAGAGACCTTATCTGCAGATATGACCTTTTTTTATGATGTATCTGTAATACCCACTGAACAATAAATGTCCGAAATCCCGTAGATACTTATGAGTCACACTGTATTTCATTCAAGCTTGCTGGTCCCCTTAAATTGATTTCGGAACGTGTTAGCGTAAAAATTAATGTCCTAAATTTGTAACTTACGTGTACGTGGCCGCTCCTTCTGTGTACAGCATCCCGGTTGTGGGTAAGGTGACGTCACCAGTGAGCCAAACTTAGTGGTTTATACTGAGCCAGTCAGGCATCGTGACGTCAGACACCTTCTCAGAATGTCTCGAGTTATAAACAATGCCCAGGAAGGAGGGGCGGCTTCGTGATGCTGTTTCAGCGAAGATTTTTTTTTACTTATGGCTTTACGCCTCGTCAACGTCGAGGCCATTAGAAGCGCGTGGGACTGAGGACAAGGAGCGGGAAGGAATTCGGCCATGTCATTTTTGAAGGAAGCATCCCGGAATTCGCCTGGAGTGAATTGGGGAAACCATGGAAAACCCAAATTTCGATGCCCGGACGGGGATTCGAACCGGCGTCCTCCCGAATGCGAGGCCAGAGCGTTAACCGCTCACCCACCACGCTCGGTTTCAATGAATAATACTTCCTTAATCACTTTAACGTTACTGGGATTCTATGCTTTGGAATGTAATTTAAAGTTTCAGTATATCTGAACAAATTTGTAGTTTGAGAAAAAGAACTAGAAGTGACATGCAAAGCTACATTAGCTGTAGCATTATTTCTTTATCTGCCCCATCTGTTATAATCGGGAGGCAGTTTTCCAGAGAACATTTAGAATGGTTTTAGGAAATATCCGGTAGCTCAGTGGCTAAGCTGTGTAGTTGTGCTATATAATGGTATTTATAGGTTATAAATAAAGTCAATTATGCATTTCAGTAATACAGGAATGAAGAAGAGTTAGCTGTGCATTATTTTGCTAATTAATTGTTGAATATGAAAAAGAATGTGTATTTCATAAAGCAGAAAGATGCTTTTGAGCGGATTCAACTCGCCCTCACTGAATAAAATGCTTCGCTCTAAGCTTTTATTGACACATGAGCACTTATTTATTTAACAGTTTATGTTTATCTCTCCTGCATTCGTATTAATTGATCCATCTGTTCCTTTATCTGTAAAACATGCAGATATTGAAAATCCTACAACTGCACTTCCGGGATTCCAACTGAAGAACAAGCCACGCCAAATTTAACTCCATACTCTATTATGTGGGGTCTTCAGGATTCTCCTGCCTGTGACTGCGGAGTGCGGAGCTCCTTCCCAGAGTGTGGAGCATATCATCAAGGAATGCCTCCAAAGGGAGTACGATGGCCCATTTCAAGATGTTTTCAGTGCTACAACTTTCTTCGTACAATGGCTGCAACAAATGGACATCAGTTTGTGACTGCTACCAACGTTCTTGTCGCAGTATATACTATAGATATTTTTGCTTAGTCATACGACAAATAAATAAAGCCATCTGTTAAATTCTTTCGTTTACTTAGTAATTGAATGTTTCTTCTTCAGCCACTATCATGAATGGTTTAGCGCAATATACCGAGCTTTCAGCTGCCAACTGCTTATGTTCAGTTTCATATCTTCATCGTCTGCTTCACACCGCCTGTTATTGCTCTCCAACTCACAGCGATGATGCTCCCACACGCGAATTAAAAGCTGGGCCTTTGACACTATGTTGTTAAATCAGTACTAATAATAGAGCAGATTGGTCATCATGTCCGTCACGCTGTGTCGTCGTTGGCGGGCTACAACGGTCACAGATTTTGTAAAAAGATTAGAAATTAGGTTATCTATTTATGTTTCTGTAATGGTTCAATACATTTCAAATTGGAAACCAACCTCAAAGAAAACATTACACCATAACGAAATAAAGGTTACGAGCGTTCTTTAATAACGGCTCTACTTATTTAATGAAATTTGAAGAAATGAATTGCCAGAATAATGCGTTCAGCTCGTCATTTTTGACGTGCTTAGAGGGACCGAGCGTGGTGGTGTAACGGATAGCGTTCTGGCTTCGCATTCGGGAGGACGGTGGTTCGAATCCCCGTCCGGGCATCCAGATTTGGGTTTTCCATGGTTTCCCCAAATCACTCCAGGTGAATGCCGGGATGCTTCCTTCAAAAGGCCATGGCAGAATTCCTTCCCATTCCTTGCCCCCATCCTTTCCCGTCTCTAAAGACCACGTTGTTAAAAAGGGACGTTAAACTATAACAAAAAAAAAAAGTGCTTAGAAGTTATTTATATTTGACGTGGATGTTTTCGTAATATTATCTGTCTATAAATGCTACTTTCATAGTAAGTTTCAACAAATGAATTTCCAGAACAGCGCGTTCAGCCCTAATTTTTGACGAGCTTAGAAGCTATGTGTTTATTATATACTAGCTGTTGCTCACGACTTCTCGTATTTCTAAAGAACTTTGATCGATAGCTACCGACTTGTAACCACCATAGTGCACGATAGGATTCTCTTGGCTAATACCACACACAATCACCACTGGAATGCGCTGGGTAGTTTGGGCTGTGGAGTGAAATATAGGAACACACATATCTCTTTGTATATCAGGTCCACCACATTTAACCACCATATCTACCACATCCCTCCAGCTAGCGACATGAATTCACCATAGTGCACGATGAAAGACTCCAGGCTACTACCACACACAAAAGCCCGTGGTCTGCGCTTAGTAGTTCTGGCTGCAAGGTGAAATACAGGGACACACACACGTCTTCGGTCGACATATGAATGTGCCCAGTTCTACCACGTCTCCCACACCGACATCTAACCACAATAGCGCACGATGGGAGACTCGATGCTACTACCAGACACAAACACCAGTGGTCTGCGCAATGTGGCAGCAAAGTAAAATATACGAACACATATGTCTTTGGTCGAAACACGAAAATATTCTCGATCGACCACTTTCATCCACCATATCTCCCACACTCCCACAGCTACCGAAATTCGGTAAACGTTGTGCACGATTGGTGACTATATGCTACTACCACACACAAACACCAGTGATCTGCGGTAGATAGTTTTGGCTGAAAAGTGAAATATAGGGACACAAACGTCTTTAGTATAAATGTCAAAGTGCCCCAGTTCAACCATCTTAAACCACCATAACTCCCATACCCCATAGCGCACGATGGTAGTATCGATGCTACTACCAAACACAAACATCAGCAATCTGCGCTATGTAGTTGTGGCAGCAAAGTGAAATATACGGACACGCATGTCTTTGGTCGAAATATGAAAATAACTTTGATCGACCACTTTCAACCACCATATCTCCAACACTCCAACGAATACCGAAATTGCGTCAGTGACGTGCTCGATTGATGACTATATACTACTACCACACGCAAGTACCAATGGTCTGCGCTAGTAGTTGTGGCTGAAAAGTAAAACATAGGGACACATACGTCTTTGGACGAAATATGAAAGTACCCCAGGTCGACCACTTTCAACCACCATAACTCCCCCATAAATACCGACATGCAACTACCATAGTGCAAGATGGGAGAGTCGATGCTACTACTACACACAAACACAAATGGTCTGCGCTGTGTATTTGTGCAGGGAAAAGAAGTATAGGGACAAACAAGTCTTTGATCGAAATATGAAATTGCCGTACCACACACAAACATCAGTGATCTGTGCTTGGTAGTGGTGGCTGAAAAGTGAAATATAGTGACACGCATGTCTATTTTATATAAGATTTATTTACTGATCTGAAAACTTCTTTAGGGGCGTTGGGCGATTGTTGGATGGTTAAAATCTTAGCCTTCAGGTCACCGTCACGCTATGACGTGTTGCGCGCATCATATGCGCGTTAGACGCTTTATGGATAGATAAAATGTTATGCGTTCGCGTCACCAGCTTGCTGCTATAGCAGTATATCTGCAGCTATACGTGTGACGTGTTGCGCCTGAACAGCAGTGAAAGTATAGACTATACTTGTTTATAATATACACGGAAGAGCCAAAGAGACTAGTATAGGCATGCGTATGCAAACACAGAGATACAGTATGTAAACTCTTAGAGTACGATGCTGCGGTGGGCAAGGCCTAGGTCTATATAAGACAACAGGTGTCTGGTGCAGGCGTTAGATTGGTTACTGTTGCTACAATGGCAGGTTACCACGATTTAAGTGAGTTTGAACGTGGTGTTATAGTCGGCGCACGAGAGATGGGACGCAGCATCTCCGAGGTAACGATGAGGTGGGGATTTTCCCGTGCGACCAATTCACGAGTTCACCGTGAATATGGTGAATCCGGTAAAACATCAAATCTCCGACATCGCTGCGGCCGTAAAAAGATCCTGCAAGAACGGGACCAACGACGACTGAAGAGAATCATTCAACGTGACAGAAGTGCAACCCTTCCGCAAACTGTTGCGTATTTCAATGCTGGGACATTAACAAGTGTCAGCATGCGAGCCATTCAACGAAACATCATCGATATGGGCTTTCGGAGCCGAAGGCCCGCTCGTGCACCCTTGCTGTATGCACGACACAAAGCTGGGCCCGTCAACACCGACATTGGACTGTTGATGTTTGGAAACACGTTGCCTTGTCTGACGAGTCCCGTTTCCAATTGTATGGAGCGGATGGACGTGTACGGGTATGGAGACAATGTCATGGAATTCATGGACCGTGCATGTCAGCAGGGGACTGTTCCAGCTGGTGGAGGCTCGGTAATGGTGTGGGGTGTGTGCAGTTGGACACAAAGCTGGGCCCGTCAACACCGACATTGGACTGTTGATGTTTGGAAACACGTTGCCTTGTCTGACGAGTCCCGTTTCCAATTGTATCGAGCGGATGGACGTGTACGGGTATGGAGACAATGTCATGGAATTCATGGACCGTGCATGTCAGCAGGGGACTGTTCCAGCTGGTGGAGGCTCGGTAATGGTGTGGGGTGTGTGCAGTTGGAATGACATGGGACTCCTGATACGTCTAGATACGACTCTGACTGTTGGGCACGTACATCACCTGGATCTATTCATGTCCATTGTGCATTCCAACGGACTTGGGCAATTTCAGCAGGACAATGCGACACCTCACACTTCCAGCATTGCTACAGAGTGGCTCCAGGAGCACTCGTCTGAGTTTAAACATCTCCGCTGGCCACCAGACTCCCCAGACATGAACATTATTGAGCATATCTGGGATGCTTTGAAACGTTCCGTGCAGAAGAGATCTCCACCCCGTCGTACTCTTACGGATTTATGTACAACCCTGCAGGATGCATGGTTTCAATTCCCTTCAGCACTACATCAGACATTGGTCGAGTCCATGCCACTTCGTGTTGCGGCACTTCTGCGTGCTCGCGGGTGCCCTACACGATATTAGGCAAGTGTACCAGTTTCTTTGGCTCTTCAGTTTATATACACAAATGACTAAGATATATATATCTTATTACCACGCGTCCTCATTCGTCGTGGAAGATTATACTTTTGTACCTATAATATCGTATCCACGTTAAGTTTTTTTACTATCTCGACTATATATATATTTTTTTAATATATCTGACATTAATCGTTCGAACTAGATCTTGTAGTTTGCAGCCATTGGCGGTCTCCTTGGGTGAAGTGGCAAAGCGCTGTCTCGTAGAATGGAAGGCTACGGGATCGAATGCACAATTGGAGAAACTTTTATGAAATGGAAACTTCCTTAGGTGCGTTGGGCGATTTTTGGATGGGTCAAGTCTAATGAGTTCGCGTCGCCGACATGCTAAGATTAACAGTATATCCTGTACCTATAAGTATGACGTGGTGCGCGTATGATACTAATAGTATTAAGTTTTTACTTCTGTCGCTAGTCCACAATGACTGCCTGTTTTTTAAATTGTTGTATCCCCTAGTAGACCCCAAGCCGTTAGAAGTTATTTATATTTGATATAGATGTTTTCGTTATATTCTCTGATCGCAGATTCCGCTGTTACCGTAAGCTCGATGATCTCTGCTTGTCATTTTTGACGGGCTCAGAAGCTAGTACAATACAGTAGTACCGGTACTACAAATATGATGAGTACTTAATAAACATACATATCATTATATATACACCCTTACAACTCGTAGTTTAGAAAGTCCTCGGATCAAAAACTTCTCATGGTCGCAAGTTTTATCGCTCCTTTATCTGTCCACAACCTGTCTCAAAGTGAACTTCGTACGCGCAATATTATAATCGGTCCATGGTTCGCGTTGCACATTAAGCTATGCATTCCGGAACGAAGGAACTAGTGGATTTAGGGACACTCGCTTTTAGGAGGAATGTCTAATCAAGTTCCAGTACGTGAAATTACTTTGGGTTGGTCGCAAGTATGCCAAATATCATTAAGCGTATATTCAATCAGAATTACTGACTGTCACTCGTATGTTTAACAACCCATAGATCGCCATTGATAGTGACACTGAACACTTAATTTCTAATTGTATTTCGTCGCATGTTCTCTGCTTTTCTGAAACTGCTGCTCTTAGATTTTATACCAAGTACTTCAGGTTTTGCTCAAACACGTTATACCTGAAGCTCGGCATCTTAGTTCCCTGTAAATACGGTAACTCTTAAGTGCATTATCTTCGTTTTCACAATTAAACACCCTCTATTAACTATTGTTTTCATTAAAGTGTTTCCCTTGTATCTAATGGAGCTATAAATGTACAGAGTGTTATTGTGGAGAACCGCGATATCTGTGTACATCACAAGTCATTGTATAGATTCACTCTTCTCACGAACATAGCAGTAGCCAACATATCTCGATACGGAGTAGCACTTTTTGTACGTCAATGTACCTGTATTTAAATCCAAAGTTCAACATTAGTTAGGAGTTAAATACAAGTATGTAGGAATGCAAACATTGCTGTTCCGGATCGATATGTGACAACTGCCACTATGTTCGCAACTAGAGTGTATCTATACAATGATAAGTAATATTTATGATTTCTTTTATTAAAAACAATGTAGACCCTAACGGCCAATTCAAGCTAGAATTCTTTGTACCTTTCTCAGGCTTTACTTCATTGATATACCATACATAAATTTCTACTTCAAACCGTCTCTCTTTACAATAGAATAATTTACTTTACCTTTAATCGATTTCTCTGAATCCTCCTAGCAAAGAGAGTACTACATCTTATAAATCCTCTGTTATATATTAGACGACGTCTAATGTGATCTCTCCTGTTATTTTCTATATCCAGCGGGAATGGATAATTGTACTACGCCCTTTCTTTCTCTCGTCTATGTAAAAATTATCACTATTAATCACTTCCAGTTTGTAAGAATACACAGCCTCTTAGTTTTAAATAATTAATAATTAATGTTTGTTTTATATTATTTCAATGGGAAGTGTTTTATATCGGGTTATTATTATGTCTTAAGTATTGTATCAAAGAATTCCAAGCAGCGTTATTACCAGATGAAAAGTACATGAAAATCTCTGGACAGTACAGGAGGAGGAAGATCTTTGGACGATGGAAAACAGATGAGAAGCAGAGAGGGTATGTACAACGGCGAAGTTTGGATGAAAGTATAATTGTATTGGTTAATGTAAAGAAGCAGCAATAAAAGTAAAAATGAAAGATGAGATATAAAAATAATAATAATTTTACATGTGGCGACTGTGACCGTGACACAGAGCTAATTATTTAGCTCGTAATAGAAGAATCCTGTAATCTTCGGATTGAAGCTAGAAGAGGTTAAAATTGTCATTTGAACATGGAAATAATAGAGGTATGTGATTTGTTTGGGAGGACGAAACAGTGGATGGATAAAATAGTTTCTCTGAGATGTAATGTGAAAGAAGTGGAAAAGTTTGATGTTGACGTAAATAATATTGAGAGGATGATCGCATATTTTAATTGGGAGTGTGAAGTGAATTTATTATACTCTGAAAAGTTAAGGAAGTATGGTATGGTGAAAAATATAGAACTGTGTAGAGACAAAGTAGGGTTAGAGTTGGATAAGTATCAAGAGAGTATGGAGAATTACTGTGGCAGATTGGATATGTCAAAAATCACTTCTGCCATATATGAAATCGATAATGAAATACGGTTTATGAGTCTTAAATTAATGGAATATTGGAAAAATAGAAAAGATGTACAGCTAAGCGTTGAACGTGAGGATGATAAGCCAGATTATGACTATAATAACGTAGATGGATATACGGGGAAAGATATTGGTGGTGAAGTTAAAATGTCCGTTACTAGTGATAGACACAAAAAAGTAATCTTGGAAGAAGTAACGGCATATTTTGATGAAGACTTTACGAGAAGAAAGTGTCAAGAGAAGTTGATTAAAGATAATAACAATCAAGCCGATCATCCTGTTGGAAATTCTAAAGGAGCGATTGACAAAGGAACAGAAGACAAAACTGATCACTGGATTAAAGAAGTAAGAAGGGCGGGTGAAAACAAGTTAGGAATGAAAATTGAGGAGGATGAGAGAGAAGAAAACGGAGAAAATCGGCGAGATGACGATGAAGAAAACAATACAATGTGTGAGAATAGTGGACCAGTGAAATGGTGGGAATGTCTAGAACAGATAGAGGAAAAAGACAAAGTTAGAGATACTAAGAAAGATGACATAGCATCAGATCAAGTAATTGGCCTGGCGAGAATGGTTCAGTGGGACAGTAACGTGGAAAATACAGGAGAAGAGATGGAAAGGAAAGATGAAACGATTATTGTTTCCATTAGAAATGATGACAGAAATTATGGTTTGGGAACTGAAGAGGACGAGGAAATTGAAGACGAGAAGAGTTATGAAGATACCGAAGAAGAGTTAGAAGAAGAAGAAGAGGAGGAGTACTGTACACTTGTAGCTGACAAGGAGGCAAGAGAAGATGAATACGAAGTGAGATGTTTCTTAATAAGGAAGAAGTGTGATGAAGTTAGTGAAGAAGAAGAATCAACGAGAGGCAAAGTGAAGAAGAAGAGAGGGCTTGATATATATAATGAAGGCCGCAACATTATAAAATTCGAAAAGAAGAAGGATGGCGGAGAGGACAAGGAAAAAGAAGCAACGAAGGGAAAAGTGAAAATGAAGAGGGAGTGACACATGAGAATATTGAAGCAGAGGAATTGTTAGGAGTAGAAAAAAAAAAAAATGTGATCTGAACTTATACCGGGGGTGTGAATGAATGTAACTATGGCTGAAAATGTTTGTATGGGTGAGTGGTGTGATGATAAATCACACAAAAATTTGACAAATTTTTGGTGACAAATTGGCCGAGGGGATGTGTAAGAATACACAGCCTCTTAGTTTTAAATAATTAATAATTAATGTTTGTTTTATATTATTTCAATGGGAAGTGTTTTATATCGGGTTATTATTATGTCTTAAGTATTGTATCAAAGAATTCCAAGCAGCGTTATTACCAGATGAAAAGTACATGAAAATCTCTGGACAGTACAGGAGGAGGAAGATCTTTGGACGATGGAAAACAGATGAGAAGCAGAGAGGGTATGTACAACGGCGAAGTTTGGATGAAAGTATAATTGTATTGGTTAATGTAAAGAAGCAGCAATAAAAGTAAAAATGAAAGATGAGATATAAAAAAATAATAATAATTTTACAAGTTTCACTCGAATACACATTTATTCTGCATCTTCAGATACATTATACTGCTCTTAACTTTTCATTTCATACAACTTTGTTTCCTTGGCAGCAGCCGTAACAATCTTTTCACAATTTTTCTTTCTGACAACTTAAAGTCAAACTATTGAAATAACTTCTTTTGCAGCTCAACTCTTGCGCTTCCATTACTTCATCTCTCCCTATCTTGTTCATCTCTTCTGTTATTAAATAAAACTTCTCTTTGTAAATCAAGTCTCCTGTGGTCCGCTTTATTCCTAGCTGTCAGGGATGCTCCAAAACAGTACTATTGTTACAGGTATTCATGACAGTTCATACACATAATAAATTCGTTTACATATACATATAGCATAGCAAGTTGGCGTGATGAATGTCCTTTATAACACTTTTAGTCATAAAAATGCTTGAACGAATACATAAACGTTTCAGTATTGATTTGGACAGACGGTTGTATTGAATACGTTGTTCCTGGCTGCTGCTGGCTGAATTTCTCCCCCAGGATGAAGGGCGCCGCCCTCGGGAAAGCAGTCACGTGACGCATAACTTACCTGCACAGGCTGGGGCAGGGCAGGGCACGGCCGCGCCGGCTCCAGTGCTCCTTTTACTTCGTTCATATAACATCCATATCTTTGGCCAAGTAGAACATCTCTGCACTGGGGTCAATAATGATGGTTCAATAAAATGCATGTGGAGTGACCGTATTAACAATAGGAGAATGCTCTGCTAGTATTCTCTGCTGTCACACTTTTCATCGGTGACGTAGCTGACTTCATATAGTACAGTGTGTAAGGTAACGCCACGCTGGCGTGCGGAACATTTTCCTGCGATAAAAGGACGTTGTGTACATACATCTTGACTGAATGATGCTGGCGGCTTCTCCAGTGTTAATTTATCACTAGAAGAAGTCAGGTCTATATAGATAATTTGATGAAGAGCAGAATCTCGTCAGACTTTGGTGATCTAATATAATTTTGGCTGTTCGTATTGCCGCGTATTCTATCTCTTGTATCTCCACCTAACCAGGTAACCATACTGGATTGAACTATGAAACTTGGCGCACAACCTCTTCCGCAAAGCTGTTTCGTCATGTAGAGTTTAGGTTAAACAGAGGGAAATTCCCAACATAAGTATGACACAAAACCGTTTCTTCACGATGAATAATTTGATAGGTTTAATCAACTTTCTGCGGAAACATAAGGCGTTGTAAATATTATGAGTTGTAAGCATTATTTTGTTTTGAATGTTTCTTCACTATCGCACAATGTCAATCGTTTGGAGATTTTGGCTTATAATCTACCTAGCGTTTGTCCCGCTGCTTCGCCGGCGCGGAACATGGTGTGCGAAGTAATGCGTTTACCTTTTGTTTTTCTTCTAGTAGCAAACGTTTGTAATGTTGTACCTATGTAGCCTTTACCGTAAATTAAATTCCGCAATGGTTATTTGAGTGTTAATCTATGATATGGTGCTTTGATTAGTGTTTTTGCTGTATTCTTACGAGTTGTATTTCAGAAAACTGAAGAAATAAATAGATTTATTTTGTTTATGGCTTTACACCTCTTCGACATCGAGGTCATTTGAGGTGGGAAAGGACTGGGAACAAGTAACGGGAAGGAATTCGGCGACGGCCTTTTGAAGGAAGCATCTCGGCATTCGCCTGGAGTGATTTGGGGAAATCCCAATCTGGATGTTCGGACGGGGATTCAAACCCACGTACTCCCGAATGCGACTGCAGAACGTTACCGCTCGGTAAAAATAAACAGACATAGTTACATTGTCAAGAAACTGTACTTAGAGAATCCAAGGGTTGAGGTGTTTATCTGTATTGTAGAGTAATCTTTGGTGGGTATCTAGGGAACAAGTGTTTAGCTGAGATGCGGTGTGATCTGTGGCGCCTATCTGTTCTCGATACGAACAATAATCATTTCTTGTTCTATTTCCCGGTTACGAAGAGACGTAACTAAAAGATATACCACAGATTTTAACCTAGACCATACGCTTCCAAACTGTGAAACCGTCATCCAAATTAGTTCAGTAGTTTTTGTGTAGTGTCTGAATAAAGGGACAGACAGACGCAGTTCGCCTGAAGATTTATGATAGTATAGAGTGGAGGTTTGAAAGATCAAATTAAATTGCAGGAAACTGTAACTGTAAAGTCAGCAGTATTAGGAGAAAAAATAGGTGCTGTTGTAACACTCAAATAACTGAGAGTAGCCGTACATTTGGGAGAAGTTTAAGGCTGCCTCGGTCCTGTGTGTGTAATACCAACCGAACAAGCTCTCTGCTGGTGTTCCTCAGTCAGCAGCACCCCACTCCCCGGCGCCTCGCGTCGCCCTAATCTCGTTTCTGTTGCCCCCGTGGCACTTCACACAGGTGAATAGAAGCCGCGCAGTCCTCATATCTCACTTTGTTTGCCTTCTGCCGCGGTACAACAGACTGCCCACATACACGTAAACATCAACTATTTCGTGTGCGCTTACTCACGCAACTATCATTAATACTGAGAACGAATTAACTGGTTGTTAATTAAAATTTCTCTGAACCTGCTATCCTAAGTTACTTTTTCCACTATTCGTTTTTGTGGCCAAAAAAAGTATTGATTAGTAGCGACTTTAAAAGGTTATTAGTTTTATTATTGTCTCATGGTATATGGAAGGACGTGCGTTCAGACAAATAATGAAGTCAGTTTTCTTTCTCTTTGGTCTTTACGCGTCGTCGACGTCGAACGGGAATTCGACCATAGCCTTTTGAATAAACTATCTTGTCACTCGTCTGAAGTGATTTTGTTAAACCACTGAAAACCAAAATCTGGATGGATGAGTGGGGATTTCAAGTCCTCCCTAATGCCCGAGCGTTACAGCCCTTTATTTATATATTTCTCTTTATCACTTACAGTCGACAAGTGGTATTAAAAATTGACATACTCAGCCAAGCTTGGTATTCAACCCGAAGGTTGGTTGGACCCTCCAAACGGAGGTACACTGGAGGCAGGGTGGTCAGTTCCTCTCCTTCTTACGTAACCTAACCCGATATTCCTACCTGGTAAAAGGGACCTACAGTTTAAAGTAAAATCGAACCACGGAAACTCTCTGGTGTACTTAACATTACACAGTAATCTGCAAGAGGTGAAGGTCGGGTTAAGGGCCTATGAAAATCTCTCCGAGGCAGAGATTCAAACCATGGACCTTCGATCCACAGTCAGACTCCTTAAACATGATGCTCATACACCTACTACGAAAATATCATTTCTTTATGAGCTTTGCATACGATGATTTAATAGTTATAAATTGAGTTTCATTCATTACGTAAAGAATTTGAGAATGATACCTATTTTTCATACAGGCAGAACTTATTGCGTGAAAGAAAATAATTACCCCGACATAGAACCGTAGTTATTCAAATATGGAAACTAGGCCACACACTTTTATTTAAGGCGATTTTTAAATTATTTTAGTTTACATAGTAAAAACAGTTACTTCTCGGACCTGATCCTTTTCAAGTAGGAACTAAAAAAATAACGTTTAAGCCTCGAATATGAAATGTAACGTTCGAACATGTGGTTGGTGAGTTTGAATCCCGTTTTCACAACAATTTTTCCGTTTTCCATGGTTTTCGTAAATCATTGTTTCTCAAAGAAAGAAGCAAAATATTAGGGTCAGCGGCTAGCATTTGAATCTGGCATTCCGGAGGACGTGATGTTAGTTCCCGGACTGCTCATCCAGACTTCGGTCTGCATCGTTTCCAGACAAATGCCGGGTTGGTTTCTACAATAGGTCATGACCGAATTTCTTCCAGTTCTATGTGCTTAATTCTTTTTGGTTTAACGTCTCTTTAACAGCTAGGTCTTTAGAGACGGGAAAGGATGGGGGGCAAGGAATTTAAAGGAATTCGGCCATGGCCTTTTGAAGGAAGCACCCCTGCATTTGCCTGGAGTGATTTGGGAAACCATGGATAACCCAAATCTGGATGCCCAGATGGGGATTCTAACCTCCGCTCTCCCGAATGCGAGGCCAGAACGCTAACCGTTACACCACCACTCTCGGTTCCCAATAATTATTCAACAGATTTTGAAGCGTAAGAAAAATAGGGGACGCTCTGTGCTTACGTACTAATTTGTGCGAGTTATACCAAGATATGGCAGGAGGTTATCAAATGTTCCGTTTTCATTATAAACATTCGCAAGGCCGATCCAGGCAGGTATGGCCCAGCGCCCAAGGGTCACCGCTTTGTGGCCGGACTAGGCATGAGGGTATTAAATTAGATAAAAAAAAAAATCCACAGGAAGCTATGAAAATGCTACCAATTAAAGCACACTTTTCTACAGTTAGTTAAGAGCCGCCAAAGTGTTTGGTATAACGTTACTTATGTGCTTGAAACATATGTTTCCCCGTCTCACTTATACAGTGTAGCGGACACAGGTCAGAATAAAGGAAAAAAGCAGTACTGCTCTGGTCTTTCTTAACGGAAAAAAAGAAACAATCACCTCAGCCTTAGGGTGCATACTTTGTAATGAATACACCAACCCATTAATTCTAGCTTGCGGGACTGGATAAACTTGTTCTGTAATAATGCATGCATTAGGCTGACTCAAAAACCAACACACACTGAATGAACCTGGCCAGGTAGTAAAAATAAGCCATAAATCTTGCAGCTCGGACGTATTATGCTAAACACTAGAGCATTACTACACACCTCGCCAAATATTAAAAGACGTGAATAATGAACTGTTAAAGTATGTAATCAACCAGAAATAACAAAAATATAAGAGGGAAAGACAACAGTTCTGAAAACTTTTTTTTTTTATTTTTTTTTTAAAAAAAGGGCCGTTATCAACTGCGTCTACCCAGTGGCAATTTCTCTAGTCATATATTTACTCCTTTTCAATTATTATGATCTTATACACTACTCACCCCCCTACTTTTCTGCATATTTGGTATATTTCTCATCACTTTCCTGGGTAATTTATTCCAATCTTTGACACCCTTACCCACAAAAGAAAATTTTCCCACTCCCTGTGCATAAAATTGGATGCCAACTTGTTCCCAAGGTCATCTTTTCCCTTCCATGCACTACTGCTAATTCTTCTACCAATATCTTTCCTAGACGCACCACCAACATATGCCTTGAACAGTCCTTCCAGTTACTGACTCGGTAATATGGTAATTTCTAGAAACAAATATAAACATAAACTGATTTTTTTTTTTAATGAAAATTTAAAATGCAAGAAAAAATTAAGACTTTCAAAAAAAAAAAGAATAATAATAATAAAAAATTAACTCACACCGTGTGGAAAAGGGAATAATACTAAAGTAACCCTTTCGTTTTTTGAATAAATAATCAATATTTATGTCAATGCAATTGAAATTTGTTAGGTTTTATTTTCTCCGTGCACGTTTCACGTAGCTAACCGACACACAGTCACACAGACATGCAAATAATCAGCATAAACAATAGCAACCAACAGGCATTAACATTTCATGAGGATTATCGCATGCAGGAAGCGTCACCGCGGGGTCAACACGTAATAAAGAATCAAACCAATCAGACGCTATACGAAATACTAATACCAAAATAAATACCTACAAACGAAACATCCACACAGGCAAGGATAACACCAAACCAAGGAACTTAAGTCACAATGACACTTGAAAATGCGTATCTTAAAACACACAACGTGATACAGTGCTTCCATGCTGTTTCAACATGGTAATATAAACAAGACCTGTTGTTAATACTATGAAATTTAGGACGTAAAGTGTAGCGTTGTTTAAATTCATTTTGAATAACACATCCAAAGAATTAACACACTTTATAAATCGAATCAACACATTTCGGTGATCTGTAAAGCTGAGACGTAACAATTGTGAAATAGAAAAACATTAAGTGAACTGATGTGCATGTATACTTGATATTACTACTGGCAGCGGAAAGTGGAGTCAAATTAGACCTTAGACGAAAATTCGGCTCCATTGCCATAAATGCTGACTTTTAACACAAATTGGTTAACTCGCAACTGAGAAGATAGCACACAATATCCCATTGTAACGCTTTTACGAAGGTGGTCCCAGAAGTCTCGTATTATTGAAAATTTGAAAATAACGTTAACTATCAGATTCTCAGAATTATTGTAAAACATTTGGAAGTTTTCTTTGCAATGAACTTCATTTGATTAGAAAGGCAGCTTTCTACCTGATACATGGCATAAATTACCAGAGGCTTGGCAGGTACAACCCCCCGGTGTGGTGGATGACAAGTGCGCGAGGGGAGAGACGTCATTACGACCCCACTGCCCCTGCTGCTGCTGCTGCGCTTGGTCTCGCCGCGTGTCTCTTGGTCTCACAACCTCTGTCCACCACAGATACTATGACAATCTCCACATTAGTTTAGCAAATATGTGGGGAGCAACGCCACGGACATCTTCTGGAATTTCATTAGGTGATATTTGTTGCAAAAAATCCCGAATGTTAACATGCATATATTAATATAATATTAATGTCAATATAACACCTACAATGATTAAAAGGGGTTAGATCAGGAGCTTTTTTATTCAAAGTCTTGTCTTCTTCTCCACCACCTTTTCCGCTTGACTTTTATGAGTTTTACTAATCTTTGGCATGGTCAAATTTGGATCTTTGATTCAACAGCCGCAGGTCCTTGCTGACGCCAAGCATTTTATACCTACTACGAACTAACGGAGGAAGCGTTGCCATCTCAATTTTATGAGGTGGAAACCGATAGTCTCAAAACCAAACTGAAGCAGTTATTTCTTTCAACGCCATTTTATTTTATGCCATATCTTTCTTCTTGGAATTTTGATAATTAAAAAAATCACTGACAAAATATTACACGTTTCATAGTATGGAGTGGGAAGGAATAAGCTATTGCTATTAATCACTGATGTAGTGTACAATAGTTTTGGAAACTATGTACAAATTAAGAAGATTCTGGAAATAGAATTCTGAAATAGCAAATAATATCTGATGTGACCTGTTTGCTTTTGCACTTTGGAAATTGTGTGTGTTTTTGGGATGTAACTAAAATCTAATCTGTAGTTGGCGAATGCTTAAGAATATAATAGAAATCTTGTATCACATAAACACCACAACAAAAAATAAATAAATAAATAAATATTAATCAATGTATTTTTCTTATTACAGGTATTGAAGTTTATTTTTTTGAAGGCAGAAAAAAGAATTTAGATCATATTTGTAGCATCTTATTTATAACTTTTGATGTTGCTTAGTGATTTTTTATCTCTGATTTCTTTACCTCCTCACTCATACCTTTCTACGAATTCTCTAGCAACATTGGACATAGCTTTCCTTTAAGTCTTCGTTTATTTGTGTAACTCCATACGTGTACGGAAGCTGGATCATGCACCTATCAGTACAGAAATTTTTTATTTACATTCAACAGGTAGGCTGCTGCGACTTTGTGTTTGTGTTTCCAAGAAGTGTAAACCGAGAAAACAGGTTCTAATAGGGTCCAAGAATCTTGAATTTTGTGTTCTGTGATTACTTAAATCCAATCAGGCGGCGTGCGTTTGACTTGCGGGTGCTACGACCATTTTCCTTCTCTCACCTTCTTCTTCTTCTTCTCTTTTTTTTTTTTTTTTTTTTTTTTTTGAGGATTCGAATTATCGAAGTGGAAAAGCAAACATACTGGATAAAAATACTCCAAATTAGCATTGGGGTCTTTCGGGTGAATGGATTAATTGCGTCAACAAGTAATAGTTTTCAATAGCAATTACCAACCTGTGGTTCGCGTAAAACTTATTTTCCCCGAAGATTTGGGAGGGGCTTCGCAGAAAAAGTAAAGTTGTTGGTTTGGTTAATAAATATATTATTCGCTTTTGATAGTTCACTTCCAATTTCATAACTGTGTTTCCGTAGAAATTCAAAACATGTATTCAGATTTATTATGTTATAATAGTACAATATAATTTGTCCGAAATGTTAATGATATACAGACTGGTAAAAAATAAAATTAGGTCTGCAGAATTATTTGAGACAGAGTGGCGTGCAAAACATTCTGCTATAAGGGTCAACAGGACAACAGCTCTCGTACATTATACGCGGTTGGCCGGGAGAGATAGCAATACTATCGGAAATCTACCTAACATAAAATTTCACGAAAATTTAGAGTTCATCACTCTCTGCAACCAAATATATGTTTCTTCGGATTTTCTCTAATTTTTTTGGTGGTATTACGGAAAAGAATAATACTGCACGTTTGGCCGTTTCTCGTATCACAAGCACCAGTTTTCTATTCATTTACGTAATTTAGCTTCATTAAAAAATAGTAGACCTATTATGAATTCAAACTAGTTGAGGGAAAAGATTCCTTCACGAGAGTTAGTATCGTTTTTTGAGAGAACGTATTTATTTTATTTTCCTCTATGTGGTGAAGTATTATCATTATAATCACATCATTATACCCTTTTAACTATTCTAACTGCAGCAGCAATAGTTTCTGCAGAGATGAAATTAAATTCTAGACTTTTAATTTTTCCGTGGAAACGAAAAAAAAACAGCCGATGAATTCTTAAACGCCTGAATACACTCGGTCAGCTGTTCTCTCTGGTCATTTAGTTTCACCTATCTTTAGAACTTACACAACTCTTTTGATTCATTGAAAGATTTTTAAGCGTACGAATGGTTGAGATTGTTCGACAGCGATTAAATGTACATAATATACCAAGAATCTCCTTCCACCAGCAGCCGAAATCTGTCCACATTGCGTTTGAATTGAAGGCATACCACAGTGTTGATTGGTCCAACAGATGGGAGCTAGCCTGGTGGGTGATGGGTAACGCTCTGGCCTCGCGTTCAGGAGGACGCAGGTACAAATCCTCATCCGGCAATCCGAATTTCGTTTTTAGATGATTTCTCAAAATCACTCCAGATGATTGCCGGGATGATTCCTTCAAAAAGCCACGACTTAATTCCCTCCAACTCCTTGTCCGTCATCCTCTCGTGACTCTAATGACCTCGACGTCGATAAGCTGTAAAGCCTGGCGTCAGATACTTAGGGGACACTGTTGTCTTTCACCTCTTACCTTCTTTCATCTCTCATTCACAACATAAACAACGCCTTACAATAAACTCACACGCCTTCACATTCATCTACACTTACAATAACAGTTGCGAACACTTTGTCACCGGGGAATTTGCTCGCCAGAGGTCACGCCTTCCACAGTAACTGCCTACTCCCGTATACAGGGAATGACACGGACTTTCATTTTGAGGATTTCCTTTCTAGATACTGTATTACAATCACACCAGCATTCTACGACAGCCTGATTTCTATTCACACGTATGCACTTTCGTTCTTCATGTCATGCAGTGATCGTTCGTTCGTTCTCCATAAAAGGTAGTTGTTTGTTCAGATAACGAGCGCGTACCCCGCAATGAGCGCCTTATCTTATCTTTTGCCTGCCTACCTCCTGGCTGAAACGTCCTCTGCAAACTTTTGTTGCACCACATTTCTTCCTGTACAAAATATATTTTTCCCTAGTTTCCGAATAATTTATAGTATAATTTCTTTTTAACTACTGGAATCTTCAGTTACTGATTTATATTTTCCCCCTTTTCAGTAGTTGTTGCATCTCAGAACAGCTTTTAAGTGTTTCGCAATTATTCAGCTAAGTGCGGTCTTTTAACACGCATTTATCTTAGACAAGACGTAACTTCAAAGATTATTTAAACAATATCTGTCCGTTTCGTTCGGATTCATTTAAATTAGATTTTAAACTAATCTTATAAAGTTACGATGGTGCACATGCTCCAAACATATATACGACGTTATACAAACAGAATGATCCAGGCACTTCTGCTGACCATGAGTCGATGTCACTAGAAACTTTTTGTATTCTACTTACGAAAGCATTTTAATAGAGCATTCTGCACACAACGCATTTTGGTTGCTCCATACTTGTGCTAGATGTCAGTTTATTTACCGTCTTTCTTGCTTACCATTTCCTGTCTTTGTGTGAATAAGTCAATTTCTGATGCAATATATTTCACGTCATTTGTATTATATATTCTGGTACAGTTTATAATCACTTTGGGAGTATAACATAATTTAAAAAATGCATTAAGTGCAATGTTACTTTCGTGCGATAGGTGTTCTGTTTTGAGATTATGTGCTAAATTGAATTCACTAAAAAAAATTCGTGATAAAAGTTAAAAAATCGTCTATAACTGATTTTTGTATCGAGCGCGTTATCTTCAAAATGGCATTTTTAAATCAAACAAAAACAAAAGTCAATTAAAAAAATTATAATGTGTCTTAGCTATAGTCTTCGTATAGTCTTTGAGAGACTGCATGAAAGAATTTTTGTATCAGTAGTTTCTAAAATAAAGAAGGGAAATTTCTAATGATTTTTCGCCAAAACTCGTACAAAATATGGAATGAAAAACAAAATCCAAACATTATAGTCGCCGGGATGCCAGCTTTTATTTGATAACCATCAAGGTTATCCAAAAAATTCTTCATTTCCCTACTGCATCCCTCATAGTTATTTACACCACACTATTTTTCCACATTTAACATTACAAGCGTGTGGGGGTTGATAGAACTAAAGTAGTGAGCAATTACGAATTTAAAAGTTGAACTATTCAGAAGTAATGATTCTGCGATAGGCGCATTATTCCTTCAGTCATTCGCGGATTTGGAAACCTAAAAAACATGTTCAATAGGAATATTATTTATCAAACAAAAAAGATTAAAATAACGAGTCTCTAAAAGTATATATTTTAGCATTTAAGGAGCTTTTTTCCCTAACTTTGGCAGAATTGTTCCTAGAAGGACAAATATACACGTTGAAGAAAGAAAACATTCATTGTAACCGAAATAAACTTGTAATAATCGACACACATGCTGCATACCCATCGATAATATATACGAACTGTGATAACGTTATCCACAACTGAAAATGCCTATTAAATAAAGTGATAGTTTGTGGTCATCTACTTCCTTCCACGTAGCAATTCTGTTTCTTCTTCAAATATCTGCTCAGGCGCCATTATTAATATATGCCTTATGCTCTCACAACGCATTATTCATCCTCCTTCTCTCTTCCAGCGGCTCCAAACTAAGGAATGCAATCTTGTAGAATTTTTAGCCTTGCAGGACATTTGCTGGATTGGCGTCAATACCGCTGGATCCGACATAGGTTTTTAAAGTGTTATCAGATTAAATAATAAAGTCTATTTAATGAATTAATAAATCGGCTTGTTGTTTAGTAATAAAATCAACAGAACAATATTTTATTGTAAAGGAAATGAAATGTAAATTGTTAAACTATGTAAATAGAACTGTAAAGTAATGAAATGTGAATTGTCATAAAACACAAAGAACTTGGCTGTGTGGCTGATAAGACCGAAAGCCATTTAAATAAATAAAAAAAGCAATAAAATTACATTAATTTAAAAAATATCTGGCCTCTCTTAAGCATTAAAGTAATTGTAAAATAATCGCTTACGCATTAAAGTAAGATTGTGCAGTTACACTTTGGTTTTAAAACCTAACTGAAGTCAAATATGACAAGTATTCAGTCTTTAGCCACGTTACATGCCTTATAGTAAATGACATCAGTTTGAAAAATAATCGATGTGTCTACTAAGCAACATGAAAGAATTCGGCCATGACATTTTGAAGAAACTATCCCACCATTCTCCCGGATTGAGTCCGCAAAACCATGAAAAACAGGAATCAGCATGTTCTCACGAGGAATCGAATAAGCGTTCTTACGAATGCCAAACCCGACCGTTAAACATGCTCCCAACAGGTTCGGTCTTTTGTGAGCTAATAACTTCGCTGTTGACTTCTTTTTTTGCGCAGCATTAAGTATTGTCTGTTGTCTTCTCTCTCTTTTGCGTGATGTGTTTAATCTGACGGGAAATGAAGAGTAAATTTGCGAAAAAATAACATTAGTCCTGTTGGTTCCCGGATTTGATTTAATATATTTGTTCCGTTTGATTTAACAGTAATTGGAAATTTAATTTAATAATCACACGCGCCAGCGAGTAAATTCTTCAAATCTGATACAATATGTCCTTCCGTAAATACGACATACCTGTTGTTGTTGGTCTTTTTTTTAATGTTGCACTTTAGTATTACTGTAATTTAAGTTATTTTCGTTGTGGAAAGTTGTTTCCACTGCCACCGTATGCGGTGTTGCCGCTTAGGATGTAAATCTCTGGATTTGCGCCTACAGTCTGCTCTTGCTAATTAGCGTGGGCATTAGCATAAAAGGCCGGCGCAGCTACAATGCGCTCTTAGTTCCAAGCAGATTCTCCACACAAGCCGTCACAAGGTACTCCACACTGCTTCCTCACTCAGTCTAAATTCAGAGATTTATCGCAAATTAATAATTACTTTCTGGTTATAAAGTTTCTATTTAGTCACTCATGGGCAACAAAACTATATTTTACTATCGGAAATATTTACATTGCAATACCCTCACCCTGTAGGAAAACTACCACATTCATAAAGCAATAAACAATACTAAACAGGTCCCAATAGCCACTTGAATCTCATCAAACTACTTAACCCACACTAATCCGACAGACGTGGAAACACAAATCCAAAAGTACTGTAAACCTCAAAAACGTACGTTTTCTTCTGCGTACACACATACAAACGCGCACACGCACGCACCGAACTTAAATTGAAAACAGATTATGAACACATTATTCATGACCACACTTTCAAAACTATTACTGTCACAGTTATCCCCCTTCCAATAAATAAATAAAACATGGCAGCGGCAGACATAAGAATAACGAGAAAGCCTAATGTTCTAAAAAATAAAGTAACATTAGTTGGACAGATATCTCCAAAGGGAACATTATTTGTGAGAATAGCAAGAATGTGCAGCTACAAAACCTGCTAACACCATTATAAAAAATAGGAAAACAATCAGTTATTTGTACAAGTTTAGGATTACGTCAAAATAATTCAAAATATCGTAAAACTTAGAGTATATTTCAATACTGATTCGTCGCTTATTATAACTAGAAAACAGGCGAAATCTGAACGACAGTAAAACATAAAAAGTAAATATTGCGTTGGCAGTTATTTATAAACAATTCAATAAATTGTATGTTTATTTCAGTTGTTTGGTCCGATGTGAGTTGAGCGTTTTGAACGAAGCAAAAAGTACAATAAAACACATCTTTCATTTAAAAGAATCCGAGACTGTTTTGTTATCTTCGAATTTTGATCGCACTTCTCTGAGTTATAACATCTGAGGTCAAATTTTAGCAGTGGTATTTGTGAGTTGCTATCTTATTTTTGCCTATGTACAACAGGATAAATCAGGAGCCCTACTTCTTACCTCATCAAATTGTCTGAAGTATTTCAAAAGAATGAAAGGACAATTTCGCTTCCTAATGCTGATTTCGCCAAATTCATAAGATAAAAAAAGACACAACACACCAGAGGAAACAGGATTTATAGGATTTCTTCCGTCATTAAAAAATTTAAAGTATTTAGTAATTGAAAGTTAGCACATGATTTTGTATTCTTAGATAAACTACTGTTATTTTCGATAGATCACTCTTGCTGTGCTTCGAAAACCTAGTAATAATTATTGCGTGTCTAGGTTTACAGAAAATTTATTGCTTACTTAGTTCGCCTGATTGCAGAAGTTCAAGCGTGTAATTATTTCATCTCTCAAAATTGAATAAATCAACAATCCATTCCCACAACATCATTTTTGTTGTTCTAGAGCTTTTTGAGTAATCAGGATAATGAACTACAACGCTCCAAGCATTAACTGGTGCCCTTTTCTTAGAAAATATATTTTCTTTGATTGCGAAACTATTTATTTTTTATAACCGAACCGTACGAACTGTGGACCAGGACTAAAAAATAGCAATTATGCCGTTATGACTGATTTTAAAATTATGGATAAAAAATGCAACAATTCTATACTAAAAGGCTTAAAAACTGAGCAAAACTGTTACTAAGACAGACTTAAAATACCGAGGCAGAAGGAATGCTTTCAATCCACCGAAAATCAGGGGTATCCAAGTGCATAATCATCAGGAGATATAATCGGCAATAAAAAGGGGGGCAACCAATTATGTTCATCTTGTAACGATGTAAAACAGTTGATTAACAGAAAAAAATTGTTTTAGAATAAACATTAAAGAAGAAAGAATCAGTTTACAGTGATTTACTTTCTTCTGAAAAGAATGCAGACTCAGAGAGTTTGAGGAATGACACTGATAGAATGCTGCGACAAGAAATTGTATCGAATTTTAATAAAGAAAACTGAAGGCAATCAGCTCGAGAAGGACTGGAAATAATAACAATAAATCAAATGTTAAAGTTTAGGTCTAAGATAATAGAAAAAAAAAATACATTTTATTATTAGTTAGACTTCTAACTCACAAGAGCCCAAAGATAATATTAAAAGTTTATTAACTTATTAGAATTAGCATTAGAAAATGGTGGACAATGTCAAATCAGACGATAGACGGACGCTAGGGAAAACTGTTTACTTTTAAGATATACCGTCATAATTATAAATATATGGCGATCCTGAATTTCCAATACCACTTATGAAATGTTATGTTTTATTCAACTCTTGGTAGTTTGATGGGTGATTTAATTTCTGCGCAGCAATCGTAAAATACGTTGGTGGTAGGCAGCAAATATCCTAAGTATTTTCCAATATAGCCGTCTGGCAAATGCCACTCGTTCTCCAGCCGTTCCCTGATTTCCGCTCAATATCACCTCCCGTCTCCTCATTTCTCCTCCATTCCCGTTCTTTGCTCCGCTCCACCAGACCTAAAAAAAAGAAGAAATATCAAATCTTTTCGGCTCCGATCTAGTCTGGTTAATTAGCCAACAATCAGCTAACCATCTGGATACTTCATCTCATATTCATAGATTATATCAAACTACACGCATTTCCCGTAAGCCTTGTTACAATTTTATTCTGTGTAGAGATAATAGATGTCAGACTGCCATATTCCCACTACGTAGAGATATCGGCTCACTATCTACACTCTGCGATGGGTCGGCTGTTGTGAATCGTTATAGGCCTCCTCCCAAATCAAACTGCAGATAACGCGCTAACCGCTTGGCACGCGGTGTGAATGTCAATCATGTTCTCACTCTTGGGGACGCGTCTTGTTATTAAATTTCCGCGTTACAAAGATTGAGCTGTTTAATTCATACACGTCTCTCTCATTTCTGATTCAAATTATTCTCCAACTTTTACCTCCAGCAATTAACTTCTTTGAAAACCATCCCAATTAATTAACTGTGGACTCAGTCTAAATGAGTTCCCTTTTTTTGCCGTCATCATTCTCTCGACAGGTTTGATGCAATCCTTCGTCTCTTTCTATCCTGCGCTAACCTTTTCATCGCAACATACCCCCATACAACCTACGTCATATATTGTAAACTATATCCTCCTCTACAGTAATCATCTTCGACTGTTCCCTCCACTAACAATTAACCAATCCTGCATGTGTTAAAATATGACCCACCATACTGTCTCATTTTCTGTAAGATTCTTCCACATACTTGTTTCCTCACCCATCATTTCCAAAACACGTTCCTTTTATAGCACTACATTTCAAATGCTTCAATTTTCCTTCTTTGTGGTATTCCTAAAGTCCATGCTTCGCTACCATGAATTGCTGTGATACACACATAGAGTCTTAAAAAGTTCTTTCGAAGTTCTAGATCAATATTTGAAAATAAAGATTTCTCTTTTTTCAAGAAAGCTCTTATCGCTAGAGCTATTCTACTTTTAATATAAATCGTGCTTCGGCCATTAGTTGTAATTTTACTTTCTAAGTAATAGAATTCGCTTACTTCTCATATTGTAAGCGATCCTACTTTTATATTTAATCTAGTATTATTGCTATCATTTATATTAAATTTCATCGCATTTATCTTCCTTTCGTTTATATTTAGTCAAAAACCTTCCTTCAGTATTTTATTCATGTCATTCAGTAACTTCTAAATATCCTCAGTCCTCGTTCTGATAACTGGACAATGTCATCAGCAATTCGTAGCATACTGATTTTTCTGCTTGAACACTTATGTCACATTCAAATGTTTCTTTTACTTCGTTTATTTATTCCATTAAATACAAGCTATCACGCGCCCTTTTTTAGCTGATGCACGTCTATCATATTAACAGTATTATTTTTGGGAGTTGTGATTAGAAAATAGTTTATTGTTAAATGTAGAGTTATTATCGTTAAGTGTGAAATTATCAGAGGCTAAAGATATTCACAAAAGAAAAAAAAGTTTGAGAAATGGTGCACGGTAACCAAAGTGATTGATGGTAAATTAATCTTATTACATCAATTCAATGAATATGTTGCTGCATCTCGCACCGCGCTGAGGACCCTCTCTCGACTATACCTGCGTTACGTTTTCCACAGTGGCGAACTTGAAGGTCTCATCCACAGCCTGACGTTTTGAATTATGTCTTAACCATTTTCAGTCTAAGCCACTGTTGCGACTGACTGTCTTGGTAAAGGGATTGGTGGGTCTCCTCGCTCCAACTTTAGCTCTGCAAATGGTGGCACTGCACTGTTCGCTTGAATACATATTTAAGAAATCTTACGTAACAAGTTAGGTAAAATTATTACCAAAACGTCACTAAAAATATACTGCTAGCAAAATTATTACTGGCAACAACATCAACCTTTCAGCAACACGGTTAGGATTTTGCCTTCTTTTAGTTCTATCTTATATATGTACCTCTTCCAATCTCTCTCTCTCTCTTTATTTGTCCTATAAATCGGTATTAACCTGGTTCAGACATATTATTCACAGGACATCTAACTGGTCTTCTACGCTGCATATTCATATCCACATGTTGCCTTTCTTAAATATTCAAGTTTTCATTTCCCGCATAGTAATCTTTTAGGTTCTGCAGCCTTTGCATGCTCAGAGATAAACAAATTTCAAGATACATACAAGATACTAGACTATACCGGATACAAGGTGAAGGCAGTGATTGGTGAAATATAAATGAATGTAATTTTTCTCGGCGTTGTTTATTTATAAACGTTTCTCGGGAAACAAATCGAGTAATAATGTTATTAATGCTGATTTCAAGGCAGACTTCAAGACTTGCAACTGCACCTGAAGATGGCGACGGAGAATAAAGTCGCTGAAATATTGTGCAATAATAACAATATTACTCGGTTTGTTTCCCGAGAAACGTTTATAAATTGGTGAAATAGTTGGAAGACAGATAGTTTTTAGTATTTCTGACATCTTACGACTTTTTGCTACTGAGATTATGTGAACAATGCTGGCTGAAACTATTAGGTTGGTGCATAAGTTCGTAGTGTTTTTGTTTGGCGTGTATATACTCAAATGCTATGAGTTTATGTCTCGAGGGTCATTTTTGTTTTGAAGTTTCGTTGTTGTGTTTGAGTTTACATGTTGGTTCATTCATTTTTGCAGATACTTAGCGGAGTCATTGATGCTAGAAGATGGAGTGTCAAGTTGAGAAAGTGGGGCATTTTCGACATATTCCTCTGTTTGAGTTAAGCAGAGCTGCGAAGTAGTAAGGGAGGTCAGAAACATTAACACTTTGTGTGGGAACAATTTCATCTGAGAGGGAAAAGCAAGGAAGTGGTTTTCTTGTTTTACGAAGGGTTGTTTCGACATCAGCAACACTCCATTTCTGAAAGACATTCGAAGTTTGATGAAGATCGTTTACATACAGTAATCCACAATGATCCCCTTTAGTATACTCGAGAACTGACAAATTTGATGAACTGCGGCTATTCCACCATCGTTCAACATTTACGTTCAATGGTCAAGGTTCAAAAAGAGGGTGGTACGGCATGCGTGAACTGATACTACAGCACTATTATGCCTGCCTGCACCCTGCTAATCTGCAAAATAATAATAATATCCAGGAGTGGGTTTGGGAAATCATTCCGAACCCGCCGTACTCATATGATCTTGCACCCTCAGATTTTACCATTTCCGTTATTTACCTAACACTCTTACAGGAACTTTATTTACAAATGAAAATACGCTCCAAACATGGCTGGACGACTTTTTTTAACTCAAAACCACGTGATTTCTATAGGCGTGGAATCGATAAACAACTCCAGCGTTGGCATACTGTTATAGTTAGTAAAGGGGAATATATTGTTGATGATTAACCTGTCTCTTATATGTATCTGATGTGTTTAACAAACTTATGAAAAAACGCTACAACTTATGCACCAACCCAATAGTATCAGGTAAGTTGCAATGTTGTGTGAGAAAGTACAGCAGTGAGGCGTAGTCTGTTTTCTCTCCAGGCCACAGGATTTACTGCCAACCTCCGGAATCAACATCCGGAGCTCGCCACGTCACTCTACATCTAATGGTCCCGTCCAACCTGGAACAATTCACAGGCGGTACTATCGAATACTGATGAGTTCTCACCACTCTATATACATTCAAAATGGAGTTAGAAAAAAAAATAGAAATCTCTTTATGAAAATCTTTTTTATGGTTTATGGATGCGAAAGGCTTACCAAACAAAATTTGTCTGTCTTTATTCGAACGCCAAACCTCAATGGCGCGAGGTTTTTTTGAATATCTTTTATTTTTGCGATGTATATGTTTTCTCTTAAAATAATAATTATCTAGATACTCTTCCCACCTTTATTCTTCCACTAAAATGTTATGTCATAGAGTTTTCATTCATTTTTTTCCGTTTGCAATGTCCGTACATTATACGATTCATTATAAACTCCATCAGTTGTTTCACTAAAGGTTATGTTTGAGTTGAACGCATTCCCAACGCGGAAAAGAGATATAGTCCATAGCATTGTAAATCTCTGTTGGGCTGAGTTAGTTTCGCCTCGGACTTTGTTGGTCAAAATCATTGTTTTTAAAAGATTTCGTTTGTTTCTTTTGGCGTAACGAAAAAAAAATTACGGAATAATTTTGAATCGGTTCTCGCAGTTTGAAACCGTAGGGATTTAATTAAAATCTAACGTGTGTCCGATCATGTTGAATTTCAAAAACTGGAAATCGTGTATCAACACACAATTTTACTTTTCTTGAGAGTTGGACTTTATGTATTTTTATGCCAAAAGGAGCACTTAAATCTTTTAAATCAAAATACTCAATTAATATCAGATAATAATAAATCAATAGAGACAAATTACAAATCGACAACATGATAACGGTTCGATTTTCTCTGTTCCTTGTGGATGACGATACGGGATATACTTACTGATCTACAGAACCGAGCGCCATTTTCTCCTGATTTAATTTTCCTTGTCTTATTACAAAGATTTTAACTTGTTCCTGTGCAACCAGCATGATAATGTGCCGTGTTTCGCTTTGATATCAAGCTAGTCTAGAAGAATGGACAGTAATAGGAACTAGAAAGTCAGAAGGAAAGAATCGAAAAGGCAAGACTAAGATAAAATTGTCGCCCTTCTGGTCCCAATATTTTTTTATTTATTTTTTTTTTTTTTGCCCCGGGGCTCTTGATAACTTAGCTACGCTGCTGTTGCTGCACCGCGTAGAAAATGTCGCGTGACATTAGTTTGTGCTTCACTGTAAGGAAGCTGTAATGGTTATAAAATGTGTTAAAAAGTTTGTCTGAATGTTTTATGAGTGCAAATAAGTGATTCAAGTAACGGAGATTATTAAATCCATTGGTGTTTGCTCAGAATAGTGCATTTTCATTTGCGACATTGTACCAATACCTGCTGTTTTGTTGGTGCTTTCTAAGAAACAATATAAATAAAAATTTCTCTAAGCTGACAGGTCGCACGTGTTGAGTGACGACAATGTGGGCCTATCCAAAAACACGCCTTCCTCACCGGATAGTGTGGCAGCACTAATCAGCGCAGGACTGGAAATGCTGTCTTGGATAGTGGTGAAGCTTTCAATTAGCTTACCACTGCCATTCTAATTAGATGGAAAGCTTATGGAGCGTCCATACACTAAGTAGCTCCATTTTGGCTTCCTGTGAACAACCCCTCCCCCCACGTAGCCCGATGTGGCTTTTGCTTGTAATCGCCCCCTTCCCCCCTTTTCTATCACCCATTGTGGCAAGTAGCTTTTTTCGCCATATTGATTCCAGAAGTCATTTTGTACTGTTTTCTCTTGTCAGAGTATCTTAAATTACATACGGAGATAATTAAATGACGGAAATAAATATTCACATCTGTTGTGTGGTCTGTACCTTATTTCAGCTGTGACAAATAATATGAATGAAAAGCTACGTGACTTGGATCTAAACCACTCCTCCCCCCTCCCACGTAGTACAGCGTAGCTTTCCAGCTGACGCCTCCCCACCTAGACCGAGCCACTTAGTTATTGACGGTCCCTTATAATCAGTATCAACAGCGCCGCATGCGCTGCAGAGAGTTTTGGGATTTAGCCCAGGACTTGGCGCACTACCTGGTGCACCACGTCCTACCCTCCCACTCAAATCCTGACGATGGAAATTTCTTCCACCACCGTGACTGGAACCAGGTCACGCCGTGTCAGCGCCTGACACCATCACCGTGCCCGCAGCCAACTCAGCCAACGGGGTGAGACACACTGAGATCATTCATTACAAATAAATGCATTTTAATCTAAAACTTATATTTGTAGAACAGCAATTGGTCTAAATTTCTTAATTCTTTGAGGAAATATTCCGAGAGGTTGTAAATATATGCAAATATTTTTCAGAATAGCGTTTTCCAAGTACATCCCAATATGATAACAATATTAGAGAGTAAAGTAAAGATGAGGAAATTAAGCAAATGTTATTGTGGAGTGAAAAATACGAAGTCTTGGCCATCATTGACTAACCCCATAAAGATGAGTAGTATTCGGGTTCAAGCGAATACGACACACCCTAAAACTTAAAGGATACAGGTAACGCTTTCATAGACACTCGATTTTTTTTTTCAATTATTCAGACTTATTCAGATTTATTGATAGCTAAAAACTTCTAGCCATAAAACACGTAACTGCTTTTACTATACAAGGGCCATCAGTAACTCAGATCAGCAAAAGACCAGTAGCTGCCCTGGTTGGTACCTTTCATGAATTGAGGAATAAAAAGTAAGGAATAGGTGGATCTTCGCCAGGATCGATCCCCAGTACGGAACCGAGCGTGGTGGTGTAACGGCTAGCGTTCTGGTCTCGCATTCGGGAGGACGGCGGTTCGAATCCCCGTCCGGGCATCCAGATTTGGGTTTTCCATGGTTTCCCAAATCACTCCAGGCAAATACCGGGATGCTTCCTTAAAAACGGCATGGCCGAATTCCTTCCCATTCCTTGCACCCATCCTTTACCGTCTCTAAAGACCTCGATGTTGAGAGACGTAAAGCAGTTTTAAAAAAAAAAAAAAAAAAAAAAAAAAAAAAAAAAAAAAACAGTACGGCCATTCTGATTTTAGTTTGATATAGTTTCCCGAAATCATTCCAAGAAATTGCAATGATGGTTCCTACGAAAATTTTATAGCAGAGCTCTTTCGCATCTTCCTCCACCCGCCATCAGCTCAAAATTCTTTAAAATTATGACTGTTGACTTATTGCGGAAAGGAGGAAGCGCTTTGCATGTTTTAGTTTTGAATGCTATTTATACTTATCTGGCGGCTGTGTTAGAACGACCTATATTTTAAAATAAATGTGTTGCCGGCCTGTTTGTATAGGAGTCACAGAGTAGCTACCGTATACGACAAATTTATTTAAAGGAAAGTGGGTCGTCTGATATTAAATATTTGGACTAGTTATTAATAAAATATTCATTTAAATCCCATTTCAAAACGTGCTGCTCTGTATGTAAGAGACTTTCCTTTTGAAATTTACTTCCCGTTTTCATTTAACGACTGCGCTACTTGAAGTTGGTGTAAGTTTACTCCTCAACAGAAAACTGTGCTGCAGGCAGTCTACCCAACTGACGTCACGCTTGTCATTCACAGGCGTTCACTCAATCTTATTGCAGATCCACAAACTCACGGGCTCCCGCAGTTACTTTACCCGTTCACTATCAAATCTTTCAGAAATATACTAATCCTATTAGAATTTCAACACAGTTTCCGTTGTTTTAAACACGATAATATATATATATAGCTCGTACCCGCCACTTCGTACGCGTGGATTTAGAATTTTTTTGCCAGAATTGAATATAGAAAGTTGTTGGTAACGAAGGATTGGTCCCAAACAACACCGAGTCGGCATAATATGACAGGAAATCTAGCACTATATCTTTCTACTGTCGACCCTGTCTCTTGAAGAGAATCAATTTCCAACATATTTCTGTCACCATTCGATAAGGTCTCAAAATTTTGTGACTGCAACTGTTAATCATATTGGAAAAAATGTCCTGTGCCCTTCATACACATTTTCTTGTCAAATTCCATTGCAAGACTACCTATGATTTGCCTCGCATTGCACCCCTAACTTTGTAATATCTACAGTTTAACATTCAATCCGAATAACCGACGGCCCAGGCGTGACTCTTACGATTAAAAACAATTTTTAAAAATCTTAGCCTTCACTGAGATCTGAACCGGAGACCACGACCTAAACATTAGTAAGCCTGCGCTTTTGCCACTGAGCTACATGACCTCTACACGGAAAAACAGTAGAGAGGCCTCCATATAAAACGCGTCTGTCTATCGCCGTTCAGTAGTATTTCGAAATTATGAGACAACATGTATTATTTATACAGATAATTTTTCAACCAAATGTAGTCAGTATTTATCTCCTTGTTTCAAAGCATAAGTGTGCAAAGTTTCATCGAGATCGGATGAAAACTGTGGATTTGTATGAAGAACAAAAAAACTAACAAACAAACATACATACATTCATCTTATATATATATATATATATATATATATATATATATTAAAAATCTCACAGTTATAAGCAATCGACACGAATCTTTCTTATTTTTCCAATCAAAATTCCATTCAGTCATTTCCCTAGTTTCGTAGGTAGGTTGATAGAAAAAATGGAAAATGTTCATGTTAATCCTTATTTTGTCCATAACTGAATCTGATAACAATCGACCAGGTGATAGTTAAGGACTGTTACCATATCGAGAGTCAGTGACAATGAACTGGTATAGCAGATATTATTGATTATTCACCTGCAATAAAATACTGTCTTCATCAGACAACACAATTATTTTAGAATTGACAACATCATCAAGTTTGTTGCACTCACGAAGTCCTAGTGGTTTCAGTATTCTGACTTGGTAACTCTACATTCGAAATATTGATTTCAGCATCGATGTACAGCAGATGATATGGGAGGAACTTCCTAGACGGTTGGAAAACTGGTTGCCGTGCATTTCTTAATAAGAATCAAATTTTAACATCGGGAGCAACATGTGATTTTGTTAATCGTATGCTGTTAGCTGATATTGGTGGATTCTGAATATTGAAGCTCGGAAGCAAACATCAACCAATCTACCAGTCGTAATGAGAATTTTTGTTGTTGTTAAATTTGGCTATTGTTATGTATGTTCCCATGAAGCCTAATGTATCATGTGACACAAGAGGGGAAAAAATCAATGTTGTGGTGTAATTCACAAATACCAGAACTGTTTTCTTATTTTCTCTGATTGTCATCCTCCCCTAATTACACTTACAATGCAAATTAAGTGTTCGGAGCGAACGGACTTTCCGTGAGACGATGTTTGGTTTGCGGTATGTGTTGACGGTTGCCGTTCATTATAGGGTTTATTATTCTTTCTTTCGGGGGACTAGTGTAGAAAAATCTTTACCCGCATTATGTTGCAGTAATGTAACCAAGTTGGTTATAGTTCGCAGGATTGTGATCAGCAAAGCGACAGTAATATTGCAAATTACTTGCTTACGATGTAACAGAAACCAAAACCTATCAGGTCGTAAACATCTGAACATCGCTCACTACGATAGGATGATGGATGGTGCTGCAAGATTTGATCCTAACGGTCTAAAAATTTCAGTATGGCGTATGCAGTCAAGCGCACTATTTCAGAAGGCTTCTATACATTTGCCCCCTGTTTATATTACATAGTATATAATTGCAGGAAATTAATATCTGTACCTGAATTTTTTTTTATAAAACGTAATTGCAATGTACATTACTCATGACTGAGAGAGCAAAACCGCAAAAATTTGTAATTTTTATCTGCCTGTCTGCCTATCTATCTGGAAGTATGTTCGTGTATCGCTCAAAAACCTCTGAACAGTTTTGAACGAAACTGCACATGTTAATAGAACTAGTTTAAACGCTCGTCAGAAATGATGGGCGGTAGTAGGAAATTTTTGTATAAAAGCTTCTAAGGAAAAACGAATAATAATCCTTTTTATTGGTATTTTGCGTGATTTGAATAAAGTTTTACTGATTCGGTTCTCGGAGTTTTTTAGCTACGATGTTTCTAAATACCTACAATTGATTTTTAAAGACAGAAATTTTTATTGTAATGAAAAAGTTTCTAAATAATGTATAATTTAGGAAAACTAATATCATTATTTATTTCATTGATATATTTCGTGATTATCTACGTTTTTTAACTTCATTGTTGTCATACGGGTGACTGCAGGCCAGATCCAAGCTGTGGTTTCATAGAGAGTCACCCTCCCCCCCCCCCCCCCAGACGATTGTAAACCAATTGCTTGAAGCTGGGTTACACTCTCTGATTCATATGCAATATGTTCCATTAACCTGATTTCATTTCCAGCATCGCCTTGCCTGCTGTAATGCAAAACGCAAATGGAATGTGAGTGGTGCACATTTTTGTTTAGAGACGAGTCTCGATTCTGTCTGTGACAAAGTGATAATCGATAACATGTAAGCAGGCGTAGTGAAGAAACAGCTTACCCTACTGTGATTTCAGAACATCGCACATGTCCAGCCATTGGTGTCATGGTTCGTGAAATCAGTTTCGACGGCAGGACTGAGTTGGTTGTTGATGATGGCACAGTGACAGCCCACCACTATGAGGACGGAGTGTTGCACCCTATTGTGATATCCTTCCTGTCCACCATCCAAATCCCATCTTCCAACAGGATAATGCCCGTCCTCATACTGTGTCCAACACAATCCTTGCAAGGGATACGATCACAATTTGAATCGCACGGTCCCCAGATTTGTCCCTTGTGGAGCATGTCTAGGATACCAGGAGTCGACACATTAGATCACATGATCACCCAGCAACCTGTGCAACAACTGACTGCAGAAGACATGCAGGCGTAGAGATCCTTAACAGAAGAAAACATCCGGATACTTTATTGATTCAGTGCCGGCAGTGATCCACGAATGTACTGGTGTTCAAGGTGGGCGCCCATTTTACTGAGAACTGTACCTCAAGGCGACAAACTTAACCTGATCCTTTCCGATTTGTTATCATTTCTTCTGGGTATGATCCTGGATATATCTACAAAGTTTCCTAAAATTCCTCCATTCCTGTCTGGGTATTACATTTACGTCTTACGTATTTTCGACAATGTGCGCGTCTCGCCCCAACTCAGTTTTGAAGTAACTATGCATCTAACTTTACAAAATGGGACAAGCTATGGCGATAACTTAATGTCTGATTAACTTCGAACGATGATAACTCGTTCCGCAATTTCGTCAAAAAAAAAAAACCTAAACCGGATTTTGTTTAACTTCTTTATTTAGCAGCCTGTAAAGCCTGAAGTGTCCATAAAGAATTCAAACTACCATGACGCTATCAATAAAACTGGTGGTTGCTCTGCGATAATTAGCTACAGCCGAATTATTTACGAGTCTTATTAATGCTCATATTTAAAATATAGAAGCAATTAACACAATATTTATCATGCAGGTTTCCGTAACTTGATGACTGTCGAACTACGGAGGTATCTTTATCGGTTTAAATTTCTATTTTGTAGCGTGTTTAGCTCGAAACTAAGACAGGGAGGGAGAACTAGTTTTATGTTTTCATCAATAAAAATAAGAGAAAAATAAAGATAATAATAGTAAAATAAATAATTAATTTAATAAACAGGAATCATTCAAATTAACCTTGTGCATGATACTTGGTCAATAACTGCTGTATATTTCGTATGCGATTATGGCATGTAATTGCGTATGTGTTTGTGTGTCTCTGTCTGACTAAATGTGTAAATTTGTTTTTTATTTTAAATAATTTAGTATTTGGTTTCTTAAAAAACATAAGAATAAATATTATATAACTTCACTCCTGTGGATCAACACCAGGTTTTGACAACACTGTTGACTGTTGAGACTGTACGATGTCTTCCATCTGACGTAGAAAAACAACCAAAACATGAAAAAAATGGTACAAGCAACAGGCAAAAAAGTCTCTGATGTCATGCTGGCGAGTATCCATGAACTTGTTGCCGGTTGCCAGGATACACGAGGACAACACCAATATCAACAAGTTGCAGTTCTGGTAGCGCAGTGCGAGGCTGTAGGTGTGCTGCCGCTTGTGTTCCGTCGCGAGTCTGTGGGGCGGAGTGGCCCGTGCGGTGTGTACACGCAAACCGCGCTCTTCCGGTGCCGGTCGCTCTTCAATGGCCCCGTTGTAGTCGCTGCTCGGTACATCCGGAGACCCAGTCAGCCGCAGCTGCCCGGTGTCTAAAGATAGGCCAGCACCCTCCACGCGCTCTTCCGGGGGACACCCTTCCGCTACCTGCAATTACTGCACTCACCACTCCTTGACTCTCCATGTCACACTCTTTCGGATGGCTTGTAGATATATAGAGATACTACATGGTTATATTTCAGTAAATCTCGCTTCGTAGCGCCGTTTTACGAAAGGGGAAGAGGAACTAGGTAGCTTTGCAATAGCACATTACTGGAGCCCCGACGTAACTCAGGTCCCTGATGTTCGCCTGGAGCTCTTGCGTCATCTTACAGTTATTGCTACTTCTAATCAGAAGTTTGGCAGTTGTCGTTTTGATTGATGGCTGTTTTTCTTCGGTCGTCCTTTCCGAGGAGAACACTTATCGGCACGATTGCATAATGCTGTCATTATGCAATGGTACAAGGATTTTATATCAAAAACAGAATTAGGAATTGTATGTTGCTGTGAAATTTCAGAAGCATGTCGAAGTTTCGCGTGGTATCTGGAAAGACATGACGAGAAGGCAGAATAACCCATGTAAATATCGAGATCGCATCCAAATCTATATAACGACCCTGGATTGCAATACAGAGGTCATTCGTTATGTTTTGTTCATAGAGGACGATTGTTGCTCACTTGTGTTTTGTTTGTAGGGAATCAGTGTTACGTTGATCACTGCCCCCTGGTAATATGTTCGTCTGCGATTCATCGTATTATGTTTGCGGATCAGTGTTGTCTTCCACCTGCTAGGCGGGTTAAGTGATTCGTCAGCAGCGGATGGTGATTTTGTTGTTGACTGTGTAGGCTGCGCAATTACTAAAAGTGTTTGACCAGATAAGTAGTTAAATCGGTTGAACATTCTCAAGTATAGAGATAATAGGGAATAGTTTCTAGAGAAATCTTAACATTTAGCCTGACAATATCCTGCGTGGTTAGAATGTTCCGATTAAAAGGTCGGTGGTGCTATGATTAACTTTAGATACATTTATTTATGTGTATGAAAATATAAACTTGGGTAAGTGGGTTTATTTGTAGCCTAGTACAGCTTCAAAACATTCCAATTTTAGGTGAACTTGGAAACATGGAAGAAATGCCTAGTGCCACCGACGCTACTGTGAAACAACTGGACCTGGCAGAAGTCTAGTGTTTTTCTTATACGAAGAAAAGTCGCTATGGTTCTAACTCGTGATGTACTACGGAAAGTCTTTTTTTTTAATTTATTTCATAAAATATGAATGTAACAACATTGCTATACGTAACATGTGGAGCATCGAAGCAAATAAAATTAATAACTCTGCAGATGTGAGATCTCGTCCTCTAGGCACAGGTTGCTCCCGCGGTTCTAACTTTTTATAGCAATGCGCGTGTTTATTAGTTGCACTAGTAAACCTAATAATACGCCAGATGTGAGAAACATGTATAGGTGATTCAACTCTTTCGGAAATATTTGTTTTACATATGATGTAAGCATTTAAATGCGTAAATAGAAACATTAAAATGGCAGAAAATTTCGCAACCTCCAAAATATCTGATTGGAAGGCTATAATTTAAGTGATTTTACTCCTTCTATCTGACAAAAATTCTCATAATATAGCTATTATTCTCGGTTGGGGCTTTGCTGCTTCCGGTTGTCTGGTTCACAGGGCGTTGGACATCCTAATTATGCAGCCACACGGAGACATAATACTGAGAAAGAGCACACGCCTGATTTTCATAAGGTCAAAGACGCGTCACCCAACAGTAGACTCCAGCCAGCTGCTGGTGGGAATGTTATTTGTTTTTTGTCTTAGGGCTTTACGAATAGTCGACATAGAGGTCATTAGTGTCGGGAGAGGACTTGGGACTAATAAAGAAAGTTGGCCACGGTCTTTTGTATGTACCATCCCTACGTTCGTCTGGAGTGATTTCCGGAAACCAAGGAAAAACCAAATTCTGGATGGCGAGGCGAGATTTGGAAACCGCATCCTCCCGCATACCGTAGCATTACCTCTCACGCACTGGATTTACTGACCTGGGAAACTACATGTGATATGACGTTAAAAGCGTCCTTGCGTCAGAACGGTACTTGCAGTCAGACTGGAGACCGGAGGTGGTGTAGGAGGACTAACGCTACAAGTGGAAAACAGGGGCTTCTATTTCGATCTGCGACTGATAACACTTCCGTCCAACTTGGCTATGAGTACTGCCACTCCACTTCGTTGCGTCTGCTTCTACGATACTTGGTGGATGTTCTGCTGCGAGACTCTTATCCATGTCTCCACCTTTTGCAGTAACAGACCAGTCTTAAGACTGTATTACTGGCGGAGAAACCCTCACGTAATGCAGCTGCCACTGAAGCATGGATAAACTGTATTATCAGAACTACATTTCAAACTTGCGTCATTTATACGTACAATCGACGTCAGTCTGCGTGGAGAAGTAAATCTTTAACCCGCTCCCAAAACAGTTATATGTGTCAAATGTCGTAATCATTCTTCCATGCTAAGTGCTCGTCAAACCTAATATCAGAAAAAAAAAATCTTCTCAAGTGCCCTGCCGTATAAGTTCTGCCATGCACATCGTTCCGATTGCTACCTTCCCTGTCTTCAACAGGTGAAATGGGTAGGTCGAAGTGGTTACTACGACAGCGCGTCACTGACACACCTGAAGAAGAAACCGAATGTAGCTGTCGAAACGACGTGCATGGCAGAGCTTGTACCGCAGAACACCCGAGAAGCCGTCTTCACAAACGTATTACCTGTGCGAAGGTGATCACCTTGGAGGATTTAATTGTAACTGGGGTTTTTCAGCCTTTCCTTCCGCGGTGTGAACGTGTTCTAAAGAGTTATGGTATGTGTGGATGACTGTGATGGTGCATGTGTTCATTGAGTGTTTTGTTTATCTCGTGCTTGGGATATGAAAGAAGTGAGGGCGACACCTGATGCTGCCCCCATTCATACCTGCTCTACCGAAAGACGCCGAGGAGACCACCAAATTTAACGTCTCCAACCACTCGGACGAGTCACCATCAATAGTATCGAATGATCTTCCTCAATCCATACTCATTATGGAGAGGTTATAGAAACTGGTGGATAGGAATCAACTCTCTTAATCCGCCAGCCAAGTCCTGAATGTGATTCCTTCTAGCAGCTACCCGTGACGATGTGTCGGGGACCTGGTACTGTGGCACTGTAATGAAGCCGCTAGTGGGCTGTGGTGTCGCGCCGCCCTGTGTGCACGGAGGCAGTGGCTGGAATGCGGGGGGGCGTACCACGCGCTCACTCGACACTGCGCAGATGCATAGCCCGCGCTCTCACTGCTGTTTCAAGGGAAAACAACGAGAAATTGTTTTACGATGTCGGCTACTTGGACCAATAAAAATAACACTTTTCTAGGTAGAAAAACTGAAATATAGTATTCAAGTTAAAATTATATTAATACGTAGTGCTATGTTATTTGCTTTTAGGGAAGATATACTTAACATATTCTAAGCTCCCATGTAGACAGTTTTATTTGGAAGCCAGCGAATAAAACAATATTTCTATCCATCGTCAAACATTTAAAATAGCTGACGAAACTGTTTGTTACCTTGGCTTGTGCAGAAGTTAAAAAATAATTTCCCGAAAAAGGAAAACTTTATCGCTAACTTTTAATATCAGCAGCGATTGCCTCAGTTATTTTATAGTTTTACAAATTGACCCGTTATTAAACTAACGCCTTTTGGAACTTAGTAATTAATTATTATTTGTTACGATGGCGAAAAAATCTTGTATGACCTACACATAAATTACGCGTCTTCAAAAGAGCACAGAGACACACAGAATTTTTCATTAATTATAAAGGGATTGTATTTTATTTTGACCGAATCCGTCTCTGAGTTTCTTCTTCGTCCACTGGTGAGTATAATTCATGACCAAGCGGGATTCACATAGATTACTTGCACTCACCTCAGCCATGTGTTATATCTTATTGTGAATTCATTCAACTGTCATCCGTAATTATTTTTTTAAATGATCATTGTAGTCATAGTTACGAGACTGGCTATTAACAGGATCTAACGTCATAAATAAAAACAAAATGAGAGAGTCCTGTGAACAACTACAGGAGAGTTAGGTCATGATATCCAATTTGCTGGCTTAGTACAGATCTAACATAAAAGCAAAAAAGTAGTCAGATTATAAAATAATTATATTGAAAAATAAATATTTTGTGTCCTCATTCAGTAGAGGAAGAATTGCTTGTTGAAGAAATAAATTAGAATTTTTTTGTGTTTAGTTGGCTAGTCAGTTAAGTTTCTTAGGCAACACAGGGAAGGTGAGTGGTATAGGTTTCTAGGACAGGAGAGGGTTCCGGGGATGTACGACAGAAGTGGACGAAATAATTAGAAAACTTTGGCTAGGTGCTCGATTCATATGGTGTGATAGTTTGGGATCCTCATTATGATTCTGTACAACTCAGTCAGTAAAATATAATTAAGGAACTGTGTTGGCAGTCACTGAAATACAGGCGGCGATGAGGAGAGTACTGGTAGCGTATGAAGTGGAAAGTGGATATTGGGCGAAGGATTAGTAGTAGCATACAGAGAGAAAGAGAGGACTGCGAACGTAAACTAAGAATTATTTCTGGCGTAAAGGAGAGGAAGGGAATCAGAAAATCAAATAACTTGCTGAGGAAGGTGACTGAACATTCTTTATTTTGGCAAACTGTATTTTTTTTTTTTGTTTTTTTTTTTTTTTTGAATAAGCATAGTTCGTAAATATGTTTACAGGTGAAGTGCCTCCGAGGGAATGTGTTCCATGCAGTTAATAAAAGATTGAAATACTAACTGAAATTTTCACTTTGTTTATGGAGAGGCCGTATTTCATGTGTGTGCACCTACTTTCTTTTTGGCACTGTCTGCTGATATGCCGGGGTCACGGTGCAGTGCACTTACGTCATACACTGACGCATGCGCAACAAGTACCAGGTGGCCTTCACAGTAATAAAACACTGACGCTGTATCATGTCATGCGAATTACAGGTTTTGTTGTGTCAGCAGTTTTTCTTGGTAGAAGAAAAATTTCGTAAGTGCGAGATGTAATGTAATGGTTTTCGATTATTTAATTTCCCTTCTGGCTTCTGTGTGACGAAATATTTTGTGCAAATAAACTGTTTGTCTCGATAGCAAAGTGTGATATTTGTAGGTTTTGCCCAGTGTCCTAAACACTGCCTAAACGCTATGCTGACTGTTTTCCGTGCCAATGATTGCGATATTACGGGTAGCTATTGAAATCGCGCACAGAGTTCTGAAAAAGGTTTGCAAATGCGCGTTCGCACGAGAGAACAGTTGTAACAATTGGTGGCGGCGTTAAAAATATCTTGTTAGTATTAATTTTATCTCCATTTAAGTGTTTTGCCGTCAATAACAATAATAATAATTACAGAACTGGTTCTGTGCAATATTAACTGGTACACTTAGCTCATTGATATGACGAGTGAGTGACTGCGTTCCGAAAGTACTATAGTTTGAACCCTCAAGAAGCCGAGAAAATTTCTTTAAAGTTGAACCTTGAAACGGTTCTATCAGCCCACTTATTCCTTTGGAGGTAAATAAAGGCTGGAGTTGACCATGTCCCTTGTTGCTTGGAAATTTGCGCTTCTTCAACGCCAACGTAATTAGAGGCCGGCCTCGGTAGCGTGGGGGCTAGAGTACTAGCTCCACGTGCCGAAGGTCACCGGTTCGAGTCCGGCCGAGGGCATGGATGTTTAGTGTTGTGTGTGTGAATGACGTATCCGTGTTGTAGTGCTCATGTGTCAATACTTGATTGCAACAAGACACTGGGAACCATTCCAGAATTTGCCTGGAATGATTTGGCGAAATCATGAAAAACCGCAATCTGCAAGGTTGGACAGGAATTTGAACCCGAGTCGACTGGAATGCCAGGTCCTTGCCTTACCTCTCACCCCTCAGCTGTAGTAGCTCGTGGTCCACTAGAGCTGGGATACCCAACCTGGGGTCCGCGAACCTGCCCTAAGGGATCCGCATACAAAATAAAAACAAAATTAATAATTACGTAAGCATAAAGGGAGGCGTGAGAACACTCTAACTCTGGCCACAATGTGTCAGATGCGAGTTCAGGTATCAAACGACACTTCTAGCATAGCCAAATTCCAGTTATTATTATTACGATAAGGGTTTATGGCGATCATACTCTAATCTCAAAGGGGTCCGCCTTTGAACAAGGTAGAGAATATTAATAATAATGTTATACCGCAACACAGAGACATCATGCGAATCAGGCGAAAAACGCCAAGGAATCCAATAAGCTATTGGGCAGACTTGGTATGTTGCTGGTGAAGTTTCCTCTTACCGTGCTTGCTGACTGATCAGTTAAAATTCGGGTCTGGCATTCGGGAAGACGAGGTCCTGATTTCGGTTTTCCATGATTTCCCGAAATCATTCCAGGCCAATTCCGGGATGGTTCCTTCGAAAGGCATCATTCCACTCAGTTCCTCCAAAGATCTTTCGGGTACAATAATGTTAACAAATGGTAGAGCCATTATAATAATAAAAAATAAGACTTTATTTAACTCGACAGAATTACCGACTTACCTCGATCCACAACAGAGCTGTTGACCACGGTATTTAGAAGCCTTATCACCTGACCATTAAGACGATACCATTAATTTGTTTTACAAAAATACTACTATATCGTTTAGTTAAACTTCACATGTAATACCAGAATTACCTTCCGCATCTTAAGTGATAACGTTTCTATTACCGAGCGGGGCGGTGTAACGGTTAGCGTTCTCGCCTCGCATTCGGGAGGACGGCGGTTAGAATCCCCGTCCGGGCATCCAGATTTGGGTTTTCCATGGTTTCCCCAAATCACTCCAGGCAAATGCCGGGATGCTTCCTTCAAAAGGCCATGGCTGAATTCCTTCCCATTCCTTGCCCCCATCCTTGCCCCCCATCCTTTCCCGTCTCTAAAGACCTCGATGTTAAAAAGAGACGTAAAGCAGTTACAAAAAAAAAAAAAAAGAAAAAAAAAAAGTTTCTATTCCCAAATGTGATGTACTGATAGTTTTATTGCTTCGCGGCTCGTCGACATTAGTATCACTATAGCCATTAAGAAGCATCCCGTCATTATTTGGTAACGAATGTGAAATGAAAAAGCACATTGGCGTCTTCTTAGGCTACAATACCAACACAGTTTACCAAAAACGGAACCAATACAGCCTATTAATAGTTTATACGATTTTTTGTTGTCCTTGAAACAGCAGTTAACGTCCAGAAAGTTGGCCAGAGTTCGCTCTGAAATAATTGAGTTTCAGAAACAAGGGCGGTGGTGCTTCTTCTGAAATTAAGGCAATCGGGGCGTGGCCCTGACCACACCACCCGTACCTCACTTCGGATTTCGTGGAATGTGCTGCAGATCTCTACTTTTCCCAATTTTCGCCGCACAGGCTCTAACAGCCTGGATGATGGGCCACCAAAACATTTTTTCTTTTATGGTTGGTATTTTACTATCTTCCTTCTATTCAGCAGTTGGAATGCGCGCTTGAAGGCGAGCGGATAAGCGACTGTCATCGGCTTCGATCCAGCAGCCGTCTCTCTGGGTAGCCTGATGATGGTTTTTAGGTGATTTTATGTATCCGTACTGGCAACTTCAGTAATAACCTACCATTTTCGCTCGAAAATGATTAAACTTGTGAATTCCTGGGTAGACGTCGGAATTTATTCTCCATCACTGGTTACTACCTAGGATGATAAACATACCTGAAAGAAGGGAGAGATGTGCCTATAATAGTCGCACAGGTAGTTTGATATCTCATCAAGATAGTGTAAGTGATAACAGACATTGCTGGTAAAGCCGGGAAGACCTTTCATCCTTCTGGTAAATATTTTCTTTTAAAAAAAGTATCTTACATGGGGAATATGACCCAGAAGACAGAAAGTTTCCCTCTCATTCTTGAATAACGCTGAAGCTGGACACTATGGAATTGTTTTACGTACTTGAGTATAAATTAAAAGAAAACCGACGAAGGGTGAAAACGTGTGCCACGCTTGTTAAGTACTTGACTTTCTGATTAGGTATGTAGTGCGATTAATTATTTCGCGTTCCTAAAAGCGCTCTTTAATTTTCTGCCTTGCTTTGAACAGTTTCACATTCCGTAACAGCTCTGGGGAGGCGTCATGTTCATTTGCCGCTACTAATGGACCGTCAACTTACTACCGGAACTCCTCCCTTCACACGTGATACGGTGAGCTTGCACCCCAGAGTCAACACAACAGAAATAGCCGCGTGGCGCCGCGCCCGACAACAAAGACGCGCAGCAGGCCTGCTCGGAGAGACTACGCGCAGTCCCAGTACAGCCCGACAAGCGTGCATCAGGATTCACACCTACCCTTTCCTGCCACTGTAGTCAAGTAAATGTTTATGATAGCTGTAAGGAAACAATGGCCCCAGGTATATATATATCGTAGATGAAATGTTCTCGGGTACTAGCCGAGTGAGAAAGTCTGAAAGCTCGACGTTAGGGCGGTCATATACTCTGCCGCCATTGTCAAGGGTAATGGCGGCAGAACATTTCATCTATGTACCACGCCGAGAAAGCTTCCACTCTTATATATATATATATATATCATGTTTGATTCTGTAGACAGAGCTGCCATATTGCGAAATGTTTTAGGAAGGGTTAGAATGTAGCAAGTGGCGGTGAGTGTGTGTTTGGCCAAGAGAGCTGCCCTGCAGGAAGGAGCGAATTATAAGGGGCCATCCATAAAATATGTCACACGTCAACGGAGAGGGATGAGATCAACAAAAGTGTGACATTGTATGACAAGGAGGGCGGGGGGCGTCACATACATGATTTGTATCACTTTTTGGCACGTGGCGGCCGCGCGAGTTCACGTTCTCCGTACCTGCGGTGTCGCACGTGGGCTGCCTTTGACATACGCCGAAGGGACAATACTGCCTTTGAAGGTTTGACAAAACATGACTTCCGCATACTTATTAAAACGATCATGTGGCATCTGGGGCCTATATTTTCCATCATACAAAGCCAATAACCAATACAAGCAATCACATAAGAGGCAAAAAGAGGTGACAGGGAAGTTCTTTGTTAGGTAAACGATGACAGTGCTATATGGTTGGATGACGAAGATGTTGTAACATCGAATATTCCTAACATTATCCAAATCGGTAACGACGTGACTGCTATGCCAGTTATTAATTACATGCGGGAATGGGTTCAAAGTTCATGGTTACAAGATGATAAAGTTTTTTATCGTTCAGTTGATTTGTTATGTTTTGTCAATTTCCTAAGATGTTTGATTTATAGTTGATTTTATGAAAAAATATTTTAAATATAAATATATGTGTAATTTGGAAGTGCTTTTTTAATTTAATAATTTCTCAATTTAAAATTGGAAAACATGTGACGTCACACCAGGAGACGGGGGTCAAACAGATGTGACCACCTGCGATAAGGAGATGGGGGGAGGGGGGGGAGACCTCCAAAAATCGTGAAATTCGTGTGACGTAATTTACGGATGGCCCATAAGGGTCGGGGTGCGCTTGTTGTTTGAACGTTCGTAAAGAAAAGGATCGAGAGTATAAAGAGGACGATCGCGAGTGGGTCGATGAGAGAATGAAGGTTTTTTTTTTTTTTTTTTTTTTAAGTGGCATTCGGCCATGTTAGCCATTCAGCCAGCTCAATGTGTTATTTCGTTTTTACAGTGTATATATTTCATTCAAGTGTGATTGTTTTCTCTCTTTTGTAAGGACGACACAAGACGAACACAACACTTAATTAAAACCACCCATGCCCTCGGCCGGACTCGAACCGGCGACCCCTGCAACGCGAAGCAAGCACGCTACCCCTACGCTGCCGGGGTCGGCAAAACATTCCCTCTATTGGAATTTGATCCGGCGGTATACACATTAGTAAGCAAGCGTGTTAACCGATGGGCCACCAGCCCACGAGAATGAAGTTGCAGAGTGATATCGGGTGGCAGGCTCCACTGAGTAGTACGTGATGAAGGGGCAGTTGAATCACAGCCCCGGAAGTAATAGCTTGAAGACGCCTTCGGACAGGGATAGTAACACAGACAGTTATGCAGTCGATGCAGCCAAGCCAGATGAATGACAGATTGGGGAGAGCTTCCTCTGAATGCGACAATCATGACGTTTATATTAGTTGAAGAGTTAGGTGGAATGGGTTGTTGAAGAATCTTTAATATTGTGGGGCTGTAAGACGGCTGCGTCTGTCCGTCCTAACCAAACCAATTTGGATTGTGTTTTCACACTTTCGAAGCATATAGTATAGCTAAACTTTTGCGGTATATCTCAGAACTCTACGTGACTGGGAAATGGAACTGGAAATTATCATTTGTTCATACCAGAATAGATAGGCGTCACAGATCGCACTGCATTTCAGACGAATATTACATTACGAGATACCCTCCAAAGATCACGCTACAACACGACATTCTTTGGATTCTATTATAATTACTTTTTTTTTATACTACTTAACCTTGGTTATTTATTTCATCAGTTTTCTGAAATAAAGTACGTTACAATACACTGAAAACATTAATAAAACCACTAATCAAACATTAAAACACCAGTAAGCTTAACGAAATTGTGGAATTTAAAGTACGGTAAAAGTTATAAACGTTTATGCTCTGTTACTTTACGAAAAACAAAAGGGCATTGGTCATGGGCGTATCCAGCGAGGGGCAGAGGGGGGCTGCTGCCCCCTCCCCCTAGAAGAAAAATTAAGTTTCCTTCAGTACGCTTCGACGAGTGAAGAACTAGTTCAGGAGCACTTTGGAAGAGAAAGATTTACTGGATTATGTCTTATGAGTGTGCATCGAAATTTCGTGAAAGAACACCATGAGATATTGACAAACAAAATTATTGAAATTGAAAATCCGAGACAATTAATGTTTACATAAAAAACTAACTGACTTACGATCTTAATTAACTACATAGTAAGTCCTTAGATTAAGTAGTTGGGTTACTATATTAATCAATGATAAAAATAGTTTCCTGAATAGGTTTGAGTTTGATTTTGTAATGTCATGTTTCAGTCCCCCACCCCACTTCCTCGAAACCAAAATGAGTTGCCCCCCCCTAGTTCAAATCCTGCCCCCCTCTAATTCTGATCCTGGATACGCCCTTGCATTGGTGAGCATATGAAGCGGTGGGGAGATGCTAGTATAAAATAAAAGGCACTTACGAGTAATTATACCAGTCAGTCGAGTTCCGAGTCTGCCGCCGTGCTGTTATGACGAGCGATGAGGAAAGTGCTAGCTGCGCTGCCGCGCCAGGCGGGCCGAGTGCCCCAGTGCACTCGGCTCTGCCGGCGGCAACCGCGGCAATGTCGACGACTGAGCATACGGAAACGGACTTGAGTGGGGCTTCAAATACAGCCACCGCCTATGACGACCCAGCAAACCACAATGGACTTGGAAATGGATTCTGATCGGAACGCTTATTACTCGCAGCTGACGACTGGGATAGCCCACGGTCCTGTAGACAACCGTGCTACAAAGAGAAGAACCTCTCCGCCTTCTTCCGGCAAGACGAAGATTTCTAAGAATGATGTGAGAGGTGTCAACCATAAAATCAGCGTGCCGGTATCACAGCTCTCGGCGCCTAGCAAAGGCAAGAAAGCTGCAAAGAAGACTCTCAAGGGGGCTTTCAGCTTCCCCGAGCCAAGTACCTCGGCTCGGCCCGGAGGTGCTGTGAAGATAAATTACAGGAAGACCACCGAAGAAGAAATAGCCGCTAACAGCTGCCAGACTGCAACGCCTGGATGCAGCACAGCAGAAGATCTGCCTGACAGCGAGGGGTTCGTGCTGGCTCGCCGCACGAGCAAGCCGCTGCCGTCGCCTGAGACCGAGCGGATGGAAACCTCAAATCAGTTTGCACCGCTACAAGAAGAAGAGCCTCCCAGAAACAGAAGTCCACACATTCCGCCCATCGTGGTGGAATTCCAAGAGAGTTATAAGAAGCTCCATGAATGGGTGAAGAAGATTGCCAAAGACCCATTCTCTGCCAAAACAGCGGGCGGAGATAAAATTAAATTTACGTTTACCACCGTGGAAGACTACTCCGCCGTGACGAAGCAACTGACCAAATGCAGACTCCGTATTTTACGTTCCCTACTGGCGAAGTTAAGCGACTTAAGGTGGTGTTCAGGGGAATACCACGTTCTTTTCCAGTCGCCGATCTCAAAGAAGAGCTGATTGCCTTGGGCTACGACGTTCAAGCTGTTGCCCAACTAAGACGCCCAGGAACGAACGTCGAAATGCCGCTCTTTCTGGCAGTAGTACCAGATACTGTGGAGAACCGTGAAATCTTCCAGGTGGAAAGTATATGCCACCTGAAGGTTACCACAGAGAAGCTACGCTCCTCAGCCGGGCCTCCCCAATGCTACAACTGCCAGCTGTTCGGGCACGTGGCCCGGCATTGCAGGATGAAGTCGGTCTGCGTAAAATGCGCCGGTCCGCACGACTCCAACAACTGCACTGCAGCGAAGACCAAGGACACCGCCAAATGTCACAACTGTGGTGGCAACCATGTTGCCAGCTATAAAGGCTGCAGCGCTTATAAGAGGGCACGCGATCGACTTCGTGGGACGAACACCACAAGAGAGAACCTCGAAAAGAAGAACGAACAGTCAGCAGACCAGGGGCGGCAGCTGGCAGCTACACCTGGGCAAGCAGCGATGGGCAAGAGGCAACCTGCCAAGAAGATAACCAACAACCGCAGAGACAACTGTACGTTTGCTGCAGCTACTTCTGGCGTCCTACCAAATGGAAATCCTCCAGACAGCCCAGGGGGGTTGCAGGAACCAACAGAGACTGCTATACAAGAACCACGGCAACCTGCAGCCAGACCAAATCCCATCCAGCGAAGGATGCAGCGGGCCGCACAAGCACCTGCAGACACCATGGAGCAACTCATCACCATGATGAATACCATAATGAATATGATGGTCACCCTGATCCAGAGATTCGACACCATGACAAGCAGCATGCATGCCTCAGCGACGTCGGCTTCGGCCTCTCCCATTTGCAAATGCCACAACCACAATGGATAGAGGACCCCACATACGGAATCTCAAATTCTGCATATGGAACGCCAATGGCATATATTCACAGATGATTGAGTTCCGGCAGTTTCTGAGGGAGCAGGATATAGATGTCTGCCTCATCAGCGAATCCCACCTCAAGCCGAGACTCCGTGTTTCAGCAGCTAACTACTGCTGCTACAGACGAGACCGCCTCACCGCCGGGGGAGGAGTTGCAGTTTTCATCAAACGGAGAATACCGCACTGCCAAGTGATTCTACCGCCAATGCAGCAAATAGAAGCCGTCGGAGTGGAGGTTACCACTGTTACCGGTAAACTTACGGTCGTGGCAGTCTACCGGCCCCCCACCAGGCAGATGGTGGAAGCCGACCTCACCGCGCTGGCGACAATCAGGGGCAAGGTTCTGATCGGTGGTGATTTCAATGCGAAACACCCCGATTGGAACAGTCGAATCAAGAACCCAGCTGGCAACTTATTGAGACGTCTGGCCCTCAGACACAACATGTGTGTGTGGGGCCCAGAAGAGCCTACACACTTCCCAGCCAGCGGTTATCGGCCTGATGTCATAGACATAGCGGTGACCAAAGGCCTCACTGGATTCATCGACGCGACCACTATTAACCGGATGTCGTCTGACCATTCGCCGGTGATAGTCGCAGTGGATGTTGGACCGTGGCAGGAAACAGAAGAGATTCACCCAGATTTCCGCAACACTGACTGGACAAGCTACCGACAACTCGTCTCTTCCGCTCTAGCCAACCAGCGAGTCGAAGACGTGGATACGGCACTGTGCGCCTTCGAAGAAATAGTCAGGGACGCCACGTCGGCATCCACACCTCTGCGCAACCGAAGACCGGTCGCCACACAACGGCTTCCACCACACCTAATTGCGGCTATCCGGCACAAGAACCGTGTCAGCAAGGAGTGGAAGATTACCAGAAATCCGGTGACCAGGAGACTCCTTAACAGGATACAGAAGGAACTGAAAGCGGCACTGGTTGAGCACCGGAACCGGGAGTGGGATGCCCGCGTATCCTCGCTCAAGCCTGACGATGGAACCATGTGGGCACAGACCCGCAAATTCACTAAAAGAAGACAGCGCATCCCACCTCTGCACGGCGTGAATGGGCTCGTCTATAAGCCAGCGGCCAAGGCCAATGCCCTGGCTGACAGCTTCGAAAGGAACTTCCACCCATCTGATGTAAACGTAAATGACCGGGAACTGCGTGCTGCTCGACGCCGTCTACGAGTGTATCTCGACGCTGATGATGGTGAAGAGCAGATAGAACCGATCTCCCCAGCGGAGGTGGCTAGTTGCTTGGCGAAGCTGCAGCTGGACAAAGAACCCGGCCACGATGGGATTCCAAATCGGTGCTTGAGGAACCTGCCGCCTGAGGCCTCGGTGTACCTAGCGAACCTATTCAACAGAATCCTGCTAACGAAGAGATACCCACGTCGGTGGAAACACGCCGAAGTCGTGGCGGTACACAAGAGCGGGAAAGATCCCATCTTTCCACAGCACTATCGGCCGATCAGCCTCTTGCCGTCCGTCAGTAAGATCTTCGAGCGGCTGCTCCTGAGAAGGATTAACTCCTACATCGAGGCGAATAACATCCTACCCGCGCATCAGTTCGGCTTCCGGCGTGGCCACTCCACGTCACAACAGGTGCTACGCATCGTGGAGTCCGCGACCCGAGCCTTCCAGCACAAGGAATACTGTGCCCTCGTGTCGCTCGACATCGCAAGAGCGTTTGATTCGGTGTGGCACACAGGGCTCCTACTTAAACTGTACCAACAAGGCTTCCCGGGGCCTTTAGTGAAGATGATCCGCTCGTACCTGCTTGGAAGAACTTTTCATGTTAGAGTCGACGGGATAACTTCAACGCGCAGGCGCATCATGGCAGGAGTCCCTCAGGGGTCCATACTGGGTCCAACACTCTACTCCCTCTACACGGCCGACGTTCCCACGGCGGACCGAGTGCAGACGGCTACCTACGCTGATGACACAGCTTATGTCACCAGCAGCCGAAGCAGAGTCATCGCCACCAGAAGGTTACAAGGGATACTCCAACAGACGGAGGCCTGGGCGCGCAGATGGCGAATTGAAGTAAACGCCGCGAAGACCCAGGCGATTGTCATCACAAGGAAATATGGACCGAGGAACAGGAACCACGCGGATCCAGTACTGAAACTCCATGGAATAGACATTCCTTGGAAGACAACTTTAAAGTACCTTGGAGTTACACTCGACTCCAAGCTCACTTGGCAACCACACATAAATGAAGTACGCAAGAGGGCCAGCGGAAGACTGCACGATCTCTACCCACTGCTGAACAGAACCAGTGCGCTACCTCCTGCACTGGGCGTGAAGATCTACCTCACACTGGTCAGGCCACTTCTCGAGTACGCCTGCCCAGTGTGGGGCTACGCGGCGGACAAACACGTCAACCGGCTTCAAGTCATCCAGAACAGGGCGCTGAAGCGCGCCCTACACCTGCCATCGCGCTTCCCAACTGCGGCGCTCCACGCGGCGGCAGGCGTACCACCCATTAAAGACCGCTTCCGAGCACTCGCTACGGCGTTTTATCGGAAAGCTGAGACGAGTAACAACCCACTGGTCAGCGTGCTCGGTCGATATGAAGTTCCCACCGGCCAGCACAGAAGACCGTTAGCACTGCTCAGGCAACACTAAAAAGACAAAATAAAAAGTTAATCACATAACGCCAACCAATACGACACACCCAAAGTGACGTAATGCACCATCAAATGAATAAGGAGAAAATGTCGAGAGACAAGAACTCCATAGTAGACTGCCAAGAAATAATGGCAGTGAATGGCGGAGGTAGTTAGTAATTATACCACCCATACGCAAGTTGATTGTCGGAAGCATCCGACGGAGTGTTTGGCCACAAAGTGACAAGATTTTCGATCTGTCGTGCATTCCACTTCTGTGGAGGTTCAACCTAATCCTACAGTTTGACGTACAGCCCGAATCAAGAATTGTTCTGTGATACCATACACGAATATAACAAAGTTTTTGAAGACGTGAGGAGCAGTATAAGGGCCGGTAACGATTCCAGTCCACACCGAAAGTTAAATAAATCCGCATTCGGATATTTTAACCACTGAGCCACTATATTTGGCCGTACCTTCTTGTAACACCCTGTATATGTAGGCCTATATTCGTTGAAGCCAACTAGGACCACGTTAATTGACAGCGAGTTTCATTTCTATTTTGGCCCAGGAGTCCTTCATTCCTTTTGAGTCGGCCTCTTTGGGATCTTCTGTCCTATGAGTACCGCGTTTTATTTTGGAGTTTTCGTATCGGTTTGCCCCACATGTCATCAACTTCTACCCAAAACGATCTCTATCGAAAGAATCTTTGGACTTAAATCCCATCAGATGAAGGTCTTCTTTAATATTTACAAACCCAGGCATTACAGTTTTGGGTTTTGAAATGAATTAGATTTTTTTAGTTGCCTGTTTTCTTCCATATATATTACTTTAAGGCTGCACATAAATTACGGAACCCATATTTCACTTTTTTGACGTTAAATACATCAGTTTCGCCAGTAAGTTCTGCGAAGATCTTAACTCCAATGTTCAGAAGTTGCTGCTCCAGCAGACTTCTCAGACTTGTGCGGTGTCGTGTTCGGCTGCCGTCGCCTGCAGACTTCCTGCCGTCTCTCTGCTGCTGCCACAGGAATGCAGGATGTGTAGTTTTATGGCAGATGGGAACGCCACAAACACGATGTCGCGCCTCTGTTTTCGTCTGAGCTGTAAATCCTTTGGTCCGGCGCTCCAAGCCAACCGCATGAGTCACAGCATCTGCGCTTTGCAGAGCACGCATCAACATTTCTCGTTTGTTGTAGGTAAGCTGAAACTGACGGTTAACGTTTGTAGTAAAAAAAAGAGTTTACTGTTTTAGTTTGTACTTGTATCCCACTGCTGGGCAATGCGTCTCGCATTTATGGGAAGTTGGATGTAACCTGTTCAGATTCCTACAAAATTAGGATTTTACTTAGGAAAATTCCCATCAAATTGAATTTCTGTATACACCTATGGTTTGGCATAGTAAAAAGGATATGATCTGTTCATTTCGTATTCGTTTCAGACGTTACTTCTGATCAATGGTCACAGATATCGATTTTCCAACGTTATCTTGCTTCCTGTAATTCGGATAACAACTATATTTATTATAAAAGTGATTATGTGATCAGTTCTGTACAAAAAGTTTTCATACACTATTTAGTTCGAGCAATGGGATCCGTGTTATATAGCTAACACCTGCAAAATACAACGTTCACATAACAGCATTGTTTCCTTTACCACCCTGGAGGTAGAATGAAGAAACATTTTTTGTTTTAATTGTTTTCCCAGTAGGCCTAATCAGTGTTATTAATTAATAGATGTATAAAAATTCGATTTTTCTTCTTGTTCACCCTTTTATGTTTCTTTCCCTTTTTCGCTTTCTGCTCCACCTTCAGCAATTTCTCTTCTCTCGATTAATAAATTAAATAATTGAAGGTATTCATTTCCTCGTATATTTCTGTATCGACATTATGGCAAGCGTTGTCGACAGACTTCCCGCCGCCAAAAAAAAATAAAAAAAAAATAAATAAATAAATAAAAAGAAAGCTTATTTAATTTCGAACAGAGTGAATTTTTTCTCCCTGTAACACCACTACAGAACGCTGCAAATCTTAACGTTTTTGAAACACTATTTTAGAGATTTTATTTTTCCTCCATTGAAGAGTGTAGAGCACACATCGTACTGACTGATAGCGTGTAAAAGTAAGAGGTGTCCTTTACAATCAGTATAGTTGCTGATGCTGCGAGAAGGATATATGTGTGTCACATTTATTCCTTTGCTTGTTTGATAAAGAATATTTGTTCGTTCGAAGGAGTACGCGTTATAAGTAGTGTCAAAATACCTAAATCCTCTCCAACAAAAATTCTACTACGTGAGTTTTCGAATGCTCTTTCTATAATTAAAATGTTAGCATCATCTTGAGATTATCTCGCAACACACTGCATTATCAATTTTTATGTTAGCGTTGAAATCAGACAATCTGTTAAGTGATATCTTTAGAGAAACGCCACGTTAATCTTCACAGTGTAGCTGATTGGTTGGTTGCAGATTAATTGCTTACCTTGCATGATTTATAATCGCCACCTTCCACTACCTTATGCAAAGCACATATATTAATTTCAGGAAACAGAGGTGAAACCATTACTTCTGTTATTAATATTTGAAAAGATCCTAAAATGTTGGTTTATTTGGTACTCATTACTGCTTACAGACAGAGGTATATTTACCATTAATCTTAAACATCTGTCTATGCAAAATAAAGTTCAACGCAATACCTTGTCTTACAGGTGCAACATAGCAAACATACAATTATCGTTAATTGAAGCTAAGAAATTACAATACATGTACATTACAAAGAGTTACAAATTCCATATGAAACTGAAGCAAAAACTCTCTTGTACATAACGAGAGCGATCCTTGTATGACAATGATAACAAGAAAACATCAGATTTAACTGGATTACATAGGGCGCCAGGGAGTTAATTTGTTCCCACAAATAATAGTCATTGAAAGTTTCCAAACATGGAAATCAGTCTTTCAATTAAAACTGGATAACGAAAACCAAAAAGCACAACTAGACACAACTAGCTCAGGAATTAATGTCCGGCGGCATAAGAACTCTTACTCATAAGACCGTTAAATGGCTGTCTCAATGATTTGTCGGAGTACACACTGTTTCTGGAGGAATAATTACCGTGTCTTGTCTGGCTGCACGACGCGTCGCAACAAGAGCGCTATCGTCTCTCAAACAGCGCACCTGTTCTGGTATTGTAAGGCACTTGTCACGTCAACCTGCACAAGTGACAACCTCTACCGGACTCAGTCACCCAAGCCTCCAGAATGGAACCATCAATACTGCTCTGGCAAGCACTAGCCAGGGCGATCGTACTGGTCGAAGTGACCTCTTCTCGCCTCTCAGAGCTCGTCTTCCCTCACCTCTTCGGCAAGCATCATGGAAAACACAAAATTTGTAAATTTCCAATCACGCGAGGAAATGAACACATCGGATTGGCTTCGCAAAAGTATCCCCTCTCGCCAGCTAATACATTGCCTCTCATTTGCTAAGAGTCTTCGGGTTTTGTCGGGATTGTTCGGGAGGATATGTAGAAATAATTCTCCCACGACACCGAGCAAACGGCGCATCTACGGATCCCTTCCGCAAAATTCCCCACCAGCGTCGGCTTGCCAGAGATAATCTTCTCATTGTCTCGACCTACCGGACACTTCCGGCTTAAGTCAGACTATCGCTCACGCTAACACACCTCTTAGCTAGACGCGGATTTCTGTCCTCAACTCGAACATGAATATCCATTTGTTTCTTATTTATATTAAATCAAACAATAATTAATTTAAATTGTACGAGATGATCCATCTAGTCATCTCGCTACAACAGACACATTTATGAATGTATACATTTTGATATGAATTTCGTATAGTAGAAAAAAAAAGTGTGAGAAAGTTTTATGTAACGTTTAAGTGGGTTATATCCTCTATTTGTTCGGTCTGAGAGTCTCGCTTCCCATTTTTTCAAAATAAACTTATTCGGGAAAGTCCACTAAAATTTATCTCTTAGAGTTGTTTAGCGGGACTGATTTTAGGTAACAAGCTTATGAATACGTAACGCTTGACATTTAGTAACATAATAATACTAAATTGAACATGCCGCTCCTTATTATCATGATATTCAATCTTTAATTGGGACGTGATATCTCCTCTTTATCATTTCACAGAGGATTCAGGCGAAGATGTTTCCTCCCCTGCTGCAGACCGTCCTAACAGCATACGTCTGGCCTCCCTCCGTCCTCTTAAATATTTAACTCGGCTGTCCGCGTAATAACAGCAGTGCTGCCACTCGAGGCCCTTCAAATCGATGTTCAGTCCTCCGCTACGCCGTGTTACATTCTGAAGCACGGCATTGAGAAAAGCCTTGACCGAGCCTCGTGGGTGGCATTCTGAAGGACGTGGTTCCGATACTCGATTCGGTCAACCAGATTTGCGTTTCCATGATTTCCCAAAATCATTTCAGGCGAATGCTGGCACGGTTACTTCGAAAGGTCATGGCCGAATTCTTTTCCAATCCTTGTGTTGGACCGAGCGTGGTGGTGTAACGGATAGCGTTCTGGCCTCGCATTCGGGAGGACGGCGGTTCGAATCCCCGTCCGGGCATCCAGATTTGGGTTTTCCATGGTTTCCCAAATCACTCCAGGCAAATGCCGGGATGCTTCCTTAAAAAGGCCATGGCCGAATTCCTTCCCATTTCTTGCCCCCCATCATTTCCCGTCTCTAAGGACCTCGCTGTTGAGAGACGTAAAGCAGTTAAAAAAAAAACCTTGTGCAGGTACTGTCCCGTCTTTTACTACCTCGACGTCGACGAGGCGTAAAGCCATAACCAAAAAAGAGTGTACAGTTTTCTGCATCGATTAAACAGTCTTCCAGTGTGTTTAGATACACTAATATCAAAATAGAAAAATTGCAAATAAATTTTGATCCGTACCTTTTTAAGTGTCGTAATTTTTGTGAATACTAACATCTAATGAGTGAAAGGATGTTTAAATTCTAGCAGAGGATACTAATCTACGTATTTATGAGGCGAAAAAATTGTTACTACTATTTTGAAAGTCTCATTCATAGAAATGTAAAGACGGAGTCTGGGGTTTACCACACGTATGCAGTGGGTGGTAGACGGATGGGAACTAACAACTAGATGCAATATGGTTGCTAAGAGGATAGAGGGATGACCGTTATATTAAAATTCTGAGTAAAAAGAAGATAGAAAGGGAAATGCAGTTAATTATTGTGAAGAATAATACCAATCTATAACGGAAAGTTTCGAAATATCCTGATGGGAGGAGAAGGAAAACAAAATGGCTTATAAATGAGTTCATTGTAGGTGAGAAAGGAAAGTGGTGCTATCCGAGGTTGATGTTTATGTTTATAGGGCGGTTTCAGAGCCTTAGTTTACAGGATCTGCTGCTATCCGGGAGGGCTATTGTGTATCGAACAAAGAAGCAGAATTTGGCGTGGCAGTCAACGGGTTGGACAGTGGGTCTACAGCCATTCACTTATTATCTTTATTTATTTTTTATTTATTTATTTTCCATATACAAAATAGCCCAGCACCTAGTATCTAATCTGGGCCCTTATTTCCATTATTTAACATGTACATATATTTTATCCTATATATATATATATATATATATAACGTATTAACATATAAACAATGAATCCAAGAAAATTTTGATTAAATTTCCAATATCTATTACATCTACTGTTATTAAACAGAATGGGTACCACACTACTACATCTACTACTACTACTACTACTATTGTCCCTAATATTACTACTAACATTACTACTACTATTACTAATATCATTGCTACTACTACTAATACCACTATTACCACTATTACCACCACCAATTGTCACAGCCGCACTTCGGTCCACTAGTGTTCATTTTTCTTGGTGTTGAGTGCGCTCCGAAAGTAGCGTCTCCTGGAACCGGCAGCAAAGTCAGCCGCCCCGGCCATCAAGAGTTGACCTGGAATACCAAGACGGCCCCAGCTGTCGCTCAGAAGACGGCCTCTCTGGAGCACACTGAAGTTCCTCCGACGATTGATGTTGCTCATTGTCGTAGGATATCTTCCGTCAATCCGGTGTTGTGAAAGTCAAACTTCCAGCATCATTGTTCCCTCCTCTTCTGCTATCTGTGGCCTTTGATTTCGCTCGGCATTTTTCCTTTTTATAAATTTCTCCTTCCAAAATCTTGAGGCTAGATCAGCTGCCTCGTCCAGAAAATGCCACAAGCTTTCGTCGCGCAGTATGTCAAATATTCTCTTACCTTGCAGCCGAGCTTGTTGGTGTTCTCTCAAACTGGCTGTTATTTTACATTCCCATACCACGTGCTCCGGCGTACTTTCTTCACCACATTCGCACCTGTTTGAATCTACAATATTTCGACTTCGGAGCCAGCTATTGTATGGCCCGCGACCTGTAATGTAGTGTGCCAATCCGGGAGAGGGTTGAAGGTACTTCAACTTTAACCTCTCCTCTACGGATGGGAACATATCATATGCTCTTCGACCTGTTTCACTGTTGTTCCATTCTTGTTGCCATTCCGCCAATAGAAGCTTCCGAATGTGCATCTCCGATGTTGCTTCGCTGCCTACAATTTCTGCTACCTTATCTTGTTTCCCTTTTCTGAGCCAGTTTATGGCACCCCGTTTCCTTACTTCAAGGTCCAGTGGCCATACACCAATGGCAACGGTTAATGAATTTATTGCCACGGTTCTGTATGCTCCTGTCAATCTTTAAAGTATTCCTCGTTGGACACGTGTGACTCGCTGTTTTAGTTTTATTTTTCTTAGATGCTTTGCCCACACACTTGCTGAGTAGCCCACTAAAGAGGATAAAATTGCGTCATGGTATAGTCTTATTGTTTGGACTGGAACAGTTAATTTTCGTTGGCCAATATTAATGATTTTCTTCATGACCGCCACTGCTCTTGCTATTGTCTTCTCTAAGTGGGCTTCGAAGTTTAAACGTTCATCCAATTGAATGCCTAAGTACCTTCACACTGGGTTCCTACGAATTGATTTACCGTCGATTCTTATAGTAGGTTTTCGAGTCAGCTTGCCCTTGAGCAACATAAATGTTGTTTTATGTGGTGCTAAACTCAGCTTGACTTTACTGCACCATTGGCTAAGGCAGTTAAGTACTAGATTACTATTGTACTCAATGTCTGCTCTTGTTGCTTCTTCCACGAGTAGTAAAAGGTCATCAGCAAAAGCTATTAGACCTAGAAGTTCAGGTAATCTTTGTAATAGTTCAATCACTGGTTCCATCCCTATATCCCAGAATATGGGACCGCAAACTGAACCTTGCGGGCATCCTTTAGTAAGGGTCTTCGTGATGAACGAGTTCTGGCATCTTAAGGAAGCAGTTATAAATCTGCAATAGTCCCTGAAGGTGTAGAATAATCTTCTTGGACAACCAATCTCCCTCAGCCGTTCAAATAGGGCGGGCCACCATAATTTGTCGAAAGCTCCCGAGATGTCAATAAATATGCCCACTACATACTTTTTTGTACTGCTACAAATTATTTCCATCGACCGATTTATGGCATCCTCTGTCGACTTCCCGGTTCTAAATCCATATTGACTAGGATTCATTCCCAGAACCTCCCGGTCGTTTTGTAATTTTTTGCATAGAATCTTCTCTTGAACTTTGCCAAGCACATTCAATAAACAAATAAGCCGGTAAGATTTCGGTTGAAGAGGATCCTTGTCGTCTCCTTTCTTTAGAATTACCACCTCGCTCTTCTTCCATATTCCCGGAACTCTACCCTGATATAGGCATTCGTTCAGGAGCCTGCATAGGACGGGGGTTAATTTTATGATTAACTCCTGCAGGACCTCGGCTGGAATTCCATCCGGACCGGGAGCCTTTCCTTTTTTCATTTTGTTTATCGCGGTTATTACTTCTTCGGGTGTAATATTATTTCCTTCCTCTTGACTCCAGCAGGGCTGCCACATGTTCCTTCGTAGTGTAGTTTGTTCTACTGTTTCTTCTTCAGGGTTGTCATCAGGAAGCAAAACTTTTAATAACTCCTCCGCTGAGTCTCTCCAATTTGTGGTTAATTGTCCATCTGTTCTTTTTACTGTGGATAGTATTGTGGGAAGCCTGATTTTACCTGCAGCTATTTTGTAAGGAATACCCCATGGATTGTTCATGAGATTTTCCCTCACTTATTATCTTTACAAACATAATCATGTTTTGCCGACCCCGGCAGCGTAGGGGTAGCGTGCTTGCTTTGCGTTGCAGGGGTCGCCGGTTTCAGTCCGGCCTCGGGCATGGGTTGTTTTAATTAAGTGTTGTGTTTGTGTTGTGTAGTCTATACCAGGGAGAATCTATAATACATTGAGTGATTCAATACATACTTGCAAACTACAAAATTACTTAGTGCTGGCTGTATGGCCTCGTAGCCAAATGCCATTTGTTTTTTTTTGTTTTTTTTTTTTTTAAATAATGTTTTAAATGGAAGAGTTGTTGGGAATTAACTGCTGAAATGTTGTAAATGGGAGCTGATTTGCAGATAAAAGCCACATATTAATACAGAAAGGAACGAAAACATATTTTACCAGTTTAAAAGAGATGCAAATGAAACAACCGCTTTGCATAAGCAGATAACTCTAATATAACGCATTTTGCATCCAGAATTACATGAATGAATACCCGATATCTTGTTTACAATCTAAACAAAAACTGTTATAGAACTGTTTAAAAAAGGTTAAGAATTATTTTGTAATAATAGAAGCGTAAGCGGTCTTCTTAGAGAGGGAAGAAGCAACAACTGTGAAGTATAGAGTTATTCTTCTGGAATTATCTGTGGTTTTCCGGTAGTATTTCCAGTCTCTGCACCACGCTTTACATCAGCACTGTCTCTTGCGTCACGTAAGCTAGGTTTTCCTTGTCGCCTCTTTCCTTCCATCTACCTCGCCCTCTCTTATGTTTTTTAGGATACTCTAGATCAGTGGTTCCCAACGAGGTGGACGCTGAAGAGACCACAGGGGGCGTTTCTAGTCCATGGGAAATATGGGGAACTTTGAAGATCAACAGCCACTCCCCTGCTTTCCAGGATTGTATTCGGCGTTATTGGCTACATCATAGAAGTTTCTAACAGCATTTCCATGATTACATGTAGCCGGCACTTTATTACCTAAGAAAAGAAACAGATTTTTGGAACGCGGCGATTGCTAGTGACAAATAAGGCACCAAATATAGAAAAATTCGTGTCATTACATCAAGCTCAATTCTGAAATTAGACTAATAATATTTTTTCCTGATATGTATTTGTTAACTAAACCTTGAAGGATATATCAACATTATTTATAACTTTTATTAAAGTAATTTTTGGAAATATCTCCTTGTTTTCATACATATGATATTCTCCAATTTACGTAAGAAGGGCGTCATTAAATTATTGTTTGAATACGTGGATTACGAACAACAAACAAAAACAAAAAAACGGAACACTGTGGGTTACATTATTTATTACAAGAAGGGTAGCGGTGAGTAATATTTTGTTCGAAAAGGAGGCGGTGAGTGTATGTATATTAAAAGTGGCCAGTAAGCCGAAAAAGGCTGGTAACCTTTGCTCTAGATAGTCCTCCTATTATTTATTTTCTTGCATTAACTATTAATTCCTCCACATCACTGCTCGGGCTGTTCGAGATTGGAATGCCCAGAGTTAGTTATGGTGCAAAGCACCCTCTGCCAACCACAATATGTGTGAATAGCAGAGTATGGATGTAGATGTAGAAAGGCAGCCATAAGCCTCATTGAAATGATTACCCTGCTTCCTTTTTGCAGGTGATGCTACCTAATTTTTATCATAATTCCTTGCTATTCTAGTTTCGCAGAGGTATAAATATGTTTTTTTTTTTTTGCTTTCAAACCGATGTTGTTTACTGAACTACTTTAGCTTAAGTTCTGTTGCATAGCTCTTCCTATTAGGTAGATAACCTATCGTTACGTTATGCTATGGTTACTTTCTTTGATTTAAAATTTCTTCGGTCATGACTTCTATTTTTTTATTAATTTTCATCTTTCCGTTTATTTCCTTCATATCATTTTTATTCTCTGCTTGGATCGTTTTCATTGTTTCTACTTGTATCTCTATCTCAACATCTATTTGTATGCTCATATTTTTCTGTCTCTTAAATACAGGCATTAAAAATTGGAGTGAAAACCTGAGCCTTGTCGAACTATGATTTTTATTATCATTTCTTCTTGCAGTTTTCAAATGAATTAGAATTTTCTACATTGAAAGTGAACTTTTTTTTTTAATTTGATCAACTTCTGCCATGTGATATTTCAAATGCCTCTTCAATGAATATATTGCCTATGTACACACGTTTCAAATTTGGTATCATTGTTTCTATAGCGTATGTTTCAACGCAAGATTCCATTCCCATTTTCCTTTATTTATCTATTTGATTTTTTGTGGGCGCCATTGTTTAAAGTAATTAAAATTCTCGCAGATGAACCCTTATAAGAGACAAACTCAGCTCATCTATATTTAGTGCCTTGTTATCCTTTAATCTCTTTAATGTTGTCTCAAATTCCTCTCTCATTAAGCTTAAGTCCGTATTTTCTTAATCTTCTTCGCGTCCTTTCTTTAAAACATCGCTTTTATCTATGCCTCAGTCATCATATGGACGTATTCTTTCCACCTCTTTGCTGTATCCTCTAAAATCTTAGTAATATTTGTCATGTAGGTTTATCCATTGTACTAATGAGTAACAAATTAAAGCATTGGCTATTTCGTATCAGAAAATATGTTAGAATACGTAAATCTTATTAAGCTTATAAATAGTTGAAATCAAATGGATGAAAAAGACGTTATTCATGACGTCTATTAATAGTCAGTACTTGTTATTTCTCTATCCTTAATTCTAGTAAATTCCAGAACTTGTGTAGTAACAAAAGTGAAATCAACAAATTCTGCAACTTTACAAATTTATATTTATCCACTCTTTCGTTAAGTACGAAACAAGAAAGCCACGATATTTATTAAATTTGTTTTAAATGTTTTTGTTTTATTTTCATGATGTTTTTTTTTTAAATTAATCAGCTTCCAGCGAAATTCTTTCCATGCTAAAAACACCAAAACATATTAACTGCATCTTAATATTCCGAGATTCTTAAGGAATTCGTGAAGAATAAATTTACGAATTCAGAACGAAACGATCAGACAGAGAAAAATAAAACGATATTATGCTCCTATCCATCTCCTAGAGAAACAATTTAAAATCCACACTGAAAGAAGTTTTGTTTCAAAGGTCATCTTTTTCTGTTGCAGAATCTTTACCTTTAACTCCTTAACGTAGAGACTAGAGACTACTCAGAGAAAATGCATAAAATTGTAGGTAGTATGGAATAAATTTTCTTGGATACTGAGCACGTACTAACGATGGACCCTATTCATTTCGATGTATGCCTGTTTTACAATAGTATAATAACGTTAAACATTTTTAAAGTCAATTTTTTGTATTAATTTCAAATGTCACGTTTATAATTTACTCATATCACAAAAAATAGCAATGGAACATCCGTTAGCTGTGAGCTTGGTTTATTTTGCGCTACACCACTTACTTGTCCCCACTTCAGTGCCCTGTTTATTGATCCACTTTTATCTGAATAGTTGTATTGTGAATGAAAGCAAGCGAACAAAGAAGACACCGAACTGACGTTCCAGAAATATGTTCACACAACTGGTGCCTGTCTTGCCATACACTAGAGTCGCGGAAGTTTCCCCTCCCCCCACCCCCCTTTTCCCACTATGTGTCAACAGTGGCCGCCACACTCCTCATGTGGCTTTAGAACAAAACATTTAAAAAGAACCATTAAGTAGCATGTTAATGGCTTAGCTCTTAGGATATTGTCAAAGATGTCATTTGTATCCCGTTTTATAAGCAATAAATGTGAATAATGCAGCCTCTGCTATTCGAAGTTTTCTAATATTTTTATCAAGGCATTCTTCTATTTTTATCCTTACCACGCAAAACAAAATAATTTACAACGAACTTGGGTTGTGTAGAAAGTACCTGCTACCTCAACAAGTTATAACTTCAGAGCGTTCTATCTTAATTCTGTGTATTTTTAATGATCAAAGTTTATGACTTGTAACATATAGAGACGATAAGACGCGTGATTGCTCATTTCACAGTCTACGCATTCGGGAGAACGCGGGTTCGTATCCTCGTGCGGCCATCTAGATTTGGCTTCTTCATTGTTTTTTCCCAAATCACTCCAGGCGAATGTCGGAATGGTTTCTTCGAAAGGCGATGGCTGTATTCCTTCCCGTTCTTAGCCTCAAACACTTCCCCGTCAGTTAGGACCTCTATGTCGACGAGGCGTAAAGTCACAAACAAACAAAAAATGCGTCAGTGCTTGCCTTTTTTATCTGCCTTTAGGACTATATATACGAGTTTCTTCTGGCTTTACGCCTCGTCGACGTCGAGGTAATTAGAGGCGGGAAAAAACTGGGAGCAAGGAACAGGAAGGAAATCGCCCATGGTCTGTTGAAGGAACCATACCGCCATTTGCCTGAAGTGATTTGGTGAAACCATGGAAAACCCAGCTCTGAATGGGCGGACGAGGATTCGAAGTCGCGTCCTCCCGAATGCGCTCACCCACCTCGCTCGGTTTCAAATGAGACTTTTTCATTTCTTAATTGCATTTATTTCTCACATTTGAGCATATTGCTTCCTTTCTTTAATTCACTTTAAATATCATCAATTAGAATAACAATCAGAAGATTTACTAACCACGATGCTACTCACATGACAAGGAAACAGACTAATAAAACTGCCGCTTGATGGTATTTATGTCAGCAAACTGTCACTTACGCGGCCGAAAAACCCTGGTGGGTCTCCTCGTATTTTTACTGAAATGCTGTGAACTTTTAGTCAGACTGAATGGTTCGGTGAGCAGCGTGGCGTTAGCCAAGCGTCTGTGTGGCGTTACGTGATGCCATGTGCTGACAACTCGTCCTCCGGCTTCAGGACTGTCGGCCAACGCGAAGAAGACGGAACAATGAAGAACGAAGAATCTATTCAAATACATACTTCCCACCATATTTGGTAATATTTGCTGTACAATCTTTAATAGGAGAGTACCATTATTTTGCTGAAGCCTAAAACAACAAGGAATGTTTTGAGTGTTTTGGTGGAAGTAAAATATGTTCCATTCTGCGGTCCGTCAGTATATCAGTCACAGAAATTGCAGACCAAATCATTAGCTGCATAACAAATTTTTTGGTACCCTGTCGGTAAAAATAGGTATTTCTTTATATTGGCAGCGGAAAAATGATAAATTGACACAAAATTATATATATTACTCGACAGACACTTTTCTGCTGCAACCAATGAAAATTACGTTTTTTTGACATTCGGAATAATTATTTGGTTTACTAGTATGGTGTTCTGCTCCAAGGTAAATCCGTGACTCCGGCTGGAGACATACTAGACCAAATACGTTGTTAGTGTAAACAGTTTATTTAGTCCGAGTGTGTACGTGTAGTTGCTTGTGTACAGGTGACTGAGATGGCTGCTATTAAGTGTACTGTATTGTTTGCGGTCTATTAACGATACTGAATGAAGGGAGAGGCTCATTAAGGCCTACAGTTCCAGAAGAAACCAGGGGCCGCCAGGATTAACTTCCCCATGCGACTGCTAATGGACATCAACAGCTACATAAGCACTCTTAATCAAGCGGCCCGAGCGCTCTGTCATGCAGCTGCGGATTGAAGAGTCATGGGTTCGAATGCTGACCTGGGGACTTTGGCACGCAATCTGTTGATTACGAATCGTGGACCAACACCTGTCCTATATTGATGGTCAAGTTCGGAATAGTGAAAATCTGTCCACCACCAGAGCTCGCATTAACTAATCTCAATGCAGGCGCTGGACACCATCACGGTGCCCTAACCACACGAGTCAACGCCAGAAGTTTTGAGAAACTGGAAACTGATGTAGTGTTGCTATTTCACCCATCAGAAACACATTGTGATAGTGAACAGATATTAGTGCAGTATTTATAGTATTAACCTTAGGCGCGAAATATGATAACTTTTCAAAATTATTTGTTTACCATTATTGTGTTTAGGTGGGATCCATTTGAATCAAAGTTGTTTTTAACTTATGAAAACGTGGTTCGACTACTGGATCAGAAAATCCTTCAGACAGCTATGGCCATTTTTTTCTTTCTGTGATTCTTGATGCAAACTGAAGATTTATGTCTTGGCTCACCTAGCGGCGGTACGAGATACTGCGGCATTTTAAATTGATTTACTTAGTAGATAAATTCTTTGATGTTTGAAAAAAATTGACGTGAAATAGGTGGTTAGCGTTACGCGAACCTGCCGTGTGCTGATGTGATTGAACAATTTGGCGTGTGAGGTAGTTGAGCTTTAATACACTCGTGTTGTTTCCCATTCTCGACAATTTTATATGGTTTCAACCCACCTATACCATAAATACTCTAGCAGCCAGCCCTCATTATTTACTTGTTTTTCTCTCCTTTAGCTTCTACTATTAAAGATCGTTGTTGGAATATAAAGTTTTTACGAACGGTAACGTCACATAGTTTGCGACTGCCAAAGTAACTGACATCAGATAGCATATTTATAATTTAAGAGAAAAAAAAGTTATAATTGTGAGTGGATTTTATGTTAAAATGTCGACCCGTGTCGGTATAGTTATACTCTACCGATTGTGGTGGATGAGCTGAGATGCTCGGGCCTATTAGAGAGGACGTGAATTCAAGTCCCTGTCGGACCATACCGATTTCGGTTTCTGAAATCATTGCATGCGAATTCCGGACCGAACGTAATGGACTGGCGTTAGCGCCTTAGACTCGCTTTCGGGAGGACGCGGTTTCGAATCTGTGTCCGGCCTTCCTAATTTGGGTTTTCCATTGTTTTCCCAAATCACTGCCGGCGAATGCCGGGACGATTTCTTCAAAAGGTAATTGTAAAATTCCTTCCCGTTCCCCAGTGTTTTCTACGTCGAAGAGGGCAAAAACATTAATGAAAAGCGAGTGCCGGGATGGTTCCACCACAAGGCCATGGCCTGATTCCTTTGTCCCTGTCGCGCCGCTCCACAGTTATTCTTCCTTCTGACCGATGTCTCCGCTTGTTCCAGATGAGCGACCAGCTGCCGCCTCGCCTCGGGCTGGTGGATGTGACTCTTGGAGGAGGACTCTGAGAACGAGGCAAGTATACACAATGTACAATAAGCGTGCAAGGGAACAGTCTGCAATTTTATAGACATTATTTTTTAGTTGGCTATTTAACACATGTATGACTGCATATACCGATACAATTAGTTGAGTGGATTTTTCTTACTCTTGTACAACTGAGTGCTATCTTTTTAAAGTGAAAATTTCTACAGGAGGGTTGTAAGCTGGGGATAAATCTATGAATTCGCGTCACTGGCATGCTATAACGTGTTGCTCGTACGATATGCGCGTTGGACGCTTTTTGGAACACACAGTTTTTATCAGATTTTGATGAAACTTTGGTTACGTATGCTTTAAAACAAGTTTGAAACGTTTCGGTTGAAAAAACTTAAACCCTCATCTCCTTTCCCCCTCACCTTAATTTCTGTCAACGTTGTTCATACAAAGTTACACGTCTTAATTTCTGTCAGTGTTTTTCATACAAACTCACAGTTTTTAATCCGATTTTGATAGTACTTAGCGCACGTATACTTCAAAACCGGGCGGTCTGGTAGTTCGGCGGTTAAGACGCTAATTTACGAAAGTTTCTTTCTTTGGTCGTGGGTTCAAATCCCGGGGTGAGCAGGAATTTTTAGGAGTTAAATATGATTAAATGAGCTGTGACAAGACCTTCCGTGGTTTTGATTCCACGTTAAACTGTAGGTCCCTGAGGAAAGGAATTGGCCTTCCTGCCTCTGACACGTTAGCTTGTTCCATTTCCTTCGGGAAGATTCGACAAACCTTCGGGTTGTGGACTAGGTTAGATTTTTAGTTTTTGAAGTGAAAACTTCTTTAAATGCGTTGGACGATTTTTGGATGGGTAAAATCTTATGAGTTCGCGTCACCGACATGCTAATGTTAACGCTAAATCTGTAGCGGTCTGGTGGCTCAGTGGTTCATGAGTCGCTTGCGACCAGCCGTAGCGAGCGGTCGCTCCGCATTTTCCTGCTGTGTTGTAGGGCTGTTGATAAAATATCGATATATCGATATTTTTTTAAAAAAATATCGATATTTATGAGTGATATTTTTAGGACGATATATCGATATTGAAATCTGGATATCAACGTAGAATATTCCAAGTTATTATTGGAGGGAAAACGATTACCTGTGTTGCACATGCAATACATTTTAATAGATAGAATTTTAAGAAATAATGAACGATACGAGCACATTGAGAAGCAGGGCCGCCGTAAGCGGGCATGCAAGGCAGCATATTATGTAGCGGGCGACCTTTTTTTTAGCTCAACAGCTGCTTCGGGCGGTCGGCGGCGACACTGGGGATGGCAACAATGGGGGCGGCAATCTCAGAGTTTTTTGACCCGTTTCGGAAATTTCCTAAATCCACCACTGGCTGTAGTTGGACAGGGGGCGGCATAAACGCTATTGCAAGCGGGCACTCAAACAGCTAGCGGCGGGCCTGTGGAGAAGTAAAAAACGAAGGTAAAATAACTCATTCAATATTCATTAGAATTCTTGTCTGGACATTTTGAAAAGTTTTTAAAATTTGTCTTCAATCAATTCAAAAGTATTAGCATTAAGAAACTAATCGTAATGTACCAGGTATGAGTAGGGTTGCCAGATAGCCGGAAAATCCGGGAATGTCCCGGAATTTTGTGTCTGATCTCGTGTTCAAGAATTATGCGTTATTGTCCTGGAATTTCCGTATACTAGTTTTTTTCTCAAACTCAGTTCACCACGGTGGTCATGAGGCCAAGCCAAGTATCCCATGCTTGCAGCGATGTCCCTTAAATCAGAGGAATTTAAACTGACAGGAAAATACTCTTTGAATTTTCTGGGACTTTGAAAATTCTAGATGCAGTTAACATTAACTCCCTTTATACAGAGTTCACATGTCTGAAACGTGTTTTTCAGGTCCTTCCAAAAGACTTTCCAAACGATAAAATCTGGGCCAATTTCTTTAGAACAAGCGTTTTTAATGATTTTGAATATTTAAAAAAATAGTTGGTTTTGTTTTGTCAATTCCAACAAGCAATGACTTTTACGAGACAAGTTTTAGCCCGTTGAATAATTTATGAAATAAGAGCGAAACAGAACGTTCATGGATTCGATCAAGGCTGAACTGCAAATTCAATCAATTTTGAAGACTCTTGCTGAGAAATTTTATCAATTTTGCAAAGAAGTGACGGAGAAATATTTATGAAAATAGCAAAATCTAGTAATAAATATTTTAAAAGTAGTTGATTAAGATCTATTTTGATTGATGTTGATTTTGATTTAGCAAAAGATAGATGCTAATTTTTTTTATTTGTTGATAAAACCTGATGCTGATTTTCTGCCTAATTTTAATTAATGAGCCTAACAGAAGTGTTCAGTTTTTGTTTAATATTTTTGAGATTTTGATTGATAATACCCGATGTTGATTTTGTACCAAAGTAAAAAATTCCTAACGAGGTGGTTAATTTTTGTTTTAAGTTTAGAATTTTTCCTTTTGATTTATAATACCTCATGTTGACTTTCTACCATAGTTGAATTAATAAACTTAAAAGAGGTGCTATATATACGTTTGATAGCATATTTACCCAAAAGAGAATTTTTTAGTAATTTGCATTTTTGTTCACTCTTTAAACATACCGCTAAAATACTTTTTAGACCCAGAAATGTCCCGGAAATTATAAGCCTGTATCTGGCACTCCACAGTTAAATATTTCGCGCGAATTGGATACGCTTCTTGTTCCATACCAACAGAAGAATTGAGCTCCAAAATTATGTCACAGCCAGTTTTGTTATATCACTCACGAATTTATTAAGATAAGAAATTGAAAAAAAGAATCTACCACTTTTGGATTGCCTTTACAAAGCGCTATGCTAAAAACTTATTATAGATTGGTGCCTTTAAAAAACAATTTGTTAACGCCAAAGGAGCTGCCTTGACAGTAGCAGCTCCAGGATATTTTCAAGCCCGGGAAAAACTGAGATTGCCGCCTCTTCAAACATTGTTGCCAGCCAGACCCCGAGAATCGCCTCCTTGATTGTTGGCCAAACGCATTGATGTCGCCACTTTAACTGTTTGCCAAACGCATTGTTGGACATGATTTTATCGCCCAGAGGAAGTACCCCGGTTTGCCCCCACCCCTCGCCCTAAATCCTGCATTCCACCTAGAATCTTAGCTTTAAAAAATTGTATTATGGTAAAGCGTTACCCATTTGCGAAGCAATATCAAAGAAGGGGAAATTTTAAATTAATGTAGGGAGTTCTCCAATCATAGTAGAAGAAACAACGGGAAAAACATGAGTTTATGCTCTTGAAAAGTATGTCCAATGAAGTTTCTGACATGAGTTTTGGTGAAAAATTTTACTTCATTCACAACCTTAGTTTTGGAATTTTTTATGATCTGAAACTCTTTTAAATAACTATGACGTTCTCTCATCATAATTCTATGCAACATCCAGTTGTCCTAGAAAATGGTAATTTGGTACACATACTTGGTTTCATCCCCATAGTATAAGAAAAGTTACTGTGTTTTTTCAATGCCGATCTAAAAGCTGAAACGTCTTAGAGAAAATCTTTAGGTTAATTGCTTTCTTCTTCGTGAGGCTATATGCCTTGAATTTCAGTTTTGCATAAAGATCAGGAGCATAAAAAACACAATTAATTTTACTTTGTTACTACATTTAATTTGGAAGTTATTGGTAGTCCTACACCGATGGTCACAATGCAGACACGGCGAAGCTCGCACAGAACGAATCGGACTCGATCCCGTTGTTTTACATCAGCGTGCGTTGTCGAGGAAAGTATTTTGACATGAAAATTGAATGTAAGCAGGAATATTGATAAATTCGGATACACAATCTTTGCTAAGGTGCAAACATTTGGTCCAAAAAGGTAAGAAGACTCAGAATAAGCTATCAACCTACAAAAAGAAATTAAATTCCACATAAAACAATACTTGTAAAAAAAGTGACTTGGTCGTTATGCAAACTCTGATAATAGAACATCAACCTAAATAAATGCCTCTACAATGTTGCATTATTGAGCTTTTAAACTCAAAAAAGCCAAGATTTCCCTCGATGCTCTTTCTGGATTCACAAGTCTTCGAGTAAATCATAAACATTCTGCCTTTCCTTTTAGTAAAGTAGTAGTATAATGGCTAAATCAAAAAAAAAAATTAAAAAAAGTTTTATCCGTAACGTCATGAAAAACTATATTTTTTTTTCAGAAAATCAAAAATTTGATTCAGAAAAATATCTCACAACTCTTTATCATTAAATAGCCACAAGACTTAGCCCTTTTTTAAAATGATTTGTTTTTGTAACATTGTTTTTATATAATATGGTCGATATATCGATACTTTTTCTTCGATATATTGAATCCGATATAAATATTTTTTTTAAAAATATCGATATATCGAAAATCCGATATTTTTTAAAATATCAACAGCCCTACTGTGTTGTGTGGTTAAGTGCCTACGGAGTAAATAAAAGCAAGTGTAGTGAAATTCAAGAATCATGGAAGTTAATCAATTCGTACGAAAATCCACGCTAAAATTCTCGTTTGCGTATGGATATGTGCGTCCAAAAGCAGTTGAAATTGATGAGTGGTTATACAGTGAAATTGGACTGCGAGAAGAAAGTGTGTACTGTATCCAGGCGGACTTCCTCGCCAATGTTAGGCCCATATACGTCAAGCTACGAGATGAAGAAGAATGCCTACGAATTTTGAGGGAAACCAACGGATAAAGAAAATTCGTACACAGCAATGGCGAGGTAAGCAACGTTTCCATATCACATGCTGGTCTGGGAATAAAACACGTAAAAATACATAATATTCCCTTTGAAATCAGTACAGATATCATATGAAAAGCTTTGGACAAATTTGGAACAATCATGAGCGTAACTTCTGATAAAAGATATGGTAGCAAAAGATTCGTTGTAGACAGCGGCATTAGAACCGTGAAAATAGATCTGAAGTGCCACGTACCATCCTATGTAAACATTGCCGGATTTAAAGCACTCGTTATTTACGACGGGCAACCACGTACGTGTGTGATATGTAACTCCAACGAACATTTGAAGGCTGAATGCACCAAGAAGAGACCTCTGCAGTTACCATCTGAGCGTTTGGTCCCTGATACAGCTTTCAGTTGCGAACCCTTAAAAGCATCATATGCTCGCGTGGCAAATGGTAATTCTTCAATCAATAGAAATATAAATGATGAACATACTCTCAGAATGGAAACGGACGACCCGTCGAACATCAGAATGGAAACAGAGAATCCTTGTAATGTTGAAGCAACTCAAGAACCACCGAAGGAAAAAGAGGAAAATTATACAACAGAACAAGAAAACATCAAAACCGCTAAACTACATTCACTGGAAATGCAATCAACTGAGAAAAAAGAAATCAAGAAAAATGTTAAACAACAACCTGTGACAACGCCACCACCTGAGAAAAAAGAAACTAAGCTAATGGAAGAACGCAAGCACGAAAACACACCAAACACCAAAAGACCGAGACTTGACAAGAGAGGAGTTGATTCCATAGCGGAAGAATTGGCCGAAAAATCCAGAAAAGGTACCACTCTACAAATGGAGACAAATGTTGATGAAACCCCTCAAAGTGCAAACTCCAATAAGGAAGACAAAAGCTATGAAAATAAGACCAGCGAGATACTTGAAATAGAAAACGTCTGTGGAAACAGAAACACTAAAATACTTTGGTCCGACGACATCGGTGATTTAGAAGAAGAGGATATTCAAAGCGAATAAGAAGTATGAGCAAGGTCTTAATTGTTATTAAATTAACGCAAAAAAACTCAACTGTTTGTTCAACACTGTGTGACAATACTGATCTAAATGGCAGGTGGTAGTGGAACAACGTCCGCTCAGAAGTACTGCGTGTCCACCTTAAATTTAAATGGAATAAAGCGGGGCAGAAATGGAACTACACAAAAAAGATGACACATCTGTACAACATAACTACAATTAATATGATTTCTATAGAAAGTCACCCTAAATTGAGAAGTCTCGTGGAATTTATACATAATAGTAATACAGATATTGCTCTGCTGCAAGAGGTGCGCCCCCAATTTTTGAAAACAATTACAGGATTTAATATTCTACTCAACTCGGGCCCAGATATTGGTTTGGGCACGGCAATACTGCTGAGAGAAGGAATAGAGTTTAAACAAGTTGAAATGTTAGAAAACGGTCGTGGTTTGGCTTGTTCAGTGGATGATACCCACATTATTAATATATATGCACCCTCTGGGAACACCAAACGAGAGGAAAGAGCAACATTTTACAAATCTGAAATAACGTACCTACTACGCAATCATAAGACAAAGAGAATAATAGGAGGTGACTTCAACTGCGTTTTGAAACCAGCTGATCAAATACCCAACTACAACTCCTGTAATGAATTAAAAGAGATAGTAAATAAATTAGTCTAATAGATGTTTGGGAAAAGAAATATCCATCTAAAACAGGTTTCACCTTTTTATCCAACACCTCAGCAAGCAGATTGGACAGATTCTATGTCACTGAAACGCTGCATGATCAAATACAAAATATAGAGATCTGGCCAATTCACTTCTCAGATCATCATGCTGTACAAAATAAAAATAAGCCTACCAAGACAACTGATATATAAACACCCAGGATGCTGGAAATTAAATACTTCAATCCTAAAATGTGACGACCTTAAAAATGAGGTCCGTGCCCAAATCCAAACAGCATTGAATAAAACTGGCAATTATGCAAACAAAATTTCATGGTGGACGCATTGCCTCAAACCAAGGATCCAGTACAGCCTAAAAAATTACTCTCGTGTCCAGAAAAAATGGCAAGACGATACTAAAGAATTTTATTACCGATGTTTAAGAGACCTCTACACTGATCATTTGACTGCTATGAAGAACATTAAAAAAATCAGGAAAATAAAGGCGAAAATAACAGATTAAAAGGAAACAGTTAGAAGGTCTAAAAATTAGATCCAAAGACATTACAACTCAAACGCTAAAGAACCGTGAAATGGCGTCCGTATACCATGTATTAGCAGAACAACGAAAGGGGAAAGCAAAGACCATTACTAAACTGAAATCTGAATCAAATGTGCTACTGGCAGACCAGCAACAAATACAAGAATACCTCCATAGATATTATACGGAGCTCTACAGTAGAAAAGAAGTTAACACGCTCGAATCGGAGAAAATATTGGAACATGTAGATAATGCAATCACTGAAGAAGACAACCAACTTCTCCTTGAAGACATCTCCGTAGAAGAAATATGGAGTTCAATAAAGACGAGCAAAAGAAACAAAAGCCCCGGTATAGACGGCATTCCAGTAGAGTTTTATGCGACGTTTTGGAATGAAATCAAGGAACCACTGACGGATATCTTCAATGAAATATTAAAAATGGTGACAATCCCGAAAGAATTCAAGGAAGGCCTGATAGTGTTAATCCCTAAGTGCCTTAAACCTATCAACGCCAATGAATTTAGGCCACTTTCTTTGTTAAACACCGACTACAAACTTTTTACCAGAATAATAGCAATCAGAATAAAAAGCAATATCAAGAAAGTAATTGGCGAACACCAAGAGTGTACTGGAAAATCACGGTCGATAATACACACGCTAATGGACATCAGAGACACCATGACTGCAGTGGAGGCAGCAAAATGTCGAGTACCAGTCCTCTCCGTAGACTTCCAAAAAGCGTTTGATATGGTTAGTCATGAGCACATCTACAGAACACTAAAAACCATGGGCTACAATAGTACCTTCATAAAATTATTAAAAAAGTATCTTAGGAGGTGCAACATCACGAATGCTGATCAATGGAAGATTATCTAAGCAAATAGAAATAAACAGATCAGTTAGACAGGAATGCCCTCTGTCTATGGACTTATTTGCTCTCGCATTAAACCACTAATAATATGTTTGAACCGCCACCTGGAAGGAATCATCATAAATGGGAAAAAAATTACCACCCGAGTATATGCAGATGACGTCACCGTGTTGATAAAAGACAATAATGAGCTAAAAATCGTGGAAAATATACTAGAATCATACTGTAAAGCGTCGGGCGCAATAATCAACAATAAGAAAACAAAAGTAATGAGCATTGGGCGAGGTATTAACGAAATGAGATCTAAATGGGCAGAAGTGAAGAAGATGAGAATACTTGGCATGGACTTCACTCCCAGCATTCAGAGAATGATGGCGCTAAACTGGAAAGAAATACTGCACTCTCTCAGAGCATTACTCAACAACAACAAAATAAGAGAATTGAACACGATTCAAAAGGTGAGATTTGTAAATTCCATTGCACTATCAAAGGCATGGTACACTTCACACATCTTGCCCATTCCAAACGAGATATCAAAGAATATAGAGTCGGCAATAGGATGGTTTGAACAGCAAGGGGAAATATTTAAAATAAAGTTTAAAACCCTGACTCTACCCCTCAGCAAAGGAGGTCTCGAGCTACAAGATGTTAAATATAAATCTCTTGCTATATTTATAAAAGACATGTTACGGAACTGGCATAAATATCCAGACAGCATAACTGCATATCTAATAAATCAACTACTACCCGCCAGTACAGAACCACCGATCGACATACGTCACATCAACCAGACGCTGATGCAATTCCGGACATTTATTATTGAGTACAGTTACATACATAACAAGATTCGAAATATATCTGCCACAAATAACAAAGAAATATACAACCTGTTGATGGACAATAGATATCATATTAATATAGAACGAAAAAACCCAACGGTTAACTGGAAGAACATATGGAAGAACGTCCAAAACGAAAACCTACAATCACAAGTAAGATCCACATGGTACAGAGTAATTAATCGTTGTGTAACAACAAACAGTCGTCTATATACCATTCACCTCGCTTATTCACCCAACTGTGTTAAATGCAACCTCCAAGATACGATAGAGCACAGACTGACTGGCTGCATCGTACCACCGATCTGGAAGTGGACGAGGTGGAAACTAGGAGTGCTCAACAGAACTTCCGACACAGCATTTAAAATCAAAGATATAATGACACCTGAATTTAGTTCTTACCCAAAACAGAAGAACAACGCAACATGCTGGCTCTTAGCAAATTATGTCCATTACATAATACACAACAAAGAAAGAGCCAATCTACAAGAATACTGGTATTATTTAGTAACAGAAAAACAAACGAGCTATGTCGTATCGATACTACAAAGAAAACTATGCTAACTACCTGAATAACATAATGACTTTTTAAGGAAATGATTGTAATCCAACTATTATATATTGAAATTCAAATACTTTCATTTTTTTACGCTACATTTTGTAATCACTAGAAAATGTATTATTTTACTGTAACATTTTGTGAAAGTGAAACAATAATAATAATAATAATAAAAAAGAAGTGGTTGAGGTATGTTACTGGGGAGCGAAGGGTCCCCGGTTCGAATCCCTGTCTGGGCAAGGATTTTCATGTACCCTTAACGCAACCATCCCCTTTGGCACAGCTTACTGTTTAGTTTAAAGTACGTCCGGAATGCTTCCTTGGATCGGACTCAACGTTACTCTGTAGGTCCCCTGTAACTGGTAGGACTACCGGGTTGGGTTAAGGCAGCTAAGACAGGGGCGGTATGAGCAGGCAATAGAATCCCTGTAACAAGTTCATTACCACCACATGGCATTATTATTATTCAGTATAAATTTAGTTTTAAGTATGATATTTTGCGCGTATAAATCCATGTTTTAAATATCAGTTGTGCCGACAATCCGCACTCACTGCCAACTGTCTGGTTTTTTTCTTTCTTCTTTTTTTAGTACTTGAATTAAGATGCATACTCGTTACAGATAGTGACTATGCTGAAAGTCACTTTGACGCGATGATGACATTTGTTCCTGTTGGACACAGCGTGTCAGTGCTGGATGGTCCCTGCTACGTCTTCTACGCCTCTACCTCTGCGTCTGTAGTGCTCCCAGATGGATTTATTTATTCACACTCGGCTCTGCAGGCCCCCGTACATTATTAATTTATTGCTTTCAGCTCTTTATGTCTTTCCTTTGTGCTGCACTTTTCAAAGAACTAGTAAGTATGCTCAAACTGCACACATCAAAAGGAACTTTTACAGGTCTGACTATAAACAACTCGTGTAACTCTTTTTAATTTGTCGAACTGCATAGTTTACCCTCACACTTGTTCTGTAGTTAATAGGCCACAGAATGAAAACTAAATATATGCTGCGTTCTTCAGCTTGGATCAGTCTTTAATTTCTACTTCATTTTTCTTCGTTAGGTTACTTCCGAAAGTATCACGGTACCAGTTTATTTTTTTCTAATGGTGTTGGGACTGATATTATTTTCTTTACACAACGTGTTTTCGAAGCTTCGATCTCTGCAAATGGTTAACACAAATCTGTTGAAAGTCTAAGTTTTGGATTTACTGTAGTATTTATGCAGCCCTTTTATGTTGGGTTACAACCGAAACATCAGAACTGGTTTTTCCGATGACTACAAACAATTATAAAAGCATTTTTATTACATTAATTCCGGTGTGGCTACTCCCATTTTCAATTGACCAGATCTAAAAATATAAAAGAAAGAAGACAGGAATTCTTCACGGGTCTTCTGGCGGATAAGATCTTTTAAACACGACGTTTCGGCAGTCACGTCGTGTTTAAAAGATCTTATCCGGCAGAAGACTCGTGAAGAATTCCTGTCTACCATACGCCGGAAAAAACTTAATTGTCACAAAGAAGAACGAAATACTCGTACCATTTGAGTAACTTAACTTAACTTAGTCCACAACCCGAAGGGTGGTTGAATGCTCCCGAAGGAGCATACTAATCCATTGTGTCAGAGGTAGGGCGGCCAGTTCCTATCCTCTGGGACCTACAGTTTAACGTGGAATCCGAACCACGGAGCGTCCTGGAATAGCTGATATGATTAAACACAACTCTCAAAATTCCTGCGTCTGCCGGGATTCGTGCCCGGGGCAGGAGCAAGCGCCTTAGCCACTGAGCTACCAGAACGCTCACCATGTGAGTAGCGAGTGGATTTGTTTCCTTTTCAATACTACTTAAACTGATTTCTGGTGTGAGTCAGAATCTATGACAGTAAATGTGAAGGGATTTATCGACGTGCAGTCATAAGTACTTTGATCAATGAAATTTGAGTTCTGTGATTGTCAATAGATGTCGGCACGGTGGTTGTTAATAATTGTTTAATTGCTTTCTACGAATTAACGCTTATTTGTAGCATGAGGTGAATTTGGTAACTATGTAATCCATCACACAGATTATATTCATCGGGTGTTGGTGCTAGTTAATGATACCTTTGTTAGTGCCATAGGTTTCTGTCACGACTCATCTACTTACACACAATAAACTACAGCTACTCAAAATTTGAACTAGAGATAGACAAACTGTAACTGTCGAACTTCTCCTTCTTTACGATTACACAGTTTCTAGTATGACAGCTATTTTACTGAACGTATTATTGTTTTATTCTTTTGAGTGTTCATAGTGGCTCATAAATTGTTGGTGACGAACTTGTGAATGGGTCGAAGCGAGGGCTGGTCCTAGTATGCGTCACAGCTGGTCGCGTGTCCAGCTGAGAGCTGCTCCCCTATCAGTGACATCACATAGCCCGCGTTTGTTTACACTCAACTCTGCCGGGTGAATGTTTCTAAGAATACTTGAATAACAGTAACTCACATTTGCAGTGGGAGAGGAAAGTTATTGTCCCAAGAAGAAAACCTCCTTTTTTCGATTTTAGCCATCTAAGGGTCACGAAAGGAAATCCTATGTATTAGTCTAGATGCTTATTTTGTTGACTTCCAATAATGATTCAACTTTTTAAGTTTGCTCTTTCCTACTTTCATGGGTCCAAATGTTATTACCTTTCCCCTTCTCTCTAAACCCCTGAAGCTTTGTATCAATCTTTTGTAGGTTGCTGTGTCTTGTATTACATCTTCTGTTATTCCGATCTCTATAGTATCTTTCTTCTTGGGTTCACTGATTGCCATGCTTACTATTGTAAATGTGGTTGAAAATTCTTTTTGTAAATCTGCTGTTATCCATTCTCATTATGTGACCAAAAAACCTGATTCTCCTCTTTCTGAACATGCCTTGCATCCTTTCATTTTCTTCTTCCTTGTATAGATCTTTATACCTGTGGTGCCTAAACTGTCCTTTCTCCAATTTCAATGGCCCCCAGATTTTCCTCAGGATTATCCTTCTTTCCTCTACCTCTTCCATTTCTCCACTTTCCGCTGAGAACATGCTTTCTGACACCAGAGACTCTCTGGTTTGATTTTAGTTATTCTTGTGATTTTCTTCTTATTGCATACATATTTAGTCAGTTGATATCTTAGCTCTAGCTTTCTTGTTCTCGATCTGTTTGTTTCCTGACCAAGCCCATTAATCTGAATTACTTCATTTAGATATTTAAATTTATTAATTTTTCCATACTCTGTGTTTATTATTGTGGATGAGTCCCAAATGTTAGTCGTGAATTTAGTCTTCTTTTCATTCTATTTGTTTCAGAAGTTTGATTTGTTCGAATGCAATTGGAGGTCTTGTATCTCTTAGTAGTTTTTTCCATGTTCTTTTTTTTGTGTGTTCCAAGGATATGAGAGTCGTGTGGAGATAAATATTTACTGCATGGGGAATTATCCAAGACGTTCTGACAGGTTTTTTACAACCTTTTTTTTTTTATAACCTACATTTTTCACACCTACTTTGAAGTTATTTTGTCTTAATGATTCCTTTTAATGATCGTCTCCTTACTTCTACAGCTTAAGCAGTTGATACACTAATGTCTTGATGTTATTCGTGTCTGTTCGTGGAAAAAGTGTTTGCGGTGATGCTGTTTCTGTGAAGACGCGTCTGAGTGAGGTTAGGAACTACATTCACTGATGTACTTACGCCATCTACGTAACTTTGCTTTGCGTAATGGACACGCGAATCTCCTGTTCACTCAGCGCGATAATAGGTAAACATACGTCTGTAGAAACAAGAATGTAGTATTTAGGCACTGTTGCCTTATTACCAAACCTGACAGCTTCCCACGCCTATTTCAAAAGTCTCATTTTTATTCCACTGTTCCTTGAACAATCCAAATTCTATTGGAATGCTTTTGCTAATGTTTTTACGATAAAAAGATTTTCCTAGGAAGCGTTCACCGACACAGTCTTCGTAATCCCTTCTTTGATCACTGCTATCAGTTTAAAACTATCTTTTTTTTTTTTTTTTTTTTTACATCGTTGTATAATTCGATTCCGGGCAATGTCTACATTTTTAAAATTTTCACCTTTGTTAGTACGAATGCTGTTAGAGTGTTACAATTTTCCTTTGAGTAGAACGCTTCATACGTCGACAGTTCGTGGAAAAAGTTGGCATTTTGAGTTAAGGTGCCGGAGACAGAATGGACTTAACAACGTAAAATCATATATATTATTCTATAAGGTGTTTTTTAATATTTTTTTTTGACACAAGCAATTATCTCCCTTTATACCTAACCGAAATCAATAAATGCCCTAAAAGGGTAAAAATGTCAGTATTTCTAAAATGATTTTTTTTTTGTACCTCCATTATCTCCCTCCATTCCTAACCGAAATCGATAAATGAAGTATCATTTTAAAAATTAAGATCTCCGGGTGACATCATATATTAAGAAAGGAATTTTCCGGAATTCGATCCTTAAAGGGCAAAAGTATCAATATTTGTACAACACGTTTTTGTGTCACTAGCCATTTATCTCCCTTGATATCTAACCAAAATAGATAAATGAGGTATCATTTAAAAGATTAAGGTCTCCACCCGGGCAACATTATAAATTAAGAACAAAATTTTTCGGGATTTGAACCTTGAATAACAATAGTAGTAACTTTGAAAGTCGCGCGTATGAGACAGTTCAGAGCCAAGCAGCTAGACAACAGCAGCACATATAACAAAGATGTTAATAAAGTGCTTAACTGGCAACGATCCCTTCTTTCGTTCTTCACAACCACCAACCATACTACTCATCGTACTCGCGAAATTTTCGCACGGGTCATCTAGTATGAGCTTAATGAGATGGAACATCCTGGTGGTACATTACAGTGATCCACATTATTGACTACTGAGTGTCTTTAACATACGATACAGTATCATTCATCACTATAATATTACACCCGCCACGACATCGACCTTTGTCGCTGCATGATGCATAGCATTCACGCAAAAGCTTCGTTGATTTCGGATGTGCGTTATAAAGCATCCCTGAAGTAAATTTCGTGAAATAAATCAGTCATCTACATTATTTTAATAATACTTAACAGGAGAACCAAAAATAAAAGGAAGTACCGCGTAACGGGATATAAGTACTCATCCGTATTAACTTCTGTCGGTAACTTAATTGTTAATTGCATAATTCAGGTTTTGTAGGAAGTTTTTTTTAAGAACCAAGAAAGAGCGCAACCAACTCTTTTTGCAGTTTACTTGTTTCGCACGAAGCCCATTCTCACATAGAGTGCGGCACAATACGTTTCGTTCTGGTGAAGACGCGGCCATGATCTAGAGGTGAAAAATTGTAGGTAAAATGCATCATAGGACCAGAAAACATGGTTACGATTTCACGGTAGTCTGTCTCTACTATCTTTATCGCTGGGATTGTTTCTTTTTGACTGTTTATAATTTTCCCATGTTATTGATCACGAAATGGTACTGGATGCAATAAATGAATAAAGGAAATTGTATGGATAACAAATACTCCTCTAGCTATAACTGACGAACCTTCTAATTTCCACTACTGGATGTACTTGTGCTCTCCAAGGCATATTTCGCCTCGTGGACGTGGTGGCTAGGAGAGTGCGAATGTTTCTGGCGCTCGACAAGGGGACAGATAATTCCAACCCGGCAGTGAATAAATCTTCATCATCATTGTGTTCTGGCAAACAGGGTATGAGACGTGCTAGAGCATTATTCCTAGCTACCATATTAAATACCAAACTCACCGCAATATTCCACACGTACAACACCACTTACACATATTATTCAAACTACGTAAGTCAAGGAGAAACCGAGCCTTCCAAGTTGCTATCTAATTTAGTTACGATGGATCGCATGCTCCGGCGGCAATTTTACTACACACTCATTTCCCCACTTCTCGTTAATATTTAATTACCCTCTCAAATAAACAAAGGAACTGAAAGCTCTTCCTAACATCTGACCAATACGTCCTGCCATTTGAGTTTATTGTAAAATGTCACTCCAAGATATTTTCAGTTTAGGCCTTCAACAAACAATTCCTTCGTCATCCTGTAATCATAAAGGGCTATTAGTATATTATCTGTATACCTATAAGGCATTTATTATCACCTAATCAGATACACATCCTGGGATTATTTTTCGAGATATCGTATCTGAAAAGTGAGGTGGTTAGTTTGAAATGCGGCCTGGACCAGGAGAAAAATTTCCACAGCCGGATGACTCTTTAAAAATACGTTTTCATAGCGCAACCCGCTTCGTGTTCCAAATTTAATTATGGGTTCTGAAGTAACTCGACGAGTCAAATCGAAAGCAAAAAATAAAACATTTCTATATCTCGCTTAGTTCTGGAGATATACAACTCGTATCTCAAAACTGAGGAGGTTAGACTGAAATGTGACCTGCACCAGAAAAAATTTCTCCAAAACCACAAGGAACTGTTCATTGGACATTGTAACGAGCCGCGCTGTCGCCACGTTACAAGGTGCATTTTTATTATATATGTAATAATATAAGAGTAATTTACATAAATCTTGGGCGACCACGTGAATAGATTTTTGTTGTAATTTTATAAAGTACGCAAGATTCCAAGTGAGGACTGTAATGAAATGGTGAACTTATACAGTGTATCGTAGCAAAGCGAATACTCAAGAATTATTGAGCTATGTAGGCTTGAAGCTAATCTTGGTGTTCCCGAGCCTTGGCGACACAAAGTCGCGGATTTGGGATTTGCCAGACCACACACCCTGCTCCCTGGGGATGGGTCACTCACCGAGCGGGAAAAGCCTGCCGTCCGAAACCCGAATGTTCTCTCGCCCCGGCGAACTTAGCCGAATATGTCCGACCTCTGTTGGATTCTTTGGCCAAATCACATATCGAGGATATCACGTGACATTAGGTGCCGACCTGAAGGTCCAATCAAAATGAGCGTATAACTCAAAATCCTGGGAATTTTTGTTGTATGTGAGCTTCGAGACTACAAATGGGCGGAGCGAGAAGTTTCCTCGTGGACCGAAGAGCGAGGAGCTGATATTCTAACTTCGATCGCACCAGTCTGAGGTTGACTGGGAAAGTTGGCTTCTCTCGCCAACCGCCGCTGTACGATTTCTGGCTGGCAGCTTGCCTTGCTGGAGCAAGCTTATCGCAGCAACACAGCCGGTAATGCGATGATGCGCATTGCCAGACCAGAGATGCCTATAGCCGACTTGTGAGATAATCTCACATATCGTGGGTCCGCTACAGTCACCGCAGACATCAGACGCAGAACTACAATGGTAATTTATTACGACCAAGCCATGTGATTGTGCATTCCGTGAAACAGAACCCGTAAGCGACTTTGAGAGGATAGGTCCATGTTCTCACTTTGTTATTGTAAAAACCCCTGAGCTAGCGGCATAATTTGCCAGAACTAGTTATTTTCGAATGATATATTGTTCATTCTGGCGCCCATGATTTTCTTTTTAACTGTAAAGTCACAGTATTATGATGCCTTTGTCTGAGGTAGTCATAACTTGTATTTTTCATTGTTTCCAGTTGTCATTATTTCTTGCATTTTGATTCTGAGATATTTAAAAGTAAATATATGATTGTTTGCTTGCCCATGACGGCTAATTGTAACTCTGAGCGTTGCTTTTATGATTTTGCCAATTTGTGTTAATGTTAACGGTAAATTCGCTCAGACTTGTAATCGCCAGTGATAAGAAAATAAATGTCATATTGTGACAATTTTTCCTAAATTCCAACTAACGTCGAGATTCTTGTAAAATTAATAAATTTTCACTCCTTCATAAAAATTAAAATTAAAAATCCACAATTATTAATCATAAAGGTATGGAAGATAATTGTAACGTGGTTTGCCCACCAAGGTATCCACCACATAATGTCGCCCAACGCTGGTGCCAGATGAGACATTACTTCTTAATGTCTGCGAATTGGTGGCACTAATTCAAATTATAAGTTTGAGCCCAAATTCGGAAAGTTTCATGGAATGTTGCACATGGTTTTTGGCTGTTTTATCATTCTTGTAGTCAATAGATATTCGTACAAGATTTTATTTTGATGTTTCACTTATATTTTAATGCATAAAGTTCATTTTGTTTCAATGCATAAAATTCATGTTTGTTTGAACGCATTAAAAAGAAGTTCATTTGTGTATTTCAATTGAGATGCAATACACTTTGTATTGTAACAATTTTGTGATCATTTTTCAAATTTTAAATGAGTAACGTCAGTGTTGATTTCTTAATGCATGGTAGCTTGTAAGAAAATTAAAGACACGCATGTCTTGCCCATGTGTTTGAAAGTAAGTCTGCTTTCATGGTGTTGTGTTGCATGATTCATCGTTGCTTTTCTCTTGCTGTATTTTGGAGGGGTATATGTATTTGTGTGTATTGAAATTCGCGGTATTTTTGTTGCTAGTGAATTTAGATTTCGTCATTGCACAATTGCGGTGTAAATTCATTGTTTGTGTGTTCATATGAAGCTACGATCTCGTACGATAAAAGATTTCGATATGGAAGATCAGTCTGATAGGCAAAAATCTCCCGAAATCATGAACGATCAGGTTCAGTTAACGGAACAAAGCGAAATATTGGCTGCAGGCGAGGGGCACGCAATTTCTGAAGTTCCGACCCACTCATATAGTTCGCAGTCTACTTTGTCGCCACAGGAAGATATGGAAAATTTTCCTTCACCTGTCGGTGAGATGATACAGAATACGCCCGCACATTCAGAACAGACACAACAAATAACACAAAATCCCGTAGAGTCGTCACACCCATCACAGCAAATGATAAACATGTTGATGACTGCAATGGGGCAGCAATTTGATTCACAAAGGCAGGAATCAAGCAGGCAATTTCTGGAATTAAACAAGCGTTTTGATTCACAAAAGGAGGAAAATAAGAGAAATTCGGATTTGCTTAGGCAGAGTTTTGAGTCGCAAGCTGCGATATTAACAAACTTGGACGAAAAATTATCCACCTTACGTTCTGAGGTCACAAAAGAAATATCTGAATTCAAGTCTGAGATAGCTAAAATTGTTTCTAAGCTGGAAAGGGACACAGAAGAAGTAAAAACTACCTGTGCTTCTTTGCAATCGGGTAATCAACAGTTGACTAAAAGACTTGACGCTACCGAACTGTCCATTGAACAGATGCGAAACGAGAACGGCCAAAACCTAGGGCAAATTTCGGAATTTGTTCAAGAGGTCAAAGACCAAAGCGAACAAAACATCCGAAAACTTAGCTCAGAGATGACTGCCGTGGCAAGTTCAGTTGAGCTCGTTAAGACGGCACAAACCGAGTTGAAATTGTCACTGGACGAATTTCTGGAAGCCGAACGTAGTAATTTTAGTCCTCCACAAAATCCTCCGAATGCGGTATTACAGACTGCGAGTGAGTCGGTTGTTAAAGTCACCACTCAACTCTTAGTGAAATTGTCAGTTTGTACGCAAAAATATCTGAAATCAAGAAACACAATTTCAGTTGTCTTGGATCCACAGTTAAGTGCAAACTGTCAGTAAAGCATAAGACATTTGTAGGGCAGGAGATGAAAGATGTACAGTACATGTCGTTCTTGAAAGCCAGACAAGGTCGGCAAGTTTTTCAATCCTCGGAGAAATGCGAAATCAGTCTCAGAATTCAGCAGCCTATCAACATCGCGTGGAAGTTTTTCTGTCCGTAACTTTGTGTGGAACACTACACAATTTGTTCATTCCTTGCGGTCAGAAAAGACGCAATTGTCAGCTGGACCAGTTAGTAAGTGCGGTCGGTCGGCGGACACTATACCTGTTCCAGGAATGTCATTAGCTGTCGGGCACAAACCGCCGAACGTCTGTGACCTTGTAAGCCCAAGCTTCTACGTCCTTCGAAATCTTGTTGTTGAAAGCAGTAAAGACGAATATTCACGACGCAGAATTATTTTCCAGAGGAAGATCCATGGACGTCTCAAATTCGTCTTGTAGGCATTGTTCAACAAGTTGTGTAGCATGCCAAATACGATGACGAAAAGGCTGACTATGAATTGACCGATTTGAATCATAAAAAAAGGGAAATTAAATGTACAGTACACATTCTTTTAGGTTAGACGCCTTACCGAAATTAATCATGCTTGAAAAACGCCGATGCCGGTTTCGCTAGTCTAAACCGTCTGTTTTGCTGGAAAGATTAGATAAACGGAAAATTAAAATTCCAGTTACCAAGATTTGCACTTACAGTTAAAGCTACTTAGGATATTTCCATATTCGGAATTTTTAATGCTTATTTCGCTATTCCGAACTTTATATTTTGTCCACGTGAAATATTAATAGTCACTTTTGACTTTCACGCTGTTAATTGGACTTGATTTGATAAAAATCCTGAAATATTAAATGTTTTCCTGAGCCAGATAAATTAATACGCACCCGCGGAAGAATGAAGCTCCATTAGCAAGCATCAATTTCTTGTCTTCGCAATCACAATGAATCTGACAGCGATACAAATATTGTGATATGCTTTCTAAGATGTATTTTGTGACATAAACGAAAAGGGTTTCAACATTTTGTGATGCATGAGTTCGATGTAACGTTTTACCTTAGGTAGTTGCATTATATCTTTTCTGAGCAGAAGTGTACAGCGAGCGTAATATCGCTTTGTCTGTGTTGATCGAAGATCGCAATGTTATCTGATCAACGTATTTTACTTCTTTGTTTTGTGTATCTATCAAGGGTAGCGATAGTGCCATAGATAATTCCCTATAGAACACGAAACCTTGCCAGAAAGATTTGTTTAAATTGTGTTGGTCATCACAGAAATTAGGAATCTTAAGTTGAACGATTACAGATATACAGGAGAGTTTTCGCAATACCTTGCTGTTATTTTGCTGACGATAGCGCGTGGTCAAAGTGCAATAAGTTAAAGGCGACTGCATTTGTAAAGGCTAAAGGGGAAAAACTTTATTTACGGGATATATTCAATAATTCAGCTAACTTTGCAAGTTAAGGTAATTATATTTGATGCTAACTTCAATTAAAAGGGAATTTTGTATATGATAATTGCACAGATGGTGAAGACGTGAACAATAAGATTATTGGTGATATCGAAGTTTTTCATGCTATATCATTTCATACTAAGTAACGGTATCGAGGGAGCTGGGGACAGTTACCCTCGAACAGCTGAGCTCATTAGTGCAGGTAAGCAGTGGCTCAACCGGCAGTTTCCGAGAATTAGCAGGTAGCGAATACCCCAGGATGAATGAGAAGGGAAACAAGTCGTTCCACGCCTCGTTCTAGCGGTATTTCGCGTACCCTTACTGTAAATTGTATAGTATTCCGTAAATTAGATTAAAACTATTGTTGGACAGTACACATTTAGCTCAGAATTGTGTGTACTCACCGAAAATAATTGCAATGTTTATATTTTTGCTTTATATAGATTTGTAGTGTTCTGCTAGCGTGAAATCTCAAAATTGCTTTGTATTGGCAAAAGGAACACCTGAGATCGGACCTTTCTATGCACAAAGCTTATAACCTTTTTCATACAAGCTAAAGAAGCATAAGTGTATAAAAGGAAAATATTCGCTAACTGGGATGGATTTTCGGCTTAAAACGTGGAGTAAACGATATGTTAAAACGGTTATAATAACTCCTAAATAAAGAGAAATATTATATTCTTTGAATGTCAAGATAATCTCGAGTCATCAATAGACCCGTTGTGAAGGAATCGTAATGTTACTGAGGAATGATAGTTACGCTATTCATTATCCTTTCATTTATGTGCGGAGTGGTTATGTGCAGGGTTCGCTTGTATGCAAAGATGCTACAACGACTTTGGTTGACGATGAAAGTTCACGTCAAACCGCATAATGTGTATAATGTCTCATATGGGAATGGTAAATTTTATAGAAATTCCATTACATATACCCATGAGCAAATACAGGTACCTTTCGCCATAAAATTCGCAATCACTTCACAGACGGTATGTTAAAAGTTAGAGATGTCGACACATGAGAGACTAATTAGGAGACCACCTAACATTCAACCAGTAAGGTTCATAATTTACGTAACACACGAAAACATGTACTTACATCGTTCATTCCACACCACGTTGAATTATAAGTAAATGCCGCGTCATTCAAATCTAAGATTACAGTTAGTGATATTTGACCATGAACACGAACACATCTTCTCTATGAAATGCTTGTTGCAATTAACCGTCGGTCATGACGAAAATCACGTCACCGAATCCGACTAAACTATTCCGTTGTTTTGAGATTAAAACCGCGCAATGTAATGAGATATTTTACGCTCACCTCTAGCATCTTTATGGATGTTTGTTGAAGGCAGAATTATTTTTATGCACATGAGTAAAACATCACGCTAAATTGTAAATACAATGTATAGTTCAACCACTTTCTGCATAAGTGTTCTGACAATGTTTTGTTTTATTAATGTGTTTCATTTTAGTGATTTAATGATAAGATTTGATACAAGATATTTTCAAGATTATTATTATTTAAACATGTATGTAAATAATTTCTTTTCATGTATATTTTAGTATTGTGTTTAATATAACTTTGTATTTGGGAAGGCTACCTGAATTCACGTGCTTCTGTTTGTAAAGAATTGTAAGACGGCCAAAAGGACATATGCTCCCGTTATATATTCACCTTACAAGGCAGGAATACCGATGGTTATTGGAATCACATTTAAAATTAATGTAATTATAAAAATGCTTAAGTTTTTGTTGAGTCACAATGGAGATAGAATTAGGTAGTTAAAAATAAAATTATTGTACCATAATTTCATTTTTCACCAACGGCCGGCCATATTGTAACGAGCCGCGCTGTCGCCACGTTACAAGGTGCATTTTTATTATATATGTAATAATATAAGAGTAATTTACATAAATCTTGGGCGACCACGTGAATAGATTTTTGTTGTAATTTTATAAAGTACGCAAGATTCCAAGTGAGGACTGTAATGAAATGGTGAACTTATACAGTGTATCGTAGCAAAGCGAATATTCAAGAATTATTGAGCTATGTAGGCTTGAAGCTAATCTTGGTGTTCCCGAGCCTTGGCGACACAAAGTCGCGGATTTGGGATTTGCCAGACCACACACCCTGCTCCCTGGGGATGGGTCACTCACCGAGCGGGAAAAGCCTGCCGTCCGAAACCCGAATGTTCTCTCGCCCGGCGAACTTAGCCGAATATGTCCGACCTCTGTTGGATTCTTTGGCCAAATCACATATCGAGGATATCACGTGACATTAGGTGCCGACCTGAAGGTCCAATCAAAATGAGCGTATAACTCAAAATCCTGGGAATTTTTGTTGTATGTGAGCTTCGAGACTACAAATGGGCGGAGCGAGAAGTTTCCTCGTGGACCGAAGAGCGAGGAGCTGACATTTTCTAGATTCTAACTTCGATCGCACCAGTCTGAGGTTGACTGGGAAAGTTGACTTCTTTCGCAACCGCCGCTGTACGATTTCTGGCTGCAGCTTGCCTTGCTGGAGCAAGCTTATCACAGCAACACAGCCGGTAATGCGATGATGCGCATTGCCAGACCAGAGATGCCTATAGCCGACTTGTGAGATAATCTCACATATCGTGGGTCCGCTACACGTCATCAGCAGACATCAGACGCAGAACTACAATGGTAATTTATTACGACCAAGCCATGTGATTGTGCATTCCGTGAAACAGAACCCGTAAGCGACTTTGAGAGGATAGGTCCATGTTCTCACTTTGTAATTGTAAAAACCCCTGAGCTAGCGGCATAATTTGCCAGAACTAGTTATTTTCGAATGATATATTGTTCATTCTGGCGCCCATGATTTTCTTTTTAACTGTAAAGTCACAGTATTATGATGCCTTTGTCTGAGGTAGTCATAACTTGTATTTTTCATTGTTTCCAGTTGTCATTATTTCTTGCATTTTGATTCTGAGATATTTAAAAGTAAATATATGATTGTTTGCTTGCCCATGACGGCTAATTGTAACTCTGAGCGTTGCTTTTATGATTTTGCCAATTTGTGTTAATGTTAACGGTAAATTCGCTCAGACTTGTAATCGCCAGTGATAAGAAAATAAATGTCATATTGTGACAATTTTCCTAAATTCCAACTAACGTCGAGATTCTTGCTAAATTAATAAATTTTCACTCCTTCATAAAAATTAAAATTAAAAATCCACAATTATTAATCATAAAGGTATGGAAGATAATTGTAACGTGGTTTGCCCAAAGGTATCCACCACAACATACACAATGGGTATTATGTTTCCTTCCTAGCGGTTGTGGTTATATTGAAATACGGCCTGGACGAGAAGAAAAATTTCGCCAAAAGTACAAGAAACTATACCAATAACTGACGTTTGGCAGTCGATATCGCGAGAACCAAGCGAAATATCTTAAATTTTATCCTTCACTTTCGATTTGTCTCGTCGAGTTACTTATGAATCCATCATCAAATTGCGGCGCCATGGTTATGGTAGAGCTACCCTATTATATACCAACCAAACTTCTGACTGAAATCATTAACACAGACATTCATCAGCATAAGTAATACCAATGGTCCCGAAACAAAGCCTCTGGTACTGCCATTTTTACTTCGTTTTCTACCTTTTAAGGAGGATTAACACAGTAGCCGCTTTCCTTTGTTCTTAGCCCTCATCGAAGCTGTCGGCAGTTGTGTAACGTGTGTATCCCCGCTAATTCACAGGCGCCTGACTACAGTGGTGTCGTCACCTCCGCTGGGCCGTCTGTCACTGCAATCGATACTGCACAGCGCACAGCCCGCCAGTTAACGTTGCTAGGTAACGAAATTTGCTTCGCCGCGGTGCGCAAAAACAGGCCATTATCACAGTAATAACAGCTGCAAGGCCAATTTAACTCTCTCCATCAAGTCACGCTCCGGATCACAGCCCGTAAATCGTACAGGAAACCTGTCGGATTAATACTGACCCCGTCATCATTAAATCAAATGCGTCTCCGGATGTCAGGCTAACTGCCCGGAAACGTCACTGAACATGGGGGGTTCACAGTGATGGAATACTTCCCCAGATTTGTCTCTGTAATCTCAGAATTTCAAGTTTTCTTTTTGATTTTGTTGACATGATGGTGATTTGTGAGTAAAATAACTTGGAAGATACCGTCTTTTGTTTACGTTATCTTTCGGTGGTTTTGATGTAATACTCCATCTTTTCCTATCCCTAGCCAATTTCTTCATTTTAACAAAAAAAAAATTGAAACACAGATTTATATACTCTAATTTTTGTCTTTCCTGGTCAGTTCTGATATCAAATTAAACAAAGCCACACGTCATAAAATGTGACCAATTATCCTGTCTCGTCTTTCTCTGAGATTCTTCCTCAATATACTTTCCTTACCCATGATTTCTGAAAGACCTTAGTTTCGTACTTTGTTAAGTTAATTTTCATCATCCTTCTGTAGCATAACTCTACAGACACTTCGATTTTCCTTCTTTGTGGTATTCCTACAGTCCATCCTAAACCTCAGTTATTTTTCGATGATAATGCAGTTATCTGTGGGGAAGCAAAGAGTTGTGCTAATTATTATAAATACATTCATCACTTCAACATTGTTCGATAAATTGCAACTAGATTGCAAACGTAATGAGTATAAGAAGAATCCGCTGTGAACTAAAAAACAAGCTAACTGACCCTTAATAAGGTATGTTCCCATAATTGTGTCGTTGTTGTATATATCAGATCTATGTAAAAAAAAAGTGTATAATTTTGTATCTGATGTTTCACGTGGGGAGAATATTATTGGTTCCAGAGCTTCTTTTCTGTGAGGTGCGGAGACAGGAAATCACATAGACGCGTGATCAGCTGTGTCGGTGAGCTGCTCCGCTCGACAGCGAGAAGGGATTCTCGCTTACGAGGAGTCAATAGCAGTTGGCCTGGCATTGAGAGCAGTTAACCAAAACATGCAGTGTGGCCGAGAAATAATGTATCACGGCATAAAGTTGAATGGCTGTATAAAAATAATTTCTGTAATGCGTAGTTAATAAAACGGAATATTAAGTGAGCGGTCTAGTCGGTGAGAATTACCGTCAGTACCATACCTTTTTTTATGAGATTCACGCTGCTGCTATCACAAGGAAGTGATGAAATTTCTATCCTGCAATCGATCGTGGCCGAATTGCTGAACTGATTTGGCCCACAACATGCAGCATAGCTAGGGGAATGACGGTAAATAAATAACAAACCCCCTCATACAGTACTAAGAAACATAATACAGAATTAGCATGTTAATTGGATCGAAGGAAAGTTAAATTTAGATTGTTAATTTTTGGACAACTGTATGTATACAAAGCAGACAGCTAGTACAAATGTTGTATGCCCTAGTCTAGATTGCTTTAGTGTTGTGTGGGTACATATCGCATCTGATTGATCATTAGTATCGAGAAATTGCACAAAAGAGCACTGTATCAGATATTGCGTGAATCTCAGTTAGTAGGCTGTATGCAAGATATTTCTGATGAAATGGACAGGGGACGTGAAGTTGGTAGTTTAGTACTAGATCTGCCAAAGGCCTTTGACAGAGAAAACCATAAAATGGTGCTAAATAAGGTAGAAACTATTGGAGTTGATAAAAAGGTGATTTGCTGGGTGGAAGTATTCCTAAAAGGTAGAAAGCAAAAAGTTGGGGTAGGGAATGCAGTATCAAAAGAAGTAGGAGTGAACATGGGAGTCCCACAGGGTAGTGTATATTCGCACCATTGTTATTCGTTATTCTAATGAATGATTGTTTTAATGGTTTACTGTCAGAAATTAGATTGTTTGCAGATGACATAATGTTATATAAAATGATTAAAACAATAGAAGACTGTAAACAGCTGCAGGGTGATCTAGATAGGATAACTAGATAGGTGAGTAAACATGGCATGAAGATAAATGCAAAGAAAAGCCAGCTTATTAGGTACACAGTTAAAACATAAAGGTTGATTACGATTATAAACTGGGGAAGGAGCTACTTATTGAAGACTCGAAATGGAAATACTTTGGCATAACATTTGACAGCAAACTTAAGTGGTCGGGACACACTGGAAAGGTAGTAGGGAAAGGTTAAAAATCCTTCACCTGTTGGAAAGAGTGATGAGAGGATGCACTAGAGAACTAAGGGAATTGGGGTACAAAACTTTGGTCAGACCACTGCTGGAATATTTATTTCCATTTGCGTCTGTGCAGTTAAGAGTTATCGTGTATGTATGGTAATGTCAGGGTAAATGAGATCAGGGAATTACTCATGAGATGTCGTACTTATTGCTGTATATGTGTATTCTTTCATGAATCTGGTAGAAAGAAAGTACGTATGACATTGCTGGCCGAGACAGGGATTTAAACTGGGGACCTTTCGAGCTCCAGTTAGCCGGCTTAACCACTGAGCCACCAGACCTCTCCGTGCCTCTGGTTACTGGAATACACAGAGTAGAGATTTGTTTTGCTTCAGTCTCGCAATCACTGCTGTGTTGCAGAGTAGACGTCGGTGTAAAATGTCACAAACTTCTCGTGATTTTTCAGTTTTCATAAACTGCTCAAATTCTGTCCTTAAACTTGATATCCTGCGTCATTAGTCATATCATCTACCTTTCTTCCCAACGCACCATTATTGTACCCCCCATTAAATACTTTTTGCGAGAATTTCTTCTATGGCTGAAATCCTTCTTCTGATCCTAAGTATTTTAATTAATTAATTTAATTTAATTGCTATGGAACGTATGCTTTGGTCGCAGTTTCCATACACACCTATTTTGCCTATGTCGCGTATAAAGAGGAATCCGAACCACAGAACGTCCTGGCATTGTTAGTTATGATTGAACAGTTGTTTCCCACCGGCGCCGTTGATACAAACTTATCTTCTTTTCAATAGTCTATAATTTTATTTAATCTTACAATTTACCATGTCTTATAGCCAAGTTCTTGTCCACTTTTTCACATTATCTCTTGCAGACATATTTCCTCGAATGTCTTGCACTTTCTGTCCTTTTCATGTCTAAACTTCCGTTATTTCTGTCATCATGTAGATAATTTTTTGTGCCTTCCTCTTCGATCCAAAAACTTGATATTTTTGTGTGAATTCTTACACTTTTTTTTTCATGCTGTGACTGTTTCTTGAGTATATTACATTATTATTCATCTGAATTTGCCTCGCATTTATTCTTTAGTTTCTTGAATGTTTTACAATTGTGTTGCTGTTGATCGTTGCTGATTCAAAATTTTTAGGCTCCACTTCATACCCCAATGGATCTTCCCACCATCCTCAATGCATGTAATAGGCGATTCACTGTACCGGGACGAGTGCCTGTTAGATACAGATGGCCTGCACCTCCATGAAGGAGAGGACATTTTGTTGAAAGAATCGAAGATCGATATGAAGCTCTGTGACTCCTAGCTGCTTCAGTTCCTACAACTTCTTTCTTAGATTTTTTTGTCACGAAAGACTCTTATTCAGAGTCCTAACTCTGACAAACCAGGATTTACTTAACAGCAAGATTAGAATGCCTGCTTTCTTTTGTTGTTACCGTTTGAAATTACTTTATTTTCTGAGATGATCTTTGGAGTTGATCGGAAAACTTGAAACAGATATTAGCAGGAAATTTTGACGGAAACTAGTTCTTTAAGCCGCATTGGCTGTATATTTCCCGCTGTTTCCCTAATTACGTTCTGGCGGTTTTGGTCCTCATTGAAGTCGCTAGTGTGGTCAGTGCAGTGAGGCGCCGCACACTGAATCTGGGAGTTACAACGGACCGGGCACGAGGCGGTTTCCCGCAACCATCAAGACGAATGCCGGAACACTCCCCAATCTACGCCTAATAAGTTACACGTTTCACAAACAAAAATAAACTCATCACACGCTTAACATAGTTACATGTTTCACAGGCAGATTCCGACACCTCACTTCCCTCTAGCTCCATTTTTGCCTCCTGTGAACCCTCCTCCCCTCCACGCAGCCTCACGTGGCTTTTGCCTGTCCCCCCTCTCCCTCCCCTCCGTGTGGCACGTAGCTTTTTTCCTTATTGATTACAGAGGGCATTTTGTGCTGTTTTCTCTTGTCAGACGACCCAGCATAGCTTTCCAGCCAACCCCTATTCCCCTCCCGCTAGACCAATCCACGTAGTTTATGCACTCTTCCTTAGTAGTTAGTACGGCCTGACAGTAGGTATAAAATGCTTGGCCACAGCAAGGGCTGGCGCTCCAAATTTGACTATGTCAACGGTGAGTAAAACTCGGCAGCCTACCCCAAAGTGTTGGGAAAAGGCGGTGAAGAAGAAGGTTTCGCTCCTTTTTGGCTGTGCAGTTATCTGTAAGCTCTTCTAGCGGCTGGTGACTGGCTGTGGGCTGGCTGTGGGCGAGGTGCACGTGTCAGGCTGTCTGGGCGAGCCCTACTGGTGCCACGTGCTACACCCACAGTCCACTCAGTGCGCGTATCTAAATTTAGACGTACGATATTGTTATTTGTCGAATGGACCCCAACAACATAGTCCTTATGCAGTGGAGGGTGAGTGGTAACAGGCTGGCCTCGAATTCGAGAGGACGTGGGTTCGAATCCCCGTCCGGCCAACCAGATTTCTGTTTTCAGTGGTTTCCCGCAATCAGTCCTCGTGAATTCCGGGATGGTTACTTCAATAGGCCATGGCCGAATTCCTTCCCTTTGCTTTCCCTCAGTCCTTTACCGCCTCTAATAACCACGACATTGACGAGGCGTAAAGTTAAAAGCTGTTGATATAGCTTAGTGCAAGCGAAGTTGTATTAAAGAGTTTTTCATTTCACGTTAACGTTATTTTTGTACGATATTTAATGTGGCGATTGCTACCGTTGATTGTGTATCATACAGATATCATTATTATTATTAGTTCTTCTTCCTGGTATTAGCTTTAATTTTGGCTTCCATTCCTTTCCTCTTCTGATCCCTTGCTGGCTAGGGATCCTACTCAAATCTTTAGTCGTCCAATATTTTTATCCTAATTCTTCTCCCTTTCACTCCCTACGTTTATGAAATATTTTCTCTTTACAGGTGCCCAAAGATTTCGTGTTCTTCTCCTTTTTTTCTCTCAGTTTGTCATCATCTTGCACTGTTTTTTCACATTATATTTCTTATATTATTTTCTATCTCCATATCTCTAGTGCTTTGTACTTGATACAGGTCTCAGCACAATACAAAGCAACATTTCGCTTGGCTCTCCACTTCATCTCAAACCTTTGATTTATTTTTATCCTATTCTGACTTAATATATCTTTGGTCATAACGTTTGTTATTTTAATTTTTGATGGCTGGAGCATATCTTCTGTGATAGGAGGAAGCTATACAGTGTTTCCATTTATCTTCTTTTACAGATGAGATTTTGTGTTAGTGTATTAGCGTTCTGTGAACGTTTTGAGGAGAAGTGAGTGAACCATTTCCAAATTCGCGAACGTGACTGCGGAAAAATACTTGAAAACCTCAATTACGATGGCCGGTACACCGGCGCCGGCTATCATTTGTACCTGTAGCTGTTTTGCCCGCCCGACTCAATGCTATGTTGGGAGCCGCAGGAAATGTTGTTTGTATGAAGAGAGTATAGCGGCTCTCTCATGAGTGGATCCCGCATCAACAGCGAAATCAAGCGGCCTTCCCGGACTTCACAAAATATGAAGTTAGACGATTTCGGAGCTGCCCATCTCTACCGATTTCTCGTAGAGTGGGGCTCAGCCAATCACTGGCAACATTTGTTTAACCAAAGCCAGTTAATATTTTCGATGTGTTTCATTTTTGTTCTTATCATCCATTTCTAGATGTTCATTTTATCTGAAATATAAATACTACGGCCCGATATTTAAAAAAATAAAAAAAGGATGGTCTTCTCTGTGTAGTCGCATCATTCCATCATCATATGCGTTCGTTGTTTGTTTTTATTTTCGTTCGTTGCTTGTTTTCTTTTGAGTTCGTTGTTTGTATGACTTTTCCTGCGTTAGTCAAAAGTATAAAATTATTACATAGGTGAAGGAGAAAAAAAAATTCGACTATTAACGTCTCCTGTTAACATGTAATTTGTTTATATACTGCAGTTTTTCCTATTTTCTTTCTTACTTTTCAACATAAACTTCATGCCGTGTCCTATAATACTGGTAATCAGCACCTTGATTAGGAGTGGCGGACATGAGAATATCAGCGTTGCCCTGATGGCAATGGCCGACTTTCTTCTTTTTCCTTACGCTTTTAATGACCTCGACGTCGACGAGGCGAAATGTCATAAGAAACAAAACCTAATATTATCGTCGTAGCCGTAATCTGGCACCTACCTTGTAGTAATCAAATGTTGTTAGGTTCACTGTTCAAGAGCATGGCGTTCCCATCGTTGTCCTGTATCTGATAAGGCACTATTTGTGTCAGTCTCCAATAAGCATTAAATTATTGATACTCTGCTTCTCAAAACTTACAAATGGTTGTAGTATCATTGAAATAAAACAGATTCAGTTGTTAATCAAAATGTGCCGAAAAAGGGTTCTTAAAAAATAATTAATTTACAACAGACATTTTCAGTAACTGCATAGTAGTAAAGTTTACTGAAAAATACGTTGCTTATTTGTTTCAAATGTCGCAAGTTATACTTTTAATATCACGGTAGCTTCTCTTCTCGAAGCTAGACAGTTTCGTGTTTGTCGTTATATCCCATATGGAAATTAATTAGTCGGAGTTTGTTCTCTTAACTCGCCCATGTATCTAGGATTAAGGGGACCCTGAACTTAATGGTCCGTCTTTTAATAGAGTCGTATTCTCTTTAGCTGCCGTTAACCTTTACATTTTCAGCAAATGTAAGAAAGATAAAGGTGCTGGCAATTCTTTTTTTAATGTTCCATGTTCCGGATCTAAAAATAAAAAATTGTTCGAAAATACAGTTTTCCTGTTTTGTGATGTGCTTCCAGATCTAAATACGTCTTATTCATTGAGTTAAACAAAACGCTGAAAGCATTAGAAAAGTGTTGTGTTTCATTTACTTAACGTGGACAGTCGATCAAACAGTAATTGATTACTGCAAGGTAAGTAACACCAACGACCGCGGTACTAGTTTTCTTGTGTCCGCCATGCTACTCATCATGCTCAGTCCACATCATTTTAAACACGGATTCTTTAATGTACACAATCTTTGAGATTCGAAAATGGCTTAGACGAAGGGCCTCTTGCGGCTCATCGCTCAGATATTCAATACGATCAGAGATCCTGGAACTGGACGAGCCATCGGGTCACTGGAACCCCGGTATGGTGTTCCTCGAACCGTTCCTTCTGCCAGGACCTGATCCTGACACCAGCTTTGACTCACCGGATTAAGTGGCCTTTGCCTTCCTCCGATTGTCAATGTTCATTTTTTTCTGTTCTCTGGCTGTTTCTGGAGCTAACAAAAGCCCACGGAAGTTCGAATAAATTCCAGGTAACGGTATGCGTAATGGTTTGTGGGTATCAACGTTAAGGTGTGAAATGACTCGCGCTATGGTGTGATTTTCTGACCAACCTAATCTGGACTTATATGCAACTGTCACGGATTTGATGTTCTCTGCTCATTATGACTTCCTTCAGCATCATTTACGTCAAATATGAACAAAACTACCGTTTTGGTTACAATTCACCATAGAGGTTTCCAATTTACCTCTTGACCCTGCCATTTTCGCTACACAATTTTCGCATTTTATTGGTGGTTGGAAGGGGAAAAAAAGTCTTTTAAGTTTTGTAGGCATACTTCTAATGTTAAAGGAAAAAAAGACTTACGGTTCAAGTAATTCTTTTAGATCGTAACATTAGAGTTAATAACTTGCAACAGGAGTAGTTAAATTTTGATATGTTTTTACCAAATATATTCCCAAGCCGTGCAGTGGTTACTTGGTTGAAACCATCCAGTGAATTCCTTTTTTACCCGACGTACTCTGACTACCCTTGAAGAAATAGCCACAATTTTTCTTTCGTAATCCTGTCACTAAACATTGGATAATCGTATTTGCGAAAACTGTCAGTGAATAACTGATGAATTGTTTTCCCGTCTCCATGTAAACAAACAATGCCCACACCGTTGGATCAGCAGGTTGCGGCAACGTCATGGTTCCCGGAGTCAACTGATTCGAATCCAGGTGGTAGAAGAAATTTTCAAAATAGGGATTTGACTGGTGGTGCACAATTCTTCATCACCATATTGTTTGCTATAATACTGGATTAAATCGCAAATCTCTCCGCCTTGTGTGTTGAGTGAAGGCGTACGGCACTGTTCATGTTCATTCGCTGGTCGAATGGGGATGTTAAGCCGGGCGGTCCGCATTGGTTGTGTTTCGAAGAATGGATCAGAATGGGCCGTCACCGGGTTAACCCTGTCCCTTCTTCATCTCTCGTCTCATACAACTCTCTACTCCGAACACACACACTATCACAGCGATTCACACCTGTTATAACACATACGAACCCACTGTAGGGATGACAACGAAAAGCTATCCCAGTTTATCTGTCCAAGAGACTTCAAGTGGGGGGAGTCCATACTCCATGGTATCCGCCTCCCGGGATCAAGCATGGCATCGGAAGAAGAATGCTAACAATGAACCTGCTTCAATAACACTGGTTGCATGTAAACGCTTCTATATTCCTTTTTTCATTATTTACGCCCTTTTATAACTTCGTATTTAAAGGAATTTGGTATTTCACTGACTAGCTTTTTTGCGGATCGGAAGTAACTAGGTGTTTATTCATTATCCGTATTTCACTGACTAGCTTTGTTAAGGATCGGCAGTGGCTAGGTAAATATTTATTATATCAGTTGATCTCTCGTCCAGTTAAGTGTTTTTAATTTAGTTTCCCGTTTTGATTAAAACTGGCGATTGTATTAGGCTACCAGCGTCCAAGAGATCCAGACTCGTTTGTATGTAGATCATCTGAGTGGCCACTCCTAACTCTGAACAAACACACACAACACTCGAAAGAGAACAAAAACAAACGGAACTTTCACTGACAATTAAGCCTGCAGCTGCCGAGGGAGCTGTCGGTCTGTACAGACCACCTCACTACTGGCTCCGTTATCAACTCCACCAAATCAGTCCCATGTATCCTCATTGCGTACAAAACAAAGCTTTAAAACTATAGCGCTCTTACTATTTCTGTATATTATAAATCCGTTCAACATTATAATCATTAATACCTTACTAAAAAAGAAACATATCCTGAGAAGAGACAGGTGTGCCCCCAAAGTAATCAATTTTTTTGCGGGTAAAAAGCACGACAAGAATGAAATGATATATGACTGTTATAAAGAATTAAAAATATTGTATATGCCATTAATTAATCTATGATTCACTCCCTCGTAAATGACATAACATAATTACTCAATATTAAAGTGGTTTGCAACTAGGCCGACATTTAACTACCAAATTTGTATCAGAAATTACCAATAGATACATTTCTTTGTGGGGTTTTCCAAAATATGCTACAGAAATGGTTGAGATATTTACTGAGGTTAAGCGACAAAAGAAAATTGTTAGGCTATTACAGTTGTGTCTGGACGAAAAAAAACACACAATTTTGGCGCCTGTATTATGGGGAACTATGTTATTAATCTGCATAAAACGTATCATACGTGTTACATAGTGACATAAGCTGTCACTATCTGCAGTTTCGTTAAAATCCGCTCATTAGGTTTCGCGTGATGCGCGGACAGGCAAAATTTATCGTTTTGACATCTCTGTTATCAATAACATACAATGCAATTTCTCTTTTTGAAATTAATCTCAAACACAGACACAACTGATTTTCAGTTTTGGTATGTGGTATAGAGTTGATAAATTACACTATCAGTATTGTTTATTTTGTCTTATATATAGTAGATTCGATGTACTTATTTGTTAATTTTTGTTTTGTTCCAGGTAATTTCCAAGGACATCATGTGTGAATATCTGTGGTGAGTTAAAGTAGTTGCTCTTGAAAAAAATGTGATAGTCTACCCTTTTTTTTTAATTGCTTAATGTCTCTTAACAGCGAGGTCTTTAGAGACAGGAAAGGATGGGGGGGCATGGAATGGGAAGGAATTCGGCCATGGCCTTTTGAGGGAAGCATCCCGGCATTTGCCTGGAGTGATTTTGGAAACCATGGAAAACCCAAATCTGGATGCCCGGACGGGGATTCGAACCGGCGTCCTCCCGAATGCGAGGCCAGAACGCTAACCGTTGCACCATCACACTCGGTTACCCTTTTAGAAATGCCAGTTTTAATTTTTCACTTGTCACGTGTTTTCTATGCGACTTATTTCCGTACAGTTTTCAGTCATTAACTATCTCGTGTTTATAACATTCTGCTCACCGTCAAGGGTCCGCCTGGCTGCTGCTTAGGGAGCACTAACATGTACAGGGAGTGTGGCCTGAAAAACTCCCGCCTTTCACGATAGACAGTAAAACTATGAAATAAAAAACACCATGAAAATTTTGTGATTGAAAGAGAGTAATGCATTCAATAGTTGGTTCTGTTTGCTGAGACCTTTTCTTACCTACCTCATACTGAGACTTGGTTGTTCGTTTTGTGTTGTGTTATATTCGTAGAAGCAGTACAGTGCTCTTAATCGCAGCAAGTGAATGAAACCAACGAACTATGGCGCCCAGTGCTTCAGCACTAGAACATACAGTGGAATACAAGATTTAACATTACATGTTACAGTGGAAGATTCGAGAAAAGATGTTTTAAGTTCTCATCACCAGTTTGCACATAGTATGAAGAATCGGTTTTAAAAAGACTTTTTTTTTTTTTTTTTAGATATAATAACATTTTGGGTTTTGTTGCAACCATTCAAAAATCATTAACCAATCTCTCTGGGTGTATTCACGTGTGTACGAGTGTGGGAGTACCTGTGACAGTTTTTGTGCGAACAATAGCGCTGGTTTTGATGATCAATGTTATAGTAGATTTTGTTGTAGAACTGTCCTCTTCTGTCGACATGTCTATATTTTACTTTTAATTTTGTATTTCACAATTATTCAGTTTTTTGCTCGAATACCGTTACTGGAATAAATATGCTGAAAATTAAAAAGTAAACTCTTGCTGTGGGCTCACACTAAATGCTTAAAGGAAGCAAACGGCTTTCGCATTATGCAGTGCGTGTTGCAGTTGCGGCTTTCATAATATTCTGAAAACTATATGTTACGTAGTTTTGTTAACATCTCATCGCATATTATTACAGGTTTTTCTCGCATTGTTATAAATGAGATACATGATTTGCATAAAAGTTCAGGGCTCTTCATTTGATACATACCATTACAAAGAAAGTCATTTGGTGATTATAATGTAAAATATCCGCGAGTTCGTGTTGTTTATAAACGGTTTTCAGTTGACGGTTTCATTTTTACTCTCTTCAAATTAATGCACCGGTGCTCAAATTTCTTTCCGAGGACTTGAAGTGTCCCTGGTTTATTCATGGCTCTATTCGCCATGGTGTGAAAATATTTATCACCAGAATAATGCTGATTAGATTCTTTTAATATTGACTTAACTGATCTTCGACGTGGAGATTATAATCCAGGAAAGGAAAATGGAACGAAAACGAATTTGAAGATAAAATACTGTAATTTTTCCGGAGTGATTTCACTAAACCTTGAAGAAATGAAATTTGCATGGCCGAACTGATAAATCGAACTTGCGTCTCCTCAGATATCAAGTCAGATGGTTAGCCGCTGAGTCATTTGAGGCAGGAAGGGACTGGGAACAAGGAATAGGGAAGAATTCGGCAATAGCCTTTGGAAGGAACCATCCCAGCATTTGTCTAGAATGATTTCGGGAAATCACGGAAATCCGAAATTTTGTTGGCTGATGCCAGAACGTTAGCGCTCACCCACCACCCTCGGTCGTAACCACTTGACTTATTCTAGGGTTTCAGTACGACCTGCTTTTAGCTAATCACATATGTAATAAGAGTTTAAACAGTTTGATACGATTTATTGGGGCTGTTATATTCTACACTTATTTATATGAATAATTTGGGAATTAAGAGACTTTGCACTCGTTAATTTTGCGTAGCTGTGTGGGTTCTATTTAAGCTTTTATCTTTGGCTTTACTATTTAACATCAGTTATATCAGATTGTACATAATTAATGATACTTGGCAGGAGTAGGAATGGTCATATGCCGGTTACATACGTCACGATTATTGATTTTTAGTTATTCAGTTTCAGACTAACACCTGGAAACCGATTTGCGTTAGTGCAGCGATAACTAGGGTTCTGATCTTTAGGACAAGTCATATTTTTTCCTGCCTTCTTTTCGAGCAGCAATGCTGAATTAAACACTGATTGGATGTTTCTGATTATATTTAAATGTATTTTATATAGCATATTCAGGCCATTTTCCTAGTTTTGGTCATATTACGATAGTATTTATGGTCGTATTTTGAGGAATTATCTGATAAGTGTTTAATAGTACCAGGAATTCACTAGAAGTTATGGTTGAGAAGAAGTTAAGATAATTGTTCACAGAACTGTACTCCTATTGTACATTGGAGGAAAAAACAAAATTAATTGACACTAAACTGGTCAGAATTCACCACTGAAAAATTAAAATTATACATTATTGTCATTTGTCACTTTCTAAATGTTAATGTTCCACCCGACTTTTAATATTGCCAATGAAGCAGCAGCGACTTGGGTCGATCCGCGTCAATCAATGTCTCACTGTCGCAAATACTTTTGAAAATAATTTTCAGTGAATCAGTGAGTTCCGTCATATCGAAGACAAAATTTTCTGAAAGTGCGAAGTTACGGAGTTACGCAAAGGAATATGGAGAGGATTATTTTAATACAGAGAAAGATTTCTTTTCTGTAAGTCGGGTGAAACTAAAGTGACTTCAACAAAGCGATTAAAAATTTAATTTACCAATGGTGTAGAGAATGCACGGAAGCAAATTATGCTGCCGGTGAAAGCGACGCTACTAGATAAAGTAAAGATACAATTGAGCGTGTTTTAATGTATAGTAATATTTAGTTATTTTTAGGTCGTATTTACCCGTTTTTAAGCTCGTATTTGCCTGTATATTTCTCTATTTTTTGGGTCATAAAGATCTGAACCCTAGTGATATTAGTATCATTCAGCTTCCTCGACGAAAGTAGATACTTGGACGGATTTGTGGTATTCAAGACCTATTACAGTTTCTAGTTTGATAGGATTCCAATTTGTTTATCCTATTCGAGAACGTAGTAGTAATACGTCTAATGTATGGTATAACTGAAAATAGTTGACCGCTATTTTTCTCCAAATCATACTTTTTAACTTGTAGCGAGGCATTAACTATCAAACAAAATTTCACTTTCAGAAAATAAAAAATTAAATAATTCTGGTTCACGTATTTTTCCACTGTCACTCCATAGTCACATAAATAACAAACTGTACGATGCTATTTGCAGTTAAGGCTACAGTCTGTCTTCTGTTGTGGAGCGTGTATAGATGGTTGCCTGTTCGTAGGGGTCACAGAGATTACTTTGGGACAGCTCAGTGTTTCAGAGGCCAAGTTTAGAACACCACTAACTGCATGAATTAACTAGACTATTTTTAATTGTGTAGTTGTTTTAACTTTTAATTTCTTCAGAGATTTTTCTTGACACTTATTATTGATCTATTTCTCTCTTTATTTTGATTAGGGCTTACGGAGTCATTAGAGGGGCAATGAACTAAAGGAACTAACCCTGCAGTCTCTTATAGTGTCGTCGGTAAACTCTGGAACCGAAATGTAGATGACTGGAAGTGGAATCTAAGCCGCATCCTCCCGATGCCAGCCGAAACGTTAACCGCTAATCCACCACGCTCAGTGTTTATTTCTAAGTTTATTTGTCACCTTATTTTATTCAGTGTGTGCGTATAATAGTATTACTACCAAGCTTTTCCGACACGAATCTTTCATATATTTCAGGTGTTCCGCAGACAGAACATTATAAAGTTAGACACCGTACTGTATAATGCTATAAGCGAGTGTAATCTATGAGCAAAACTTTTTAAAAGCCACGAAAAAACAAAGCTAGAAAAAAATATGTCATTTCTAGGAAGAGTATAGGGTAAAGTTGTACCTACAATAGTGTATTCATTTCCACCTGGCATAAAAAACAGCGCCATTCGTCTAAGGATTAAGTTTTGTGAGACCGAGCGTGGTGGTGTAACGGATAGCGTTCTGTCCTCGCATTCGGGAGGACGGCGGTTCGAATCCCCGTCCGGGCATCCAGATTTGGGTTTTCCATGGTTTCCCAATTCACTCCAGGCAAATGCCGGGATGCTTCCTTAAAAAGGCCATGGCCGAATTCCTTCCCATTCCTTGCCCTCATCCTTTCCCGTCTCTAAAGACCTCGCTGTTGAGAGACGTAAAGCAGTTAAAAAAAAAAAAGTTTTGTGAGGGTCTCGTAGCAGGTGTGAGGAACCGCGGTACGTGGTAGTGTTGACAACATAAGAGTGGGAAGTCAGCAAAAATAAAAGGTAGTGTCTTGATATACGTTGTGCTTGTAGGTCGGTAGTATACCGTAGCATCCAACCTACAGTAACATTTGTATTGATTTTGTTACTAAATATTATGAATCTGGTCAATTGTAATTTACTTTTAATCATTCACTTCCAGTTTCATAACTGTTTATCTGCAGGAATTCAAAATATGCTTTTCGATTTATTATGTTATAATGGTAAATAAAATATGCCCCACACCTTAATAATCTACATATAAGTAAAAAAAAAATAGGGCTCTATAAATTAATGGTCCGCAGCGTTATTTTTGAAACTTAGTGGTCCTCAGGCTGAAAAAGGTTGAGAAACGCTGATCTATGGGAATGATTGTGCGTAAACGTAACTTGTGCTACGAATTAAGTTTTTGCTTTTTATTTTTTAATTATTCACATCATTTTTCTGTTCAGCTCTGTTTCACTTATTTCTTCAGTTTATTCCGTTAAATACTGAAATAACTTGTGCTTGCTACTGAATCCTAATTTATAGATTATTAAAAAATTTTAAACCATATGACCGTTACCGCATAAATGTTGTAAATACTATTAACTTTTAGAGGTAATTTGAGTGATTGGTAGTATTGCTGATGATTCTTGGTGGTCTAGCATCGTGTCAGCGGCGAATAAAACGATCTGTTCTGAATTTTGAAACTGCCGACATCGGTCTGTGGTCAGTATACGTTACGCGCTGACGTGTTTTGTTTTATTTTGATTGTGAATCGTGTATCTTTAGAGCACAGGTTGGAATCGATCCCAACGTTCATCTGAGAACCTTTGTTAAGATATCTGGCACCCAGGCGGCATTCTATACAACGGAATCAACAAATGTAGCAGATCTTCAAAGCTTGTCTATGGTTTTTTGAGAAACGCCGTAAAAAGCTAACATTTCGGAGTTGCTTGTTAGTGCATCTCATCCCTATCTTCGCCAAACGACGCAGGCTTATTGCAGAGGGCGATGTAATATTCACGAAGCTGAGTACGGTAAATAAGTTTCCACTTAATTCCTCCACAAATACGTTCACCGCCGACCAGGTTCCAGCTGTTTTAAGTCAAAGCGGATCCATTTTAGCGTTCATTTAAATCCCGTATGAGATCATATACAGTAGATCACGACTGACTAATTTCTATGTTGTGTTTATGGTAGTACACGATACTAAACTACCAAAGTGATAATTCATTTATTGAAACACAGAAACAATATTAAGATACACAGTTTATTTAACATGATAACATATCAAATAAAAATTGGTTACTCACAAATACAATGAATATTTTGCAGTCAAAAAACCTGTATCCAAGTTATAGAAGCTTATTTCCCATATTTTCATTGTTTGGAACGTAATTATGACTGGTGTCTATTCACACTGAGATGCTACACAACATTCTCAAATTGTAGAACTCATTTTATTAACAAAATAAGCAAACCACCGCTTTGTTTACAGCGGCACTAACTGAGACGTGACGTCATAAGAGACGAAATAACAGTTGCGGACATCCTGGCACCAATATTCAAATCAACATATAAAAATGCAGAAACTTTCAGTTTTCCGTTATTCAAGAACGGTTATAGTAGTCACACAGCTAAAATAATGTCTACTTTTCTAAAATTTGTCAACTACTCTATTACTTATGTCTGTGGCTATGAAACGCCAAATTCGTTTATGCGTTAACGCACGCGCACCTTAAGTTGAACAATATGGTCATGAACAAAGTAAAGACCTTACACTTTGCAACGGTGTCTTCAGTTTGCAATTGTTCATTATCATCAACCATAGTTTCCAGCCACCGGTCGAGTCTGCTTTCCACACAAGCCTCTCTCTTCATACAGATCTTGGTCCAGTCCACTCTTCAGCATACACCCCTCCACTATCAGCCATCTATTCCTTGCCCTTCCTCAGATCCGTTTACCTTATATCTTCATATCATGTAATTTCCTTGGTATTCTATACTGGCCCATCTTATTAACGTGAGATCGCCATTTCAATCGTCCCTAATCTGGTATATCCTGCAAAGAATCGTTTTACAGTATGTCCCTAATCATCTCGTCCATGATACTGTCCAGTCTCGTAACTCTGTTTCTGGGTAATTTTATCTCACTCGCTTCAATTTGACTGATACCACACTTCTTCGGTGGAATAGTTGAGTAGAGACACACAGTACGCCCGACAAATTACTTCCTTATTTCCCTGTGTCATATCCCCATTCCATATTAAAATTTTTCTACCTTCCTCCCTCTTTCACTCACATCTCCATCATTACTTCCACTTCCCTCACCAACACTTGTATTACTCATCTAAAAAATAATCTTCATCGGTTCCTCAAGCTTCGTGCAGTTAAATCATAGATTCACATTCTCTGTGAGAAAGAAAGTACCCACCACCCTACTTTTCAGTAAAAAAAACATCTACCCCCTCCTTGTAATAAATAATGTAACCCAAAATGCCCCAACTTTTTGGCTAATAAGGGACCGTGCACAAACTACGTGGCCCGGTCCAGGGGGAGGGAGGGGTTGGCTGAATGCTACGCTAGGCTACGTGGGGGGAGGGGGGTTCCGAGCCAGGCCACGTAGCTTTCCTTTCATAACTTTTTTCACAGTTAAAATGACGAATAGAGCTCACAATAGCTTGTGAATATTTATTTCCCTCAGTTAATTATCTTCGTATGTAATTTACAATAGTCTGACAAGAGAAAACGGTACTAAGTCTTCTGGAATCAAATGGGTAAAAAAGCTACCTGCTTCGTGAGGGGGGAAGGGGGGGTAGAGGCAAAACCCACGTAGGGCTACGTGGGGGGGAGGATGGGGGGGGTTCACAGGAGGCCAATATGAAGCTACGTGGTTTATGCACGCTCCCTAATCCACTTTTTGAAACCATGATTCGATGGTGAGTGTAGGGGACAGCCGGGCAAAGTGACCATTTTGGACCAAGGGTTGGTGCCATCACGCGGAAAAAATCATAAATAGTGTAGCTTATTGTCTTGTGTTACCTTGAGATGCCCGATCCGGTTAGAGAATCATCTGTCGAAGTTATCAGAATATTTGTTGTTGTTGATGAGCCTGATGTTTGGTAAGTGGTCACTTTATGAGTTTATTCCTAAAAAAATCAAATGACTTACCAACCTCTACCTTTTCTTTTGTTCCTTGCAGATAATTAAAACTATACAATACTTGGTGGTCATGAATATTTATGGTTAATATTTATAAATTAATTATTAACATTAATAAAGGGGGTTTTCATTTTGATGTTATGAAGGAGTGAAAATATGGACCCTTGCAAGAATCTCGACGTTATTTGGAATACAGGAAAACTGTCACAATTTGGCATTTATTTTTGTTATCATCGGCGATTACAAGTCGGAGCGAATTTGCCGTTAACATTAACACAAATTGGCAAAATCATAAAAGCAACGCTCAGAGGTACAATTAGCCGTCACCGAGCGGGGCGGTGTAACGGTTAGCGTTCTCGCCTCGCATTCGGGAGGACGGCGGTTCGAATCCCCGTCCGGACATCCAGATTTGGGTTTTCCATGGTTTCCCCAAATAACTCCAGGCAAATGCCGGGATGCTTCCTTCAAAAGGCCATGGCCGAATTCCTTCCCATTCCTTGCCCCCATCCTTGCCCCCCCCCATCCTTTCCCGTCTCTAAAAGACCTCGATGTTAAAAAGAGACGTAAAGCAGTTAAAAAAAAAAAAAAAAAAATTAGCTGTCATGAGAAAACAAACAATTGTCCATCTCAGAACTAATATGCAAGAAAGAATGATAATTGTGAACAATTTACAATACAAGTTATATGATCTCAGACATAGCTATCATAATACTGTGACTTTACATTTCAATAAATCAGGGCGCCACGAATGAACAATATGCCATTCGAAAATAACTAGTTCTGGCAAATTACGCCGCTAGTTCAGGGGGTTTTTCAGATACAAAGTTAGAACGTGGATCTATCCTCTCAAAGACGCTTAAGGGTTCAGTTTCGCGGAATGCACAATCAGATGGCTTGGTCGTAATAATTTACTATTGTAGACAGCCCACGGTACGGGACCTCTGTCTTGTTTTTTTTTTTTTTAATGAATGGTCTTTGGCTTTCGCCAATTTGACCAACTATCAGAGATACATTTGTTTACACAAAAATCCAAACACTTGTAATACAGTATGAACATTGGCCATCATTATGATGCAGTTTAGCAATAAGAACATTTTAATTACTTCTTCTAGATTAAAAACCGTTTTGAAATTTACACAAAGGTACAATTATAATTTAACATTAGAGACAACATAGTCATTTATATTATATTCCCAGGTCCCCCTTAGAAACATATTTAGCAGCAGTTACTTTCAGTCATTTAAAAGATATTTGATACGTACTACATCGACCTCGTCTTAGAAGGCGGCATTAGGCACGTCCGATCTGGTACTGCGCTTCACCGCAGTACTTGCTGTGTCGCCGTGCGAAATCTGCTCCGGCAAGCCGGCAGCGTCAGATTTCCGACACCAGGAGAATGACTGCAGCAGTTAGCGAGAAAAGCAAACTTTCGGAGTCCGCCACAGACTAGACTCGTCGCTCTTCTGTCTGCGAGGAAACCTCTGGCTCCGCCTCTTGCGGTCTCGAAGATCACATTTAACACAAAATTTCCAGGATTTTAAGTTATGTGCTCACTTGGATTGGATCTTCAGGTTGGCACCTAATGTCACGTGATATCCCCGATATCTTATTCGCTCCACGTGTAAGTCACAGAGGTCGGGAATATTCGGCTAAGTTCGCGGGTCGAGAGCGTATTCGGGTGGTGGGTTTTTCGCACCGGGGCAGTGCCCTGTTGTTTACTGCCCACCCCAAGGTGATAACCAGTGTTGTCCGGCAAAACCCTTTATTTCCGACTTCCTGTCACCGTGGCTCGGGAAGGCCACGATTAGCTTCAAGCCTACACAGCTCAATAATTCTTTAATATTCGTTGCAACAAGATACACTGAATGTTCAGCATTGCATTACAGTTCTCACTTGGAATCTTGCTTACTTGAGGAAATTACTACGGTAACAAAAAGCTATCTATGTGGTCACCCAAGATTTATAAAAATTACCCTAACATTATGATTTATATAACAAAAAAATGCACCTTAGAATGTGGCGACACTGTTACATTATAAGCTGAATTAAGTATATTAACAATAATAAAAAAACAAAAGAAATTAAATTATTTCTATTTTGTGGTGGTATTTCAGCGACCGGAAACTTCTTTTTCTATGAGCCCAAAAGATATTGTCGTGGAACAACAGCAGGAAAAAGCAAATGCAAAGGTCGAAACAAAGTTTTTTTGCAGATGTTCACATCAAGTTCATATAAAAATGCACTTGAAGCTACAAAATCTAAGAAAAATACGAAGAAAACCAATGCTAGTCACAAAACCACCAACCGCAGGAAATATAACCCAAAAACAGTGTTATTTGATGATGATGATCAAGAACACACACAGGGCCTGTACTGCAACGAAAGTTTTCCAGCACAATATCACAAGATTATTTAACTGCATCAGCTTCGTTAAAGTCGTTTCACGAAAATCGCCGTCTCGAACTTTCTGCTTTCCAGATGTCTTTGCTTATTCGGAGTCCTGTCACTTGATACGGGTCAGAATACTGTTTTCGGCCGGTGCGTTATTTAATATTGAGAAACCTATGCAATCATTCTCATTGTTTACTTGTTTGTGCATCGGTGGCCAAGTCAGATTTTAGGATTTGCGCTTGTGATAAAAATGTTATCGGCGCTACACCTGTACTTTTCTTTCTTTATTTATTTTTTATTTTTTTAAGTGGCTTTAATCAGGTTTGAAATTCAGCCAGCTGCGGCCACGTTAATATGTACTATCACTACGTTTATCATTTGCCTGGAGTGATTTCGGAAAATCATGGAAAACCTAAATCTTGGTTGCCGGTCGGGGTATGAACCTGCGTCCTGCTGAATGACAAGTCCGAGCGTTACCATTCACCCACCGAGCTTGGTACCTTTACTAATTTTATATTGCAGTTGTTATATGATCATTAATGTGAAGGGTGACACAGGACTAAAACAACACTAAATTTAAAACACCCATGGCTGACAGGGTATTCTTTTTATTCTCATGCCATTCGCTACTGGAATGCACACCGTTGGTTATAGTGCAAAACTCCCCCTGCCACCTACATTAGATGTAGACAGGTGGGTACGAGTGTTGCATCACCTCCAGGAGGGCGTATAAGAGGCACCCGAGTTGATACTCTTGAATCCTCAAACCCCGACCGCACCCACCACCATACCACCAGCAAAAAACTCCCGCCGCGGGTTTGGGGTTGGAAGAATTACCGACCGACTAAGTGGGGACGGACTCTCGAATGAGAAGCGCATTTCGCCATCCTGAACCACGTGGAGGTAGCGCCGCCGCAAAACGAGACGAAGACCCTAAGTTCTCAGTTCTATCCCTCTCCGTTTAGTTTTGAAAATATTTTTTTTTATTTAAAACTTTTTAAATTTAAGTTTTAAAACATGTTATGAAGTTGCAGCAAATGCCACTCCAATTGAAAGTGAAAGAATTTAGCGCCAGTCAGCCTACCGATCACTAGGTTTTGAGGTCAGGTAAGAATGTTCCCAACATATCACCGTTTAAATTAAAAACCCGAACGGAGGCTAATTTGGCAGCGTCACAGACGCAGGATCGTAGCCATCTAAGCTCCCGGCGCTATTTCAGAGAGTGGAGAAACCACTCCCAAAGAAACCTCAAGAAGCTGTAACAATGGTATGACTTTTAAGGTGCTTGGTCATATATTTCTATTATTTTTATGGCAATTTAAAGTGCCTGGTCTTTTATAATCATAGGTTGGTTGTCCCTAGACATTTAAGGTTTGATGAAAACCTCTTTAGGCCAGTTTGAAAAGGCAAGGAACTTATTTTTGGTCCTCATAAGTTCGTCACGTCAGTTTGGCAAGACATTGTTGACTTTGTTCCGCAGCTCTTCTCGGTCAAATATGTATTAGGAGCATATTAAAACTAAATGCTCTTCGTCTTCCACCTCACCACAAGGGCAGCGGTTACAAAACAAGTGAGTTCAGTGCCCCAACCAGAGCTCCAAAAATTTACATCTTGCGCCCGTGTAGAAGGAACCAGCACCGTAGCCCCCCAGGCTCCGAGCATGTGCGGGAACTCCCGATACTGGCCGCCGCCGCCAAGTCAGCGGCGAAGATTGGAAAGATTTTCGCCACAACTTTTCATTTGTACTAGCCGAAAGTTAGCAGTTGAAAATTTTAATAAATCACTGCATTCGTATATTTCGGTGTCTGCTCTTCCAAAGGCGGAGCATTGGTTTTTACTGCTTTGTGATTTCTCGGTTCTTATCAGGTTCTGGACGTGACCTTACAACTTAAGTCATCTTAAATTGTGGATTAAAGCTATTTAGACGTAACCGATGTTACCACGCCATCCCCCTTTCCGTCAGAAAAAAAATTCCCACGTTCCACCCTTTCCATCAGAAGAAAAGTTCCCACGCCCCCCTTTCCGTCAGAAGGAAAGTTCCCAAGCCGTCCCCTTTGAATCAGAAGAAAAGTTCCCACTCCCCCCCCTCTCTGTCAGAAGAAAAGTTCCCAAGCCCCTCCCCCATTCCATCAGAAGAAAATTCAAAAGCCCTCCCCTTTCCGTCAGAAGGAAGTTCCCATGCCCCCCTTTTTCTGTCAGAAGAAATTTCCCACGCCCTCCCCCCTCTCCGTCAGAGGAAAAGTTCCCTCGTCCTCCCCTTTCCGTCAGAAGAAAAGTTTCCACGGCCCCCCTGCCTCAATTTTGTTATTAAAAAGTTAAAAATGTATGTGAAATCGAATATATTTATTTTTTATTGTTTATAAAATTAAAAATTTTAAATTTTCTGAAAAAAGTTAAGACCAATAACAAAAATTTAAATTTATTGAAAATGTAACAAAGAAATAACAAATCAATGGGAAATATGAGCTTACATTTCTTTTTAAAAGTTTTCATATTGTTGGTTAGATATTAGAAAATTAACAGCCCAAATCATTTGCAATATCGAGTTTGCTTCGATACAAAAACAGCTGAAAACTCTCTTTCTCACAAATAATTGCTTGAAACATGTGAATATAATCGCAGCGTTTGCTGTGATATGGTGGTAAATACTGGACCTATAACGTCGATTTGTCCACTTTATTAAAATCGTATTTGGCAGTAGCATCTTTTTTATTTCCAAAGTATGCTCTTGAAGTACTATATTGAGTGATTACAGGGTTCTGCCGATATTTTATGTTTTCAGGGTTTCATCTTCCCAGTAGTAACAGTGACGTCTCAGAGTACGTAATGATAGAATAAATGTTTTCAATTCTAACCAGTAAGAGGCGGTGAAGGAGGCATAGCACTTCCGACAGCATAGAGCTAGGGTAACGTGCACAAGGGCGGCGAAGCTACCTCGAACCCCGCGCCCTTCTTGACGCGTCTTCGCATCTTCCTGGGAGGGAGAGGGGAGGGGGGGACGGCACCCCCCAAGTTTGGGAACTTATACTCTAATTCAGTGTTTTTCAACCTGTGGGTCACGACCCCAAGGAGGGGGGGTCACCAAGTCCTGCTCGGGGGGTCGCGGCCGCAAACCATGTAAATGTAAAAAGCAAGGGTTGTAGGCCCTACAATACAATAAAAATAAAAAAATTGTGTGTAGACTGTTCCTGTTTATTTTCCAATAAATTGTCAAATCGTGGTTGCATTTTTGATATGCAAATAACTAAATAATTTTCTAATTGGAGCCTATTCTCTTGTTTCTATCATATTTCAGGTAATTGTCGTCATAAAGTCTATTTTCTTCGGTTTTGATTTGCTTCCGCCATTGCACTTGTAGCAGACGTGGAGGGCTTTGTAAACCTTTGTAGAACTCCAATTTACCCTCGCTCGCAGTGAAGATAGTCCTTACTGGCTACCGAGCGTGGTGGTGTATCGGTTAGCGTTCTGGCCTCGCATTCGGGAGGATGGCGGTTCGAATCCCGGTCCGGGCATCCAGATTTTGATTTTCCATGGTTTCCGAAATCACTCCAGGCAAATGCCGGGATGCTTCCTTCAAAAGGCCATTGCCGAATTCCTTAAAATTCCTTGCCCCCCATCCTTTCCAGTCTCTAAAGACCTCGCTGTTAAGAGACGTTAAGCAGTAAAAAAAAAAAAAAAAAAAAATCCTTACTGGCTGGCGTATTCGGACAACTGATTGCAGTAAGCGAAAACAAACTGTTCGTTTGTGGCCACCGACCCCACTATCTCGCCTCCCGCGACACCACCGCGGCTAGGAATATATCACTGCCCGCTACTAGGGATGCAACCGAGGTCATTTTTGGGGTTGCACGTGTTCATTGCTTGACATCCGCGGTGGAAAAATAAATTTACAATTATTGTATCAAAAATAAATTTAAAAACAAAAAGTATACTTTCTATTCCGAATTCTACATTTTTTAATAAGTAAAGTCTATTTCCGTATAATAATGGCTTATTGATTTATTATTTGACGCATCTTTCAACAACAAAACACGTGGGATGATTTCACAAGTGATTAAATTATTTACATAACTACAAAATGCGTCTGGAAACAATCTTTGTCATATGAACTTTGCTCGACTAATTCAAGCACAAGGCCACGCCACCCCAGTTCTCCGTCCGTGCCTATCTCCACCGCTATAGGGTCATTCGTAGTCCATCTTGTAGAACCTACGAGGATCCGATTTTCAGGTAAAGGACTCTTAATGGGCCGTGAAAGGTGTTAAGGACCACACGTAGGACGTGTTGGATGTTGTTAGACTCCCAGACAACCAATACGGATCCTTGCCATCCAACAAATTATAGCGTTGGATCGTGATTGGAGGAAACATCCTGCGAGTGTACTGTAAGTACACTAGCATGCGGCGAGAAAGTACGAGTGGAAAGGATTGTTTGGAACATTTTTGTACCCTTCAAGTAGCATGAATGGGTGAGCGCATCCTACGGTAGTTCTACATGGATGTCCTCTAAGTTGTACCGTGAATAGGCCGCTTTACTTTACATGCAAGTTCAAACTTGTAAATTCGTCGCTTAGGTTATAACACCGTTCGTTTCATTGTTACTTTTATTGCAAGGTCCCAAGGAAAAAACAAACAGGCTGTTGGGATAATAGACGATGGACAGACTCTCTTATAAAGAGAAAAGAATAGTATATATTGCAATGTAAATAAAACATCCGCTGTACATCCGCTTTAAAAATTGCGGATGTGTAAGTTGAGGTAGGATTTCAGGCGAAAGTTTTGCGCTTGCAGTTGCGGATGCGGATATCCGTTACATCCCTACCCGCGACTACATTGTACAGGATTTGATCTTTTGAGCAGTAGTTTTAGTCTCAATAAATACGTCGTTTTTTTTAAAAAAAAAAATCAGCGACGTAAGGTTGTTACATACCTTGGGGGTCGCGAAAATGTTTTTCTTGTAAAGGGGTAGCGCATTCGAAATGGTTGAAAAACGCTGCTCGAATTCTTACCTACTCGGAAAGTGCGGTCGTACTAGCGCCGTAGCGAGTCGATGATATAGCGCCCCTGCCTGTTAACCTGGGCTGCGAGATGTTTGCAGCGCGCTACCTACGTGCGAGTCGGCCCTTATCAGCGCTGCCGTTATCAGTTGCCTGTCAGCGCGTCGCCACATCAGGAGTGAAGGTACAGTGCGCGGCTTCTCTCACCTTTCACACCAGCTTTGTCCGCTTTTATAGTGAAAAAACTAAGCACTAACTTTAAAACGATTTTGGCATAAAACTGTGGCAAGTATATGTTAAGCCAGTGTTTCCCAACGTGGGGCCCACGCCCCACAGGGGGGCAATTTGTTTTTTTAGGGGGGCAATTTAGAAATTGACTTGATACGACTTTACCGCTTTCTCTTCGGGTTATTTAAATGCAAAGCTAGATATAGGTACAAAATATAGCAAAAAAGCAAATTCTTAAAACAGTGCTGTAAATAATTATTAGATATAGTTTCGTTTGATGTTAGAAAAATATATCATCTGGATGATTTGAGTCGTCAACTTGACCTTTTTGAGATTCACCACGTAATGTTCCGCCTGTCTCGGGAACCCGGGCCCTTTAAATTACGCCAATAACGCCGTTGTTCGTGATTTTTCCATCTTCATATTTAGCCGAATCTGGATTTAGTGCAGTAAATTATTTACTGATAAAAAAAATAAATTGACTGGATACAACACAACGTGGAGACTTGAGCGCAAGGATCACACTAAATTACCATTATAAATCTTTATTAAAAATCTTTTGTTTTTTAGTATTTAATTATATGTTTTTTAATTTTAATTACTGTGTTTTATTACAATATTAAAGTGTTTTCTTTCAAAAACTATCCTATATGAGTTTCTTTAATAACAAATAATTTTTTTATTAAAAATTATGTATGGGGGGCAAAAAAAAAAATGTTAAAAGTGGGACATGACCCAAAAAAGGTTGGGAAACACTGTGTTAAGCAGAAACGTAGGACTGTTTCCTTCAATTTGTTGTAAAGATACAACAGATTATTCGAGTTTTATATACCTAACATTATGTTGGTCCCTTTTGTATCATACTTGTAATTATATATATCCAATCTGTCGCTTTTATTCTGTTTATTATATAATGCGGCCTCGACTCTCTGTAGTTTCCTCTCATCCATTCTAATCTCCGCAATTTTCCTTCGTGTCTTTTACCGATGTCTCACACTTCTATGCTGTACAGAAAGATTCTTTTAGTAGCGCAGTGCATTCTTTTCTTGCTTAAAACAGGGGGCACGTCAAAACGAAATTCAGCTTATTATTCTGATAGACGTGCCTGTTTAATAAGTTATTCAGTGTACCGTGCAGGAACCATCGAGGCGAAGATTTCGTACTGCAATTGCTGTCCTCGTGGATCTCATTTCGCCACAGGACTTGAGCATATATCATTTTAGACACTTCCCGTAATACATTTGAAGCATTATGTTGCTTCAACAGATAGATGGGAGTTCATTGTACGTGTAAACCAGAAATCTGTAGGTCGTTTAAAAAGAAAACTCGATCGTAACAGTCCTGTTGCTCTTTCTTTTACGTTCTTATAGTATTCTTTTCGTTTGACGATTGAAACCATTTTTAAGATCATAAATTCGTAGCCTTCGTTGATGGAGAGCTATTTTATGTTTTAATAACTTAAAAGAAAATGCATTATTGTTCACTTTTATTTTTTTCGTAGCGTCAAATTTTAAGAGTGGATTAAGATGTTTCTGACTTGAGCGCTGTTTTCCCCCAAGTTTGTTAAAATTTTTGCAATACTAAAGGAGATTTTTTCACTAAAAAAGTGTGTAGTTAAGAAAATTGGATTTTTTGGGTAAAATTTCTGAAACATCGCTTGGACGACCTTATTGCGCCATAGTTGGAGATAATAATTTCATGTAGTTTTTTATGATCTGTTAGACCGAGTTTCTTGCCGGCTGTGCAGTTTGCTTATGTTGTAGCCACCTGGCCTAACGGGGAGATCCTGCTGATTACAGGATACCTACAGCTTATCAAGGAATCCGAACCACGTAAGCGCACTGGCGTACTTCGCAAAACACGTTTTACTAGATGTGATGGTCGACTAAAGGTCCTTTGACAGCCAAGACTGGTATTCGAACCGTGTTCCTTGCGATCAGACACCTTAAACCCACGAGCCAAAGACAGCTCATAATTCGAAATATGAGGCGTAAAATTAGGGGAAATTAAGTAATTCCCACCACGATTTTGAATCTATTTAATCACTCCGGAATCAAAGATGGAAGACTTTCGTTGGATTTTGATGGACGTGTGTGGTCTCTCGATGATTCTTGATAGTTGATGACACGTGCTAGGTACAAGTTGTGATTGGTTTACAGACCAGTATTATTTTATGCGAATCTCAGTGTTGAAATCTTTCGTCGAAGATTCTTGTCATAATTTTGAGGCTCCTCGATATTAACTTTTTTTGATCGTCGATAGTTATTCGTATGTTGTTAGTCAGCCAGTAATACACATCCACATTTAGTCAGTTTCAGCGGTTTCGTAAGTTCCGCTGACTTGTTTTTGCTTCCGTTAAATTCGTAAAGTATTAAAAGTGTTCGTAGGAGCTACCAGACGGGAGACTGTTTTTATTGGCTACGAGTTGAACAAAAAGGTTGCACTGTCTTGAAATCAAGAGTGTTGGTTAAGATTTGTGGTTAAAAGCGCTGACGGTAACGGAAACTGTTCATCAAACAAATTTTATGGATACTTAAAAACTTTTCCTGGTAATAATCTTGAGTGATATGAAAATTCTGAAAAAAAACCATTTGCATTGAAGTCCATGGTGCTTACAACAAAAACTTAATGCAATATATGTATCTAAAGGTTTTTTTTTTTTTTTCCTTATGGCTGTAAGTCTCGTCGACGTCCTCGTCATTTGAGGCAGGAAAGGATTAGTGACAAGGAACAGGAAGGAATTCGTCCTTGGCTTTCTGAAGGCACCATTACGGCATTCACATGATGTGATTCCTGGAATCTATGGAAAACCGAAATCTGGATAGCCCAACGGGGATATGAACCTGTGTCCTCCCGAATGCGAGGTCAGAGCGTTACCACTCACCCACCACGCTCGGTTGAAAGATAAAAAGGAGCTAACTGGTAAGACAGGTGATGTGACCAACGACAAGAGTTGAATAGTTAGTTACCATTCATTTAGCCACCCAGACGACCGGAGTGAAAACACAGTCAATCAAGAGACAAGTGCCAAGTGCTCTAATAAAGAACTATTAAGTTCTATCGCATTGTCCTTTAGATGACAGTTACAGAGCCTTACAGTCACTTTAGCTGGTTTGCGGCGCCATTTTAATATGGTATTTTGCACAAGTCTGTAGTAGGTTTAGAAGTTTGTGTATAAAATACGATTTTGCCATTGGCAATGCGGAAGAGTAGTAACAATCCACTGTGTCACTAATACGGAATGAAGTGCACCCTTAGTACGGAATAGTTGTATTGTTCCAGGGCAAACTGTTTTTTAAATGTATTGTTAGAATTTGAAGCACCAAAACTAATAAAGCTAAGGAATTTAAGGATGATAGCATTTTGGTATGTGCAGCTCGAAATAGGCACTCGTCTATAGTCTCGCCCCGACCAACTTCGGGCAGGAACAGTGGCAGTCCAGCAGCTAAATGTGTCGTGGTCAGAACCCTGTGACAGTGGTCGGCTGGAAATACACAGACGGTCCTTATTATTAGCCACAGGTCCCACACTCCACGTGGCCTCGGCCCTCAGACACACGTGTATCACGTATTTCGTTTTAACCTAAGCCAAGCTTGATAGCTTATTAACTACCTCAGTCGCGTCTGTTTTCCACCTCTGTGTATTGATTTCACTGCAGAAGGCCAAATGTTGTGAGTAACTACGATACGCCACGACCTGATCTTATATTAACTCTGAGGCGTTCAGCTGCGACTAAGTATTGGCCTTTTTGGAATTTCTTAGCCTGCACTGCAACTTGCATTTGTAATCGGCAGTATTACTGCAAACGCTGCAAATCCCGCACTCGTTTGGTAAGACCATTATTTCAATATGGTTGTGTGGTATAAGATCCACATCTTGGATATCAAATTCCGTAGTTGGAATGCGCGCAATTAATTCAGAACTATAACTATAAAACATATGATAAAGGAATTGCAATGAAATTAATTGGAAGATTGGAGGAGTTTTAAATGAATACTGGAAGTGTAGGCATATATTGGCATGAGACCAGGAAAAATATTGGTGGAAGAATTAAGAGAGATGCATGAGAGGGAGAAGACCACAAGCTGACTTCCAATTTCTGGCGCAAAGGGGGGCAACATTTTCTTTGGTATGCAGTAGTCAGAGATTGGACTAAATTTCCAAGGAAAGTGATAAATAATTTTCCAAAAATCCTGAAAGAATTTAAAATTAATATTTGTAGAGGGTAAAAGCAGGTGGGTGCAAGAAAGTGAGAAAATTGTTGTGTGGGAAATTGATATCGGAGCAATTATATTAAATTAAATTAAAAAAAATATCCGCTCCGCTGATTCAAAATCTGAAAAGGCCTACCAAGATTCTTGTAACAATCTATCTTACAGTTTGTTTCCGTGGATGATATCTCAAACGTCCATTTCCTACCGTAAAAAATAATTTGTTCAACATAGCGTTTCTCTGATTACCATATCGTCAACTGGAAGGAGGTAAACAACAATTTCTTTCACGCTCAAGATTGGATTTGTGGCATTTCTTGCAACAAAATCGCCTCAAATATGCGTGACGATTGAATTTTCCTCTATATGCTCTTTAAACGTGTGGACAGGTGCTTTTATTGACAAAATCTGTCGCACTCGATTAAAATCTGTCGATTACTCGATTACTAATTTTATCCCCTAAGGGAGCGTGCATAAACCACTTAGCTCCATTTTGGCCTCTTGTGAAACCCCCCCCCCCACGTAGCCCTACGTTGCTTTTGCCTGCCCCCTCCCCACGTAGCACGTAGCTTTTTCCTCTTTTGATTCCAGAAGACATTTTACTGTTTCCTCTTGTCAGACTATCTTAGATTACATACGGAGATAATTAACTGAGGGAAATAAATATTCACATGCTGTTGTGTGTTCTGTTCCTCATTTTAACTGTGAAAAATGTTATGAAAGGAAAGCTACGTGGCCTGGCTCGGAAACCCCCCCTACCCTCACGTAGCCCAGCGTAGCCTTCCAGCCAACCCTCCCCTCCCCCCCCCCCCCCTGGAACGAGCCACGTAGTTTGTGCGCGCTCCCTAAATGGAGATATGTTGACAGATATTTTTCTCGATACGTTAGTTAATGTCTAGTTATCGCATATATCATACTACGTTCTATTTATTTTATTGTGATGTTTCACTCTTCTTTTTTTCAAATAATATAGGAATATTCCTCCGCCGCCCTCCCCGTCGGCTCTTGGTTGTAGTCTTGTGTTCGGTGTTGACACGAGTTTAGCTGGTTGGAGTCCTGGTGGTGGAAGAAATTTTATTTTCAGGACTTGTCCGTCAGGGTGGGACAGGTGGTGGTGCACAATCCCTAATCACGAAATAGTGCTGCAAAGTCCTGTCCTCTGCAGTACGTATGGAGCGAGGGCATACGTCACTGATAATGGTGATTCTTCTGTTCGATGGGGACATTAAGCCTGGCGGCTTCCTTGCGTCTTTCGGAAGAGGAGGCCTGTATGGGTCGGCACCGCCTTCTCCCTTCTTTCATCTTTCATCCACAACACAAATCACACCCAACACTGAACATACATACCATCACAGTCATGAAACTAACTTGGTTCCTTCTCGAGACAATACCCTTCCACACTGTGGGACATACATAACGTGGAATCCGTACGGTCCTGGCGTAACTAACACGATGAAACGGATTTCTTAAAAATTTCTGAGCCTGTCGGATTTTGAACCCGAGACTGGACCCCGAACTACTGAAATCAAGCTCCTTAGGTACTAAGCTACCAGACCACTCTTCATAATTACATACACAATTACAATAACACTGTCACACTGTCATCTCCCAGGGACGTTGCCGTGAAGGGGTTAACGTACTCCATGGCAAGCGTCCACACTTGTACACCGTATGGCCCATGAAGAAGCATTACTCTACCCAACACGACGGGCTCAGAGTGGGGCTAACTTCAAATGCCATCATTATACTTATTGTTTTAATTTCGATGAAGCTTATGTCAAGTGGTAATTTCACCAAACACTTGCCTCAGCAATACGGTAATTTTTATTATAATTTTTTTCGTCGGTAGACTAAACTGTACAATATCTACCTCGATAAAGTATTTTAGGTTCCTTCTTCCTTTACGATAAACAAAAACTTTCCGCTCACTTATATCTCTGGAATCAGCTGCTAATTTATTGACAAGGTCGTATCTTCACTTCCATATACTGCTTCTAGTTCTTCGCCTTAGACTTCTATGTTTGCCTTTCGAAACTTAAAAATTACTTCTTCCGTCTCCTTACTTCCAGTGATCTTAACCCAGATCCATTAACATATTAGTTACTGATTCTGTTCCACTGTAATTTACCCTGCCCTTCAATGCCCTGAACTCCGTTATTTGATATCCATAATGTGGCTTCCACGAAACTAAAGCTAGGATCTAACAATAGCTTGTCTCTACTCAGATACATCTCATATTCCACTAGATGCAGGACTTTATTAGAAACTCCAGAAAGTTTGCTGTCCATCTGAATTTATTATTAAAAGATATGCCAACACATTTGAATATTATGTCTTTAGCAAGTATTTCACGTCACAGAACCTTTATTTTTCTCCGTGTGTATCTGACAAGCCGACACTTTTTGGCATTTATCTTAATTGCTAGCTGACTACAGTGTTAAATATGCTGTGCAGATTCCTCTGTACATGTTCACAGTCCTATTTATGCAAGATTATCTTTATGAAAACCTAACTTCTTACAGTAGACTAACAACTGAATCATTTGCTACGATAATGAGTAACAATCTTCACAATATATTACGGAGTGTTCTTGCTTCTGCGTCTTTTAATACCCCATTTCCTATTCTCTTTCCTTCTCGCCTTTTAACGTTTACTCTAGACAAACGCTGATTTACCCCAATACTTCTGATCGTATACATCGTTACACTGTTCATGATGATAGTTTTTTGTTGTTATGCGATTGCGTACTATTATTGCCTGTTATTGTATCCTTTATTTAAATTCTCGCCACACAGTTGGAATAGACCTCGGTTGAGTGCCGGGCGAGTTGGAGTCCTGCCAGGCTGACAACAATGCGAGGAGCCGCTCCCGCGCCTCCACGCAGGAATGTCCCCTGCCAGTGCCACGCAGGCGGGGCGACTTTCGCGTGCGCTGACTTCACAATCGCGAAGTTCTCGCTGCTCCTACCGGCCCTGTGAAGCGAGCAGACTGGAGAAAGTCTTGTTCTGCTGCTAATATCGTTTCACTGCACCTCAGCCGTAGCGACAGGCCTCATAAGACGGCTCTTCTGATCACAGGCTTACAAAGATCTTAACAGAGAGGCAGCTACATTCGCAGAGTGATAGTTACTACTTTGGTTTTCAGTCAACATCCTCTGTATACATAAACAGGAATTTTATATGTATTTAGAGAAAGTAAGTACCGTTTTGAAATTAAAAAAAGACGTTCAAATATATCTCAATAATTTTATTTTTACATGAAAGTCTGTACCTTACTCTACTTTTCTACATAATTCCCTTCAATATTGAGGCACTTGTCATAACGTAGTACCAGTTTCTAAAAACCCTCCTCATAGATGTCTGCTACCTGACTTGTTAACCACTGCATCACAACTGTTTTGACTTCGTTATCGTCTCCAAGACGCTGACCGCCCAGGTGTTTCTTCAAGTGCAGGAACAGATGGTAGTCACTGGGCGCCAGATCAGGGCTGTACGGAGGATGATCTGGAGTTTCCCATCGAAAAGATGTGATGATATCTTTGGTCTGATTAGCCACATGTGGACGGGCATTGTCATGCAGCAAAACGATGCCCTTGCTCAACTTGCCACGTCTTTTGTTCTGGATTGAACGGCGCAGATTGTTCAATGTCTCACAATAAGCTGCTGCATTGATTGTCTCATTACGAGGCAGAAATTCCACAAGCAATACTTCTTTTCTGTCCCAAAAAACTGTGCACATGATTTTCCAGGCAGAAATCGTTTGCTTGAACTCCACTTTTTTGGGTGAATCTGAATGCCGCCATTCCATGGACTGTTGCTTTGATTCAGGTGTGACGTAGGCCACCCATGTCTCATTGCCCGTAACAATTTGGCTTAAGAAATCATCACCGTCGTTGTGGTACCGTTCAAGGAAAGTCAATGCACTGCCCAAACGTTTGGTTTTGTGCACATCCATTAACAATTTCGGGACCTAACGTGAGCACAATTTTCGGTAATTCAAGTGCTCGGTCACAATGCTATACAAAACACTACGAGAAACATTAGGAAAGTCATCACACAAGGAGGAAATCGTAAAGTGTCTGTTTTCTCTCACCTTATTGTCCACTTTCTGCACCAAACTTTCATTAACGACCGAAGGACGCCCACTCCGTTGTTCATCATGCACATTTGTGCGGCCATCTTTAAATGCTCTCACCCACTTTCTCACCATTCCATCACTCTTAATGTTTTGTCCGTAAACTGCACAGATCTCACGATGAATATCGATCGGTTTTAGGCCTTTAGCACAATGAAATCTTGTAACAGCCCATACTTCACAGTCGGCGGGACTCACGATTATCGGAGGCATCTTAAACACTCAGTGAACAACGTAAACAAGGAAGAATTAGAATGTAATGGCGTCAGTGCGTAGGCAAGAGATGCAGGTACCCAGTGCGCATGCGCGGAACGCCGACCGTAGCGCTGGTGCCACGGTATGACAAAACGGTACTTACTTAAAAAATACGCCTCGTATGTCAATGATTGGTGCAAGCGCCCTTAAATGGATAAATAGAAATATTATTTAATATGATTGTAGAGACTTAAATAATAATTTTGGCGGCAGACTTTATCAATCGCGATTGTTTTGTAATTGATATTAATATTAAAAAATTATTTCCCAACATTGCCGACGTTGTAAATTAAAATATACCATTCTACTGTCATTATAATTGAGTGAATACGAAATTAGTAAAGCACATTCGAAACCATGTAGCTTAATTAATTAACTTTTTTGCTTACTTCCTTGGATAGGCCTAAGTCTGTTCCGACCTCAGTTTTATTTCATTAATTAAAATGTGATTAATTTTAACAAATCGTGATCCTTTTTTAATTTGAATTAAAACATTATAGATCGAGGTCAGTTTTCAGCGACATGGCCGTTTGCGGGCAGTTTGATTGCTGTTGTCGTTTTACTACATTAATAGATATCGCTCAATTGCGCATGAGTGAAGCACGTATTGCGGTAGGCAACTGCGTACCGACGAGCGTGGTGGCCTCGCATTCGGAAGGACGGCGGTTCGAATCCCCGTCCGGGCATCCAGATTTGGGTTTTCCATGGTTTCCCCAAATCACTCCAGCTGCATGCCGGGATGCTTCCTTCAAAAGCCATGGCCGAATTCCTTCCCGCCCCTTGTCCCCCATCCTTTCCCGTCTCTAAAGACCTCGATGTTAAGAGACATCAAGCGGTTAAAAAAAAGTCATAATCATCATCCTCAACAGTTTCCAGCCTGTGCACAAGCCTCTCCATTTGCTTCTTTCATCCCACCACCTCTCTGTCACTACTTTGTTCCAGTCCTATCCTCTCTTCCGTACACCCTCCTCCACTCCTTTCAGCCATCCATCTCTTGGTCTTCCTCTGGGTCGTTTACCATGCATCTTAATTTCATGGATTTTTCTTGGGATTCTCTGAGCCTCCATTCTCTTGACATGTCCATACCATCTCAGTCTGGTCCTCTCTACCCTTTCCTGTAGGGGGAAAAAAAAGTCCAACCCCCTCCTCCACGTGGTGGGAGATGGGCAACGGCATAAAGTAGGGGATTCCCTGTGGGGGTGAGGTTCAGTGGGGACCTAGTGTGTCCCGGGACCGATGCGGTAGCTGTGAAGGCCCTACAGGAACCCTGAAAAATGACGGCCAACGGGGCTCTGGTGAAGCTACGACAGGCTTAGCAAGCCGGTAGTGGATAGATCCAGCTTTCCAAAAAAAAAAAAAATCCCAAATTTGATACTTCAGTAGAGAATTTTTATCGTCAGAAAATCGGATGTATCATTCGATGGAGAGTTTCATGAATCAGGTAATATAATATGTCTTGAAAAAAAATCAACAATAAGCTTGGTTCAAGTCAAGAAAGATTTGGAAAGAAATAACACAAGAGAAGAGGAAAGAGAAAAAAGGTATTAAGATGGAAGTATTCCAAGGCAGAAGAGGAAAGAAATCCGGTCCTAAGTGGTCTGAGGAGAGAAGAGAGAACAACAGTGAAACGATGAAGAAACAACAACAATGGATAAAGAATTAAAATTGGCACGCCTGTTTGGGGAGAAAGTGAAGAATATGTCGTTGTTGTTGTTGTTGCTTATTTTTTAAAAAATTTGCAGTACGAATAGTATTTTTTTTTCAATTAATTGTTGATTTAGATTTAGGTATATCCTTCGAAAGCTAATTTCGCAAAACGAACAGTGAAGTCTATTTAAAAATAATTTTGTTTTGAGTCAATTTAATTTTTTACACTGTTTCAGAAACCCTCGGTGCGCGACAGTAACTCGCAATTGAGCATGTTATTTTGTTAGTGATATCATTTTATTAAAAGATTATTCTCCGTAGTCAAAAATAAAACACTGGCAAACTATATGAGGTAAGCGAATGGCCATTAGTCAATAATTCGCTGTTACCCGCTGATCGCAAGTCATGTACAGGTATTCGTACTTTATCCTCACTGTTCAAGACGGAGCCGCGTGGTGGAGGTGAGCCGCTGGGCGTGGCACTGGATCCTGAAAATACTCCCCGCCCGGCCGAGTCACCTCTCGGCTTATTTCGGTGTCCACTGGCGCCTCTGAAAACACCTGTCAGCCAACACCAATGGCTCTGCTGCCTGCAAATTATCCGATAATGGTTGGCTACATGCTGAAACATATCTTATTCTAACGGTAGTTGTTAATGCAGCTTCACTGATCTATCGAGTCACGTCTTGTAGTAAGTGTAGCACAAATAAAAAATTATTCAACCCTGCTTAGATTCCTCCCGCGAAGTTCCGTCCTAGTATTAACAGACTCATTGCGACTCTGAACGAATTAATTATTTCACAGTATTGTCTCTCTTATTTGTCAGGCACTACCTGTCTTCAAACTAGGTCCTACAGTATTGTGACAGTGTTGTTTGGAGGCATCTTCACTGTTCTGCATCTTCCAATTGCCTTGGGACATCACGTGTGATGTTTTCTTCCGAGGTAAAGTGAGTAATTAGTTTATGGCACACAGATCAAGACCCGCTTGTAATGCTAACTGCAATTCATTCATCAGGTTTATTTTTCAGCAGAAATAATTAATTGATTTAGTTTAAAATCACAGTAACTGATCATGTTATTCATACAGTAACTACCAAGCATCTGTTGTTAATTACTGAAAGAATCAGTGACCTGATATGGCTCAGTTATTGAGGCATCTGACTGGAGGTCAAATGGTCCCTTGGTCGATTCCCTGCCTTGGTGAAGATTTTCATAGACCATTAACCCGACATTCACCTCTGGCGCTGCTTGTTCTATAACGTGAAGTATGCGAGACGGTTCCATGGTTCCAATTCCACGTTAAACTGTAGGTCCCCTATCCCTTTTAGGAGTACCAGGTTAGGCTAAGCCACCACGATAGGGTCGAATTACGTGGCCGATAAGAAATCCTATCACCAGGTCAATACGACCACACAAAATTTACTTTACTTTTTACTAAAAGAGTTTGTATGTAGTCATATTGTTTTCGAATTTTAATTGCCGTTCGCTTCCGTTTTCTGTCTACATCTATACTCTGCCCTTTGCAAAATTGTGGGGGCACAGGAATCTTTATACGTAGGACCACCTTTCGATTTCCGATGGGCCACTGGAGGAATTAGGCGCCGCTATATAACCGTGGATGCCTTCTGCTTCACGGGTGAATGGCAATATTGATACTGTGTGCAGTCAGCAAATTGAATCCCCGGATTCTGTGGGGTAAGGAGGCCACAAATCTGGCGCACCCTCACAACATCAGCATCAGCAGCCTACTCCGTGTTTACGGACCTCCGACAAGGAAAGCTGTACACCTGTACATCACAGGGAAGATCAGCCTTAAACGATATCGCAAGAACGGAGTGATAATGTTTTCATTTTTAAAAAGGATTTTTTTTACTTATTGCTTTACGCCTTGTGGTGGTCATTAGAGATGGGATGTAGACAAGGAACGGGAAGGAATTTCCCCATGGCGTTTTAAAGGAAGCATCCCGGCTTCGCCTTGAGTGATTTGCGGAAACCATGGAAAGCCCAAACCTCGATGCCCGGACGGGGATTCGAACCGGCATTCTCCCAGATGCGAGGCCAGAGCGTTAACCGCTCACTCACCACGCTCGGTACACTATTCATGCTCGATCTGTGACGTCATTGTGCGTAATGTTAACTCTTTTTTCCGGCGTGGTCATTAAAGCTAGAGAGGGTTGCGGCAAGGAACTGTAAGGAATTCGTGCATGGCTTTTTTGAAGAAACCAATAAGGCATATGCCCGTAGTGATTTTGAAAAATCATGACAAATTCAAATCTGGATCTCCAGACAGGGATTCGAACTCGTGCTCTATGGAATGCCAGTCCCGAGCATTACTGCCAGCGACCAAGTTTAGACCATTCATTCCTCCAAGCGCTTGCCACCAAACAACGTGTTGCACAGTGAATACTAGTATGGCTCGCAGGTAATTTCAGCTGTGTGAAAAGTTTTAAAACTTTTATTCTGGTTACTGAAACAGCTATCAGCAGCATCCAGGATGCATTTCTCTTTTACTGAAAGCGAGAGAGACTCTGACGGTACAGGGAGCGTGCAGAAAATTAGAACTGTGCTCTTCTACAGTCAGATACAAAGGTACCTGCCTTGACATGATAAAGCTCGGGACTCAAAAGATTTAGGTAAACTAGGTCACGCGGCGTTCTTTAGAAAACGGCTGCTTTGGTGTTGACTTTGTGAGATGCGCTTACCATAAATGCTAATTCTGAATGACGGTCTGTATCTACGAAAGCTCACACCTTGCTTCTAGTGCCAGATATTGAACCATAAAAGGCTTGCATGTAGAGATCCACGGAAAAAGTTGCTTGACGGCACCCTAGTAAGAAATCGTGAGCTCTCTGTATGGGCATGAATCTAGCGGAAGAAGCAGAGTTGGTTAAGTATGGGCCAGTAACTCTGTATTTGAACTGGCACTATATATCCATGGTGATATGAGTGTACCATTATTTTCTGGTTATGCTGAAGATTTTTATAGTGCGCTTCGGACTCGTTGTACCAAATTACGAAGACTTGTCTTCTAGAATGACATTCTTCATTTTAGTTTCACATTAGGCTACATTGATTTGTATTATATCTACTGCAGGCATAAGTCAGTATATTAATAATGACATACACTGCACCTGAACTGCTTGCTTAATAGGATGAAGATTCATTTAACAAAGCAATTTCGTTCGTACCCCTCACTGCCTTTGTGGAGTAAGAGCCACTGATCGTAGCTAAGCACGTAGCCAGTCTCTGGCCTAGCGAACAGAACAGTTGGTGCCGGTTGGCAGTAAATAAACAGACGGCCGGGGAGTATTTTCAGGATTCACTGCCTCACACCTCGCTGTGAGACTACTTATAGCTTCGCTACCAACTTTTAATACATATTAGCAACTTGGATGAGACAAAACTGAATTTAGGAAGTGTCTGCAGGACGTACAAATATGAAATAAATGTCGCACCTCCGCATAACAATTGGCGGAGTAATCGACAGTATGTTGGAGGTGGTGTGGTGAGTCAGTATCGCTGGTCGGTCGCAGTATGTCATCGTTGAAGGAGAAAGTTCTTCTAATCTAGATGTTACATCGGGTGTACCTCAAGGAAGTGTAATAGGACCACTGTTTTTCTTAATTTTTATAAACGATCTCGGAGACAAAGTGAAAAGCATTTTACGGCATGATACGGTTATTTATAGGGAAGTAAGGAATTTGGCCGATTGCTTAGAAATTCAGCGTGATCTGGATGTTATTTTGGCTTGGTGCGCTGAGTGTTAACTCACACTAGATTGTAAAAAGTGCAAGACAATGAGCATAACTAACAAAAAAAAAACCGATTGTTCAGAAGTACGAGGTAAACAGTTCAGTTTTTGATATAGTTGATTCTATGAAATATTAGGGAGTAACAGTACAAAGGAAAATGAAATCTGACTTACACATTAATTCGTTAGTAGGTAGAGAAAATTCTAGGCAACGATTCCTAGGTCGCATCTTGAAAAACTGTAATGAACAAACAAGGGAGATAGCTTACAAATCTCTTGTGCGTCCACATTTGGACTACTGTTGTGCTATCTGGAATCCGTTTCGTAAGGGGTTGATTGACAGTATAGAGCAGTGTTTCCCAACGTGGGGCCCACGCCCCACAGGGGGGCAATTTGGTTTTTTTAGGGGGGCAATTTAGAAATTGACTTGATACGACTTTAGCGCTTTCTCTTTGGGTTATTTAAACACAATGCCAGATATGGTTACAAAATATAGCAAAAAAGCAAGTTCTTAAAAGGATCACACTAAATTGCCATAATAAATGTTTATTATAAATCTTTTGAATTTTAGTATTTCATTATATGTTTTTTTTAATTTTCCTTACTGTGTTTTATGATAATATTAAAGTGTTTTTTTTCAAAAACCCTCCTATATCAGTTTCTTTAATAACAAATAATTTTTTTTATTAAAAATTATGTATGGGGGGGGGGGCAAAAAAATGTTGAAAGTGGGACATGACCCAAAAAAGGTTGGGAAACACTGGTATAGAGAAAGTACAGAGAAGAGCCGCTCGATTCGTGACCGCTTGCTGCAGTCCTAATGAAAGCGTCACAGAACTGATTAGTAGATTAGGTTGGGAGTCTCTAGTAGATAGACGACACACGTTTCATTTAAACCTATTGGTAAACATGTGTACTCCCACTTTCACTTACGACTGTAGCGAAATACTTCGTCCATCAACCTATTTGAGTCGGAATGACAGGAAAGATAACATTAGAGAAATAAGGTGCCGCACTGATTCTTATATGAATTCTTTTTTCCCTCGTACCATTAGGGATTGGAATGCACAACAAAGAGATTAGCTTTGGTGCTGAGCACCCTCTGCCACCCACAATTTTGTGAATTGCAGAGTGTATATGTAGATTGCAGTGCGAGTGCACTAACCATTGAGGAGAACTCATTCGCAGCAGGTTCAGCTGGGCTCGGAGAGTCCTGCGGAAGCGTCGCTAATTTTATAGAGAATTGAACGTCGGTCAACCAGTTATCAGTCAGTCGCTGTACCGATTGATCTTGGCAAACTGCACGTTTATGTCACTCAGTGTTAGCTGCTTTAAGCTTTTGGTGAAGGGGTCAATCAGAGTGATTATATTCAACGTGAATTCACAGACACAGATCGCCCTACAAGGCAGTTATAGTAGATAGAGGGCGACTTTACGTCTCATGGACGTCGAGGTAATTACTGGCGAGAAAGACTTTGGCGACAAAAGGAAGAAATTCGTCAGTGGCTTTTTGCTCGACTTTTCCCAACACACGCCTGTAGTGATTTCGGTAAATCATGTAAAACAGAAATTTGAATTGCTGGATGGAGATTTGAACCCGCGTCCTCCTGAATGCCTAGCCTGAGCGACCAGCCACCTTGCGGGTCAGTACACTGTACGTTTATAAACTAAGATGTTAATATATACTGGATTTAAATCTCAGCTCTTCCTACCTGTTGCGCAAAACCCTTTTCTATCAGCATATTACACCTAATTATGTTTTATTAGGGAAAACACGGGATGCAGTTCATTGAATTATATCGTCAACTTCAGTCATTTTTGAATGAAATTTATAATGTTGTTCGCTATCACAGCGAAACCAACAGCCTTTCAAACCAATCACAACACGGTTGTTTCTCATAATGGAAAATCGTTTTATTAGACCAGTCGACCAGTAGAGCCAGTTGTGCTGGCAATGTCTTTCAACAGGCCCATAGTACTAAGGGTGAGATGAATTCTATCAGCAAAATTATTAAACATGCATCTGAAATATCCTTATCAGATCAGAACGAACGAATGTCCCTTGGTGAAATGAATACTGATAATGTGCTACCATTCTGGAACAGGTCAAATAAATTTCATGCCAACCATACCTCCAAGTGTTTCAGATTACGAATGCGAATACCTACAAAGTCATTAAACACGTTAACAAGAGGTCTTTACACGTGTTCCTGAACAACATAATTGCCTCTACTGCATTATACGAAGATTGCTATTTATATTTCTGGCCTTGGCAACAGTAAGTGTTGCCAGGTATCATCTGACGTTTCCATTAGAAACATTGATATAGTTGAACATAGGCTTATTCATAACAATATGTCATTTAAGCGCGATTTGTTGTTTCGGTAACTTTAAAAATTCATCTCGGGCGAAAAATGGAATTAACTCGTGAACATTTTCGTGCGATTATTTTTCACAACTTTCGACGTGGATTTTCAAGACAAGAGAGCATCGACGAACTTAATTCTTTATACGGCGATTGTAAGAACCTTAGAATTTTGTTAAATTCTAGCTCCTCACTTTTAGGTATATGGGAGGAAGCTAATACTCCAGCAACAGATAGTTTCATTGCTTATATAGGTTAGGAAAGGGACGCTTTATATAGCACGCAGATACCATGACCAAACTGACTAAATAAACTCTTTCAAAAGCAGTAAAGATATATAAAAGTTAATAAAAGATTTAAATAAATTTTCTATGATAGTAAGAAAACATTATTTTGGTAGGAAATAGGTTAATTCACATAAATTTAATTTTCAAACAATAAATTCTGCCATGGGTCAATTTCACCATTTCTAAACCAATTTAAACGCAGTAAAGACTGTCAGTATTTAATTAAAGCCCTAAATAAACTTTGTATAACAGTAAACAAACTCTATGTCAATCGAAAATAAAATAATTAATAATAGTTCAATTTGGAAACAATGAGCTTCTGCTATATGAGTATTTCATCAATTCTAAACCGTTTTGAAAGCGATAAAGTGACCAAACATTTAATAAAACCAATAAACTAACTTTTTATAATAATATAAAAACCTCATACTAACCTGAAGTGGGGTAATCCATAATAATCCAGCTAACCAAACAATAGATTTTTGATATTTGATATTTCACTATTTCTGGATACTTTTAAATTAAATAAAGTAATTTTAAAGGAACAATAATTTAGTAAAAAGGTAAATTCACTAAAATTCCGTAGTCTCTGGACGTGTAAATAACTTAAATAAATTTTTAAACACTTCGTTGAATGCACTTCACTTTTAACATTTTTTATCACAGAATCCTAGTAAGCTTTTGAAATAAAAGTAGATTTCTTGAAATAACCAAAAATCTAGTATCACACATATTAATTTCAGACCATTCCATGCAGCAGAACAGGTTTTATAAAGATTTTAGAAATTATTTCGTCATGAAACCATGTGCTCGGTTTAGGAATTTATTACAACCAATCGAAGTTAGATACAGATATAAAACAACTTTCAAAATACGTAATTTAATTCAGAGAAATTTCTGGTAACTTTACTTTTTCAATAGAAGAAAAGTTATTAAATAAAAACCATATATCATTTTTATAAATCTTGTTAAAGCTGTAACTTCACTATCCGATAATCAATCTCGATAAAACTTACACCATTAAACTCAGGAATTTTTGGAGAACATGTTGACATTAATTTTATTTAAATAAATTGCGATTCAGCAGAAATGACGAAATTGCACAAGTTTAAACGAACTGGTATTTCCCCAAGTTGGCAACAGGTCGTGTCACTACGCGAAGGTTAAAATAGACATTTAAAACTAACCACTTAAAATTACTCACTGAATATCCACTGATCTTCTATTAAAAAAGTCTAAACACTGTCAGCCTTTAATTACGTTATATCTGCTTGGTTATTGAGTTCGCTGGGTCATATTTTGGCTAGGCCGCAGCAGAAAGTTGTGTTTCGGCTGTGACGTCATGGAACCTATATAATCTCGTGCTTACATGCTACCGCACCTTTTTCCCTTTTTGTACGCGGAGCAGTATGTTTGAATAGTCTGCGCAAGTTTGGTGTAGAAGCGGGGAGGAAATGGTTAGATGTTCGCGCCACTGGGTCAGCCATATTGGAACTTTCGTGTGATGGTACGCGAGATCAACTTTTAATATGAACTTATAAATTCACTAAATGGGTCGGTCGGTTAAATTTCTCTCCACAACTTGCAACCTTTTGGAAAAGTGTGTTCGATTTGCCTACTCAACTATGTAATGCTATTTTTGAACTTGTGATTTCTTTTAAATAAACTTCAAAATTTTCGAGTAAAGTGGACTTGTGATTTCAGAGTTGACAGTAAAACTTTTCTAGATTTGTGGTTTAGTAACAGATCTAGTGGCGACCTCAAGCATTTACGTTGAGTCTGTCAGGCTACATGGTCAAATTCAAATTATTTCATAATCTTTCCGCCGAACGTTGAATCAACATAAACTGTTATTTGAGGCACTAAGGCGATACTACAGCCCCGGTATCAGTCTTGGGTCTTACACGATGAAGCACCATCATATGGCACTGTAAAAACTGGTATAACGAATTCAATAGTGGCCAAAGTTCGCTTCAGGACGAATTCCGTCAGGGTCGTCCAAAATCGGTTGTTGTGCCAGAAAACATCGGTGCTGTGCATGAACTGATAAAACAAGATCGTCAATTGACATACCGTGAGATTGGGCATATTTGGGCATTAATATGACAAGCATCAATAAAATATTGCATGATCATTTGGCCGTAGAAAAGATCTGTTCGCGTTGGATGCCGCATAATCTGACAAACGCTCAAAAGGAAGCTCGTGTCGATTGGTGGAAGGAAATGTTTTAAAAATACGTTCAAGGTGCATCAAAGGCTGTGTACAACATCTACACGGGTGACGAATAATGGGTCTATGCATATGAGCCCGAAACAAAACAGCAATCAACTGTATGGTTCTTCCAAGACGAGCCTAATCCGACAAAAGTTGTTCGCGAAGAAAGCACATCCAAACAAATGGTTGCCTGTTTCTTCGGCATTACCGGTGACGCGGCGACGTGGACGGTCAACTCTGAATGTTACACGACCATTTGTTTACTAGAAGTCTTTGGAGAAATTCGGAAAAAGTCGAGGAAGAGGCGAATAATTCTTCATCACGAAAATGCGAGCTGTTACACATAGGCTCAAACAAAGGAATTTTTCAATAAAAGTGGACACCCGTGAAACTTTCATTGAATCAATACGCCGGGAAAGTCTCCATTTACATAAAGGTATTTTTGACGAATCAAAACATCGAATTGATGGGTCATACGCCGTACAGCCCTGATTTGGCACCCAATGACTTCTTTTTACTCCCGCACATCAAAAACAAATTACGTGGTCAACGATTTTCGACACCCGAAGAAGCGGTTGATGCATTCAAGACGCATGTTCTGGGGTTACCTCCATCGGAGTGGAAAAAGTGCTTTGAAAATTGGTTCAAACGCATGCAAAAGTGTATTGATCTTCACGGAGAATATTTTGAGAAACAATAAAACCAATTTTGATCATAAATATTTGTTTTCCATTATTAGGCCAGAAATATAAATAGCAACCCTCGTAGTACTGCTGTTTATAGTCATTCACGTCATATAATTTTACTTGAGTTTCCGTGACTTTCCTCTCGGTAAACTAGCAAATTACATGAAACTTCTGCCAATGATTTCTCTTTTCAATACTTCATTAGTAATGCCTTTGTTGAAACAGCTGCCAAGTAGAAAAGACGCAAATCTAATTTTTATACTCCTGATACACGGACCATTGGAATCATTGTATTGCATCATTAACACTGTTTATGACTTCTGTTGCGTATAATTTTTTTTCCTTTTCTTGCTATTAACAAAACAAAAGAAAAACTTTGGGGGTTATGAGGACATTGTATGTTTAATCTTCGAATGAAGAAAAATTTAAATTCTCTATTATAACAAACCGGCATTGTGACAAAACGACGATGATGTTGAACTTCTGGAGACAGCTACAGGAAAGATGTTTTTAAACATTTTGAGGCTTATCACGAACTTATTTTAAACGGCGAAGAATTGTACGTCTCTAAATAATCGTGTTTTGGTGATGCGTCGCAGTCAGAAAAGTAGATTTCAGATAAGATTTATGGATGAACGGTTTTGGAAAAGGAAGTATTATTAGCAGTAAGTAATGACACGTGTGGTGGTTTCTTGATCCGCGGTCCTCTCGCTGTCGGTGAGGCGAGCCCTCCTCATTTCCTGCCGCTCCGCCGCTGATGGATTCGTCCTTGTGTCCTCGTCCTGAGGAGCTGGGTGGGCGGCCTTCAAGTCTCGTTACATCCTTGTGTCGTGTCGTGTCGCAGTAAAAATAGATTCCACTGTGCCTACCTTCTTATACATCTGCTTTTGCAATTACTTCGAACTCTACGGTTAATGCATCGGCGTGGTATTACTACTCGTACGGTTAAATCCCATTCGGCCCCTTGAGACCATAATTACCAACCGAAAAAGAGTACTTTTATGGATTCATCTATCAAATTTTTTCTCTCACTGTGTTATCCTTGTGATCAAAAGTGATAGTGTTGCACTAGACCTTTCAAAGGACTCTGATAGAGTGAGCCATAAAATGGTGGTAAATAAGGTAAAAACTATTGGAGATGAAGATAAAGTGATTTGCTGGGTAGAAGAAATTTTAAATGTAGAAAGCAAAATGTTAGGATAAGAAATACAGTGTCAAAAGAAATTGAAGTAAAAAGGGAGTGCCACAGTGTAGCGTATTAAGACCATTGCTATTCATTATTCTAATGAATGATTGTGTTGATTGTTTACTATCAGAATTTAGATTTTTTGCAGATGTCATAGTGCTATATACAAGGAACCAAACGGTAGAGGGCTGTGAACAGCCGCAGGATGATCTGGACAGGATATCTAGCTGGGTAGGTAAACATCGGATGAAGAAAGTGCGAAGAACAATCAGCTTGTTGAATACGCAGATAAAAAACTAAGGGTTGATTATGATTATAAGGCGGGGAAAGAATTGCTTGTTGAAAATTTGAAATGTAAATGCCTAGGCATAATATTTGGTGACAAGAGATAACAAGAGACTGGTGAGGAGATGTACGAGAGAAGTATTAAGGAACTGGTTTACAAAACTTTGGTCAATCCATTGCTTGAATAAGGTGGTGCAGTAGGGACCCACATTTTGGGTATCAAATACAGGAGTTGGAAAGGGTGCAAAGAAGGGCTGCTAGATTTGTCTCTGGAAATGACTACAGAACACAATCAGTAACCGATATGATGAAACAGCTCGAATGGGATTCATGGGGAGACAGGAGAAGTGTGAAGAGTGTCTTTAGATTGTACAAGGCGTATATCGATGATGAGGGGTGGAAAGATATTGGTATAAGAATTAAAAGTAATGTATGGAAAGGAAAAGATAACCATGAAAACAAGCAGGCACACTATTTCGGGTACAAGGATGTAGGAAGATTTTCTTTAGTTGGTGGGGATGTTAGGGAGTGGAATACGTTACCAAGAGAATTGATGAATAATTTGTCAAAAACGTTGAAACTATTTAAAGTTGAAATTTGTGGAGGGGAAGAGTAGGTAGGTACAGGAAAGGGGGAAAAATAGGTGTGTAGAAAAATTACCACCGGAACGGGCGCTCCATCAGAACTGAATTAAATTAAATCAAATTAAATTTCAAACGATGTTGGTAAAAATAACAATGATCTCAGTTGAGATAACGCTGATCGCTTTCTTCTTAACAAATTTCCGTACTGTCTTGTACAGTTTGGTATGTGTTATCATTTGATTTTGTTTATCGTTTAGACAAATTTTCAATTGCTCTGTTGATGTTGGGACTTTATTCAGCGCTGCAGTTAATCCTATTCATTAGAAGCTATCCAGGAAAGTAGGATTTTTCTCACAACAATAAATTCTGTATCATTCTACGTAGTCAGATGAGGAAGTAAAAACTACCAGCCATAATCCTGCTAAAAACTCAGAAACTCGTGATTAAAATCTTCAATTGTACTCTGAAGCCATAGGATACCAGTAGTCTCGACAGTGAATGTGCATGACGTATGTTATCTTGGTTGTTCGGGTGTAACTCCGTCAATTTATTGAAACCTGACGTTCCTCTGAAGGTTTTTTTTTCCAGAGGATCTCCTCTGAAAAAATCCTGAGAATAATGGTTTACCTCCTTCGAAAAAAGTCTCAGAATGATGGCTGAAACGTCAGATTTCAATAAATTGGCGCGGGGAGAGTGACTTCTAATTTCGGTAGCCCTCTGAAGAAACGCAGCTGAGAATTACTTACCGCCTTTAGTGGGCATCGCATTCTGGAGGATGCTGGTTGGAATACCCGTCCGGCCATTCGGATTTCCAGAAATCACCCCGGGCGAATGCCCGGTTGATTCCTTCAAAAGGCCATAGGCCGAAATCCTTCCATTCCTTGCCCCGAACCCTATCCCACTTCTAATGAACTAGCAATAATGAAAAAAATAAAACTACTTAGAGTATCCAAGAATCGGTCAGAATCTTAAACTGTATGCATCGATGGTACCGATACAGCCACCAACCGAAACCTAATTCCGTTACGGCTACTGATAATATCTCGAAGAATCAATTCCCTATGCAGTGCGCAACAAGTACGCACCGAATTCGTATCTCGCGATTAGCTTAAGCTACCAACTTCTAAGTACCTTCCTGTCTTGGGGTTACGAGGAGTTGCACTTACATGGTACGGATTATATCTTAGCAATTATAGCACCGAGCTATTAGACTAATAGGTAGTCCCTTAGGACCAATCCGCTGCATTAATGTAGTTAGTTATATGTCATTAGCAGAACGGGGACAGAAAATTCTCCACGCTTTCGGCGCTAGGTTCTTTCCAAGTTAATGAAAACCGCCCTGAGCAGATACTTCCAGCAATTTGAATTCCATCGTCGTAGCCATAATGCCAGCTCTAATTCACCTTCTCTTCTACAAAACTAAATGAATGCTTATGGCATCGTTGGTGCTAGTAGTGTTAAAAGGGGATTTCCATTCATTTTTCTTCCCTACCCAGAAGAGGGATTAATACACATTTCTCGTGTGGGTTGCATTGCTTCCCTTGTAAGAAGCACTTAGTTTTTATCACCAGAAGTCTCTGGATGCTCCAGTTGGGTTCAGTTTAGGAATTTGTCTTCCAGCTTATCTGAAATAATACAGCAGATACGAGGATGGGAGATGGGTTCTTTGACCATTTAAACCGAAATCCATTACTGTTCAAATTTTCTGATTTTCAGCCTTTAGAGTTTAGATTAATATAAAAAATGAACATGATTGAAAGTGAGATGCAACTGACAGATTGACTTCCATTAATTATGTGAGGTGTTTTTTCTAAGCTTGCAACGAATATTCGGTACCAATTCAGTTTTCGGCCACTTTTATCCTATTTGGCAGAATGCCAGATATCTAGGTAGTATTCGGCCGAATACCAAATACTTAAGAATTTTTTTCGTTCGATAATTGCCTGAAATAAAACGATTGATTCATTATATGATAATGTATTTTACGTATAGTTACAAAAATAATCATGCATAATCAAATCCCACAATGTCAAAGGAAAACTAACAAACATATTAAATATCTATTCACTTGAATAATCATAATTGAAATTTAGGAGTGGAAGATCGTGGTGCAGAAAAACTGAATTTCCTGCAATGTCAGGCAGTAGTAGTAGTTACAAGATGACAGTGTGAATTTAACAAAATGAGGACCAAGCTTTTCTTGCCAGAATTAATCTATTCAAACAAAACATTGGAAGGCACGAATTTTCCCATTTCCCCAACTTGTCCCTGACAAACGTCGGGGATGATGACGTTTTGGGCTAAGTTCAACATTTAGCTAAATGCTCTTCTCACAGACTTAAAAACGAGGTTTGCGGATGTTTTGACTATGAAAGTATGGGATTCGGTTATCGATCCATATGGTGCCTTCAAAGAATGGCATATAATACTACAAGAAGAATTGATCGAAACAGTCACTATCGAACAACTTAAGGCACACTTCAGTGAGTGGTATACGTATTTTATATTTAATTTTTAATTGCAATGGAGCGCAATTCCCTATACACTTATCTTCCTCATTTCCGGCACCCATCTACATTTGCCCTCTACAAATTTCAACTTTAAATTCTTTCGACAGCAGTTCGAGCTTCAGAAAGACCTGTTGCTTATCCTGTGCTATGAACTATCGCAAAAAAACTTTCCCATTTTCACGCCTCGTGGAAAGGGTTTTTTAGCGCAAGTAACTGTTAAGAAAAACAGAATTGCAAGTATAATTTTTCTTAAATTTGGAACCCCCCTCCCTCTTGGTACGATTTGGTAAGATGTTGTGGAAACCTTCCTCTTCCCCCATTTTCACGCGAAACTTGTAATTTTTAAACAATTAAATTTATTTGATATGTTCATATATTTTGCTTCACGTCGATAAATACCTATGCATTAATACTGATGTCTTCTATGCACTACATTTTTCATGAAATAAGAGGAAAAAAATAGTATAAAAAGTTGATGCAAGATTTCTATTGACCTCTTCCTCCCTTTAAGTGAGATTTTGTCGACCCCCTCCCCCTCCCATTTGAGCTCATGTAAGTACTGGACGTTCCCAGAGACCATTCGGTCACTTTCACTGCTAAGGGATGACGGTCTCTTGTCCTGAGGTTATTACTGATGTTATCTTGATTTTCTCCGCTCTTAAATGATCTGCGCTGCGATGCGCGGTCTTTCTTTGAGGCTTGCGAGAGTGCGGAGATGAGAGGGAGCGGTTAATGTTCTGGTAAACATCTCCGTGAAAGTGAGTGACCTCCCAGACTGGCTGCTGAATATTCATAAAGCCAGCGAGAGCTTTAATTAAACATTACCGAGCGAGCCGCGGCTTTGTGCCGTCAGTCTGCCGTGTTTGGACATTCACGCTTGAAGACCGCGGCGCCAATAATAGAGTTAGTGTATAGTGAAGCTTTGTCTTTTACCGTTCCATGACTTTTGTGCACTGTGAGGCACGCTATTATTCAATACACATGCCTCGTGACGTTTTGCATAGCACAGAACAAGTAGAATACAAATTATCTGTTTGGTTCCATGTTGCTGCTGCCTGAAACATCCGGAGGATTGCAGGAGGATGGATAAAAAATAATAGTAGTTGATTTATAAGCTACTAACAGCCACAAATAGTGTAAACTAATACGCGCAATTATGAATACAGTTTCGTTTCGAAATTACTGCAAACTTTGCCCAACTGCATACAATTTTATTCGTCCCTCTACAGTTGACAGTGAATAATATTTTGTGTGGTTATTTATGTGTAGGCTTGTGCTAATGTATAGATATCTTACAAATAAGATTGTGATGTTTAAAATTTTGTGTGTCGGTTAAAATATTTAAATTTCTTTCTTTTCTCATGGTGGTCTAAGGGGTAATGAATTAGGTAGAAAGCTACGATGGGCTACGGTAGAGGGGGGAGGGGGGGGATTCCGAACCAAGTCACGTGGCTTTTCATTTATATTGTATGTCACAGTTAAAATAATATACAGAACACACAACAGCATGTGAATATTTATTTCCGTTGTTTAATTATCTCCGTTTGTAATTTACGATAGCGTGACAAGAGAATACAGTACAAAGTGTTCTGAAATCAAAAAGCTATGTGCCACGCGGGGGAAGGGGGGGGGGTTCAGATGAGGCCAAAATGGAGCTACGTAATTTATGGACGCTCCCCAAAGAGTGTTTCGACTTGCCGCAGATGTCGCAGCTACCCCAATCTAACCCGGCAGGTGTTTGGGACCTACACTGCAACATGGAATCCTAAAAATGGAAACTTTCTGGCGTACTTCACGTTACAAAGCAAAATGTACCAGAGATGGAGGTCGGGTCAAGCAGACATGGGTTCGAACCAAGAACCTTCCGATCTCCAGTCTGGCCGCTGAGCCACCAGAACGCCCCCGTCAATGCGCTGCCTCGTATCTCGGCTCAGCCCCGCTTTATCGTCCATCATTTCTGTTTTTGTGCTGTTCTGTCAGTGCTATGGAGGCTACAAAGTTTCGTTTTCGTGAACACAACGAAATATAAAAAGCTGAATTTCGTTTGTGGGAGATAGCTCTCTTAGAAGCTGCGTGTAAGGCAACTAAATATATTTAGAAAGGTGGGCGTGTGCAGAAAGCGGGCGGCGCCTTTGATGTCGCGCGGCGCGCCCGGAATTCGATTACCGCTCTATCTCGCTGTCGACGGAGGCGCAGCATCGCCGCCTCGCGCCAGCGCCATCAAGGAAACACTCCAGCACCACTACGTACCCCACTGAAATAACTCATTACATCCGCACCGTTAAGAAGTTTAGAGGATGTTTGTAAATATGGAGTAATATTAATTTTATTCCACTCATTTAGAAGCAAATAAAAGTTGGCGCCTCTAATGTCAGGCCATTATTGAATACAGTCGGCATGAAAAACACTAATTCTAACTACACGGAAATTCTTGATTTAACACTGATAAAGTTTGTATATGTACTTTGAACTGAATATGTTTTGGTTTTGCTTGTCATTTAATACCAGACTTTTGTTAGTAAATTTTTGCTAAGTATTCAGGATCTCAAATTTGTAAAAGAGATGAAAATTTCTTCATAACGGTGAAAAACGATAAGAAATATTATCTGTCTTCATTGTGATGCATGGGATGCTACGGTACAGATCATGATTTTCCACGTGATTGATTTATTAATGAGATTTCAGTTTGCAGATCGCGGCCGTTAACGGAATTGGCGTTGGAGTGAAACAGTGTTTAAGCAGCAAAGAGAGAATGATTGCGGTGAATCGATTTACAGAAAATAATGCCCGGTTGTGAGCAGCTACCGTCGTGCCTGGTATTCTGAAGGACACGGGGTTTAAATTCCCTTCCGGCCATCCATATTTCGGCTTTCCGAGGTTTCGCGAGATCACTGCAGGAGAATGAAAGGATAGTTCCTTTAAAGCAACTTTTCCTCAGTTCTCTCCTTCCTCTAATAATTTCGACGTGAATGCTTTCGTTCTTCCGCTGTTGGACAATTCCAGGTGTCAGGGTTCCCTACGGGAACGAGATTACTCCTTGTCATTTTTACAAGTTTGAATTCATACTAATCAACGTAGGCGATTTGCATTAAATTTTATGAAGCAGCGCTCTCGTAGTCACTGAAAGTACTTACTTTTGCATGAAGTTGTTAATCGCAGTTATGTCATAATAATTACCATTCTTACAGGAGACTATACAGGTGCCTCCTTATATTTTCGCTTCTAGTGACTGTTGAACTTTGTTTGTATCCTCTCTCAGCAAGATGAGATTTTTGCGCATATGAGCATATACTCAGTACCAGAGTACAATCTGCGATTTTGTTAGCGAGGGTCACAGTGCGTAACGAACTCAGTCGTGCTATTAGCTCTTCAGAAAACTACTTTGAACGAGTTTTCCATTAATTTACAGCGATTAATTAATCTATGCACTAACTTTATGTATTTTTTACTAATGCTCCTGCATTATATAGTTTATAATATTTGTGAACATTGATTACTTAAACTATGTAATTCCGGTATTCATTAATTGATAGCAAAAAGAGCTACCAAATGTAATTTAAAAAGTTAAAAAACAAATTGATCTTCTAGAATAATAAAGTTATGACTTATCTGAATTAGTTGAAAAAACTAAATGAATGAGATTGTTCCTGATGTTCCAATTGATTACCAGTTGGTTTTTCGAAGGCGTAGTGATGCTTCGGCTTGATCAGCTTTGTTACAAAAGCAACTTTTCAAATGTTGCGTGTTCTGATTTCTGCAATGAGTCAAAGCTGGGTTTCTGCACTTTACCCGTTCACCTGTAGTAATAGATACAGTTTGCTTTAAATACACAAGCTTTTTCATTGAAGGGAAAATCTATTTTGAATTTTCCTTATACATGCACAGACACTGTAGTTATCATACAGGGCGTTCGTCGGAAAACGCTACCCTCCCAGTCTGTTGCCGTCGGCAACTTGCTCGGTCAGTCGAACCAGCAGTTTCCGCCACACGCCACCGTGAATCACCGCACTGTTTAACACCTCCGCTGCCCCAACAGTGCAGTGCAGTGACCCTTACATTGTTAAGAACGGTTTCTTTGCATTGTAGATAGTTTGTGACTTCAGTCTCTTATTAATCAGTGCTGTGAATAAACGTTTCTTTGCGGTTTGGCTGGTTTGGGGCTTCATACTCTTACTAATCTGTACCGTCTTTGAGTGTGAGTAAAATTATGGTACGTTACAGTTTGCGACAAAGAATATTTCTCTACGATACATAATGAAGAAGAAGTCGTTTAAAAAGTGTCGCAGTAAATTTCGTCGCGAATTTCCTGGCGCTTTACTGCCAGCTAAATCAACAATTCTGCGTCTGGTTAAAAAAGTAAGAGAAACGGGTTCATTTTTTAACAAAAAGAGACTGTCGGTCAACCGTATTCTCACAGAGGAGAAAATTGACGATATCGCTTTTCGACTAGAACAGTCACCCAAAAAATCATTAAGTCAGTTAGGGCAGCGTGTGTCTCGAAATATGTTCAGAAGATGTGAAATGTGCATTACACAAGAGGGTCAACACTTCCAGCATCTTTTATAAGGTAAGCTAATGAATTACGTCACATTTAAATGCTTAGCAACAAGTTTATGAAGTTTATGAAGCGTAATTATTATGAAATAGTCCGCGGCCGACGGTCGAACAATGCCGGAAACTGAGCGCTCGCTCGCCGGGAGCAGTTTCTTCCTTGTAGCGCTAACAGTGGGTTGCGTTTCCCGGCGAACGCCCTGTATAATAACTACAGTTTTATGCTGACTGATCGCCTACAACAATATTTTGTGACATTGTTAAAGATAGCAGGAACTGCGGTGACGTGACACTTGTTGTGATAGGCTGCATCCAGTACCTGGCGTCGCGTCGCCCACGCCTGGTGGTCTCTTATCTGCATACATAACCTGCGGCGTGCTCACCCAGTCCCTGGCCCTCTTCCATACTGTATGCGTGATTTATTAGGAACGTCTTTCGTGTCACTTATATTTTCCTGATGGTTACTTTACCCATTTTTTCTCACCATTATATGTTTATTTCGCTTCATTTATACATGTGAACTATAATACTAAATTAGTTGGCTGGGTTTAAAGTTAAGTTGCTCCTATCTTCTATCAGAGCTAGTTGAAGCAATGACAGAAGTCTGTTGTGTGGGAACAGAACTATATCACCGCGTAGCTATCAGGATGCTGAAAATTAAGTGAACAGATAAAGCACGAAATACACGTGTTTAGGAAATGATGGTCTGAGGAAAGAAGTTTATGGAACAGTCTAACAGAAAGAAGAGACAGGATGGTGAGCCATATTTTGAGACATGCGAGATTGGTTAATTTGTTAATGGAGGGAACAGTCGACCGAGCATGGTGGGTGAGCGGTTAGCGCTCTGGCCTCGCATTCGGGAAGACGGCGGTTCGAATCCCCGTACGGGCATCCAGATTTGGGTTTTACATGGTTTCACCAAATCACACCAGGTGAATGCCGGGATGCTTCCTTCAAAAAGGCCATGGCCGAATTCCTACCCGTTCCTTGTCCCCAGTACCACCTCGCTTCTACATGACCTCGACGTCGACAGGCGTATAGCCATAAAAAAAACGGAATAGTCGAACGTAAGAACTGCAGAGGAAAACAGAGATTAGAAAATATGAAACAGATAGTTGAGGACTTGTGTTGTAAGTGGTATGTTGAGATAAATAGGCTAGCGTAAGAATAGGAAGGGATGGAAGGTTGCACGAAACCAGAGGAGAAGCTGATGACAGAAAAAAATCTAGTGACAATGCAATATTCATTTTCGATGTATTCCAGTATAACAGACTGACTGTATGGCAAATGGAAAGTTGCCTATTGACAGAAAAATCATTACATAGCAAACACATATATTTACAGAGGATACACTGTCACAGAGTATTATGTAGATAATTCATAACAACAGCTTTTCTGCAAAATACTGGCAATTATTTTGTTAGAAAGTCTTGTATGAACAGAAAGTTGTCTTAAAAATTCTTTTAATTTTCTACTGAATTTAGTCTTATCATCCGTCAGAGAACTAAGACGTGTTTGCAGTTTTTTGAAGATATATCACTGGAAATAACTGTCTCGTTTCTGAGAAAATAATAACGACTTCTTATTCTAGTGAATATAATTTTTACTTCTAGCGCAGTAAGTGTGTATTTTATTATTTGCTTCAAGTAGTGTATAACTGATGACTGAAAAGGACGTAATGTTAAAATTCTTAACTTCTTGAACAGCTCTCTGCAGGAAGTTCTGCTAAATCCACACATAGCTCTCACTCGCTACTGAGCCCCACATATGTTGAGCTCTGAATACTTGAATACATTTACAATGATAAGTAGAAAAGCGCAGTCAATTGATTTATACAGATTTGCAGACATTACCAGGATCTAAGTGCTTTATACCTGCGCTAGTGCATTATTTAATTTTTTGAACTTTAAAAGGCAGGAAGCTCTCAAATAATGACACCTCAGACAAAAATTTCTACTTGACTTAATTTCATAGAAAAGCACACATAAAATTTTACAACAGACTTTGTATCCAAAGATTAAAGCACATTACAATAAACAAATGAGAATGCGCTCGTATTCTGAGCAAGTTTGCCCACTAGCGATTCTGGATAGCTTGTATGGGCTTCATACAGAATGTTATGGAAAACTATAAACGCGCAGATAGACTTTTCTGGAGCACTAACAATTATGTTAACAACACAAATCATACTAACAGTTAAAATTTGTTCAAATCATGAGGAAACAATTTTAAATGGAATCACAAAATATTTACTAGCATTTTATAGTGTATTTACCACACTAAGCGTTTACAAACACATAAATTATCATAAAAATGTATTTATTGGCACAGTATCTTCATCTCCATACACTGTAATGCTAGAACTACAACAGTCATCATTTCATTAACAGCATTTTTCCCCATCAAAGCATCATAGAATAATTGGACAAATTTACAATCAATTACTTTACTTCTATCTCAGACTCAAATTTAGTAAACTGCAGAGATTTTCATTCGTAGGAACAAATCTCAGTGCAACATGACATGTACGGAGAGTCTCCCAATTGCGAAATTCGCTGTTGCCCATACCGAAAACAAGAACCGCTCAGCATTCGTCCGTGCAAACAATTATTTTTTAGAACAGTATTTCTCAGACTTCTCATTCCGCTATAAAATTTCCCAGGCAACGGCGAATCCCCTTAAAAAAACTTGGTTTTTATTTTTTTTACAAAGAATTTTTAAAAGTCACAGAGAGGATTAGCAGTTAATTAATTTGATTGATGGGCTTGTTTCTTACAGCAGGTTGAGTCAATTCACCAATGTGCTTATTGCACGCTTGTGACAGCCAGTCGGCCGCCATAACTTAAATCTTGTCGCGAACACCCTACGACCAACTGGCGAACCCCTAGGGATTCGTGTACCCCACTTTGAAAAACCCTACACTTGAGAATAAAATGAAGAACACAGAATTTTGTAATCTATACTTAGCAACAACGCATCATTACGTGGCGTCTGTTTACAGCGACTGAGGGGGCTCTAACGAGGTATACGACAAATCTGAACAAGGAAAACGCTTTCGCAACTTCACAACATCTTTTGATTGAAGTCTATCCATAAGAAAACGAAGAGATGGAAGACTCAGTAAAACAAACAACAACCGAAGGTAGAAAAGAACGGCCGTCACTGTTACGTATCTTCCTTCCTCATTTAAATCAAGTGCTAGATAAAAGAATTTTGTGATAAAAGTCTCAGTGAACAATGTATCTTTGTCCGGCTGCTGTGCTGTAGCCTGGGAAAGAGTAGCAACACTGCGATCTAATGTTTAAACTAACCATCCTGACGTAAGCTGATACCTTGAAAGAAAATTTTTCCTTGTGATGTTTCACGTTCAGTTGATGCTGGTTAATTTTTCTAAAATGTCTGTATGGGAATAGTTGGTTAAGGTGCCTGTCTGTATATGCCTAGTTGGTGAAGGTGCTTTTATGTATATGCCTAGTTGGTTAAGGTGCCTGTCTGTATATGCCTAGTTGGTTAAGGTGCCTGTCTGTATATGGCCTTGTTGGTTAAGGTGCCTGTCTGTATAGGCCTTGTTGGTTAAGGTGCCTGTCTGTATAGGCCTTGTTGGTTAAGGTGCCTGTCTGTATAGGTCTAGTTGGTTAAGGTGCCTGTCTGTATATGCCTAGTTGGTTAAGGTGCCTGTCTGTATAGGCCTTGTTGGTTAAGGTGCCTGTCTGTATAGGCCTTGTTGGTTAAGGTGCCTGTCTGTATAGGCCTTGTTGGTTACAGTGCCTGTCTTTATAGGTCTAGTTGGTTAAGGTGCCTGTCTGTATAGGCCTTGTTGGTTAAGGTGCCTGTCTGTATAGGCCTAGTTGGTTACAGTGCCTGTCTTTATAGGCCTAGTTGGTTAAGGTGCCTTTCTATATAGGTCTAGTTGGTTAAGGTGCCTGTCTGTATAGGCCTTGTTGGTTAAGGTGCCTGTCTTTATAGGCCTAATTGGTTAAGGTGTCTTTCTATATAGGTCTAGTTGGTTAAGGTGCCTGTCTGTATAGGCCTTGTTGGTTAAGGTGCCTGTCTGTATAGGTCTAGTTGGTTAAAGTGCCTGTCTTTATAGGCCTAATTGGTTAAGGTGTCTTTCTATGTAGGTCTAGTTGGTTAAAGTGCCTGTCTGGAGATCGGCGAGTCCTCAGTTCGAAACCCGGATTCGGACGAAATTTTTACTGAGTTTTAAATTGGTCGTCACGTATAGAAAAAGTTTGCTTTATTTATGTGGCATACACTAAGACGCTTAGTGATTTGAAATCCACGTAAAACTGTATGTCTCGTGCATTTAGGTATTTCCCTGTTTTAAAAAAGATCCCTAGCAAAAATTTTTGTGAGCTTACAGTTCTTACTAAAATATCAGTTCACAAATTCTTTTTCTGCCTTCTGTGGTGTTATCACTTGACGGCGTTTTATTCGCAACAACTAACATTTCGAATAGACCCATGTGTAATGAGCTTAAGTTTGAGATCATATAGTTTACTATGTTTAATCGTCTTACAAGTTACTTACTGTCTGCAAATTATATTCCCTGCTTAATACTTAACTAACATGATCATGACAAATTACTTTTTTATTTCATGTGTAAAAAGCATGAATCATCTTGTTCAGTTTTCTACTTGGTTCAGATGTAAGTGTTGATTTCACCATTTTCTTGTAAATGCGGGCCTAAACGTTTCTCTTCCGTCCGACTATTGCATTTTTGCATAAACCTTGGTTAGTGGCTCAGTGATCTGATCGTTCGTGTTTCTACGTGATGAAACATGGTTCGAATCCTGTGGTTAAGGCGTTTGACTGGTGATCGATAGGTCTACGGTACGGCTGAATCCCTGTCTCGGCGGAAACTTTCATACGCGTAGGTCCTTAACCTGACCTTCACCACTGGCACAGCTTGCCGTATAATTTTAAGTACAGAAGAACACTTCAGTGGTTTGGACTTCACGTCAAACTATTGATCACATATATCCGATAGAATTAGCGGATTAGGCCAGGCGGCTACGATAGGGGCGGAATGCGCATTAAGTCATTAAGAAACTCTGTCACCACCTCAATACGACCACATGAATTTACTTTTATTTATCGAGGTAGACATTTTTCTGCGAGTTTAAACAGATTGCCAGTGTCGATTCTATTTAAAAACCAGGCTAAAATTTGTTTACAATAGTAATTTGTAACATTTACTCGTATAATTTGAACATCTGAAAACGTGTGGTACTTGTAGTAGCATATAATTTATATCAATTAAGAATGAAACTAGGCGATGATGTAATAATGTGAGAGGTGGTATCATCTTATTTACTGCCACGTTCGATGATGTCGAAATCTTTAGCTACACAGCTGTGACACAGTATTTTCCTCTGAGGATCTGGCATACAAGTAATATAGGAACACATGAGCGTGTCTGTGCTTTTCGTATTGAGACGTATGTTGGAACCTACACAAACACTGCAGTTTATCATTTGTTTCTGAGATCAGTTTAATACAAAGGAACTGATTGTGATATGTTCTTCATACTAATTTCTTTAATAAATTTTCCAAACTAACAGATGAACTATTTTGAAGCATTCGACATTTTAATCAACGAGAAACTACCCCCCCCTTTTTTTTTTTAGCTTGTATGCAACCTACACAAACGGAGCTTTATTCCTATATTTTATTTCGAAATGCAGTCTTTCCCTTATCATTTTTTTGAACTGCTTAACGTCTCTTTTAACAGCGAGGTCTTTAGAGACGAGAGAGGATTGGGGACAAGGAATGGGAAGGAATTCGGCCATGGCCCTTTGAAGGAAGCAACCCGGAATTTACCTGGAGTGATTTGGGAAACCATGGAAAACCCAAATCTGGATGTGCGGACGGGAATTTGAACCGGCATCCTCCCGAATGCGAGGCGCGAACGCTTACCGTTACACCACCACGCTAGGCGTTTCCATTATCGTCAGCGAGTATATTTACATTCGTGTTTCAACAAAAATCACTTTTCGTAAATTGTATTAATCGTCTAACTTTATAAATAAATGTAATTATCCTGTTTTTTTTTTTTATTTTTTTTTTTTTTTTTTTTTTTTAAAATATCTTACTTTTAATTACTCGTTCGATAGTGACTAAACATGGAACCTCTTCTAGCTAACTTATTTATTGACAAGGTTTACATACTTTAACTCCGAACTCTTTATAATATTTATCGATTTAAACCTATCACTATACTTTGTGTTACTCAACATTTCTCTGTAAATAGTTCATCATCTGTTATCATTTAGACTTGTTCCATGTTGTTCATTCTTATACAGAGATACATTGTTCACATATCTACCATTTATTCGTTTTCATTGCTGTAGGTCGCTTTCTGCTCGTATTAGTCCTTGAATGGATACCCTTGCTTAAATGGAATCTGATAAAAATAAAAAACTATCATTACAGTTATTATTATATCATTACATTAAATATATCATCAACATTGGCCTTATCTGTCAGTTACAGGATATGTAAGTTATAAGGTGATGCAACCACTTTCTTTAACCAACTTACAGAAGCGATGAAAACTTTTATTTTTATGATTGTATATTTATAAACGAAATGGGCCGCGTAACTCAGCAAGAAGCCGCACGTTACGGAGTGTTTTCCCGTACGAGCCAGAAGTTCGTAACGGCTATCTAGGTTTACTATGCAAGTAGTGGAACGAGTTCTGGACAGAAAGTAAAGAGCGGCAGAACGTAGGCTATGATATCTCCGTGAATCCCCTACTAGTTCCGACAATTAACGATAGAAATACGTTTTCATTGAAATACCAGAAGAGATCTTTAGATTACATTTTGTTGTATATTTTTACAGCTGAAAGAGAATCGTAACGCAACATTCATAATATGGAGAAAATAATTCCGTCACAGTTAATGAATTTTCAACCAGGCTGCATCGGAAGAGACCGAGCGTGGTAGGTGGTGTGGGTGAGCGGTAAGGGAGCGTCCATAAATCACGTAGCTCCATTTTGGTCTCCTGTGAACTCCCCCCCCCCCCCCCACACGTAGCCCGACGTAGCTTTTGTCTCTACTCCCCCCTCCGGCCTCTCCCTCTCTACATAGGACGAGGGTGGGGTGTGTCCGGAATTCAGGAAAAACATCTCACGTAATTAATGGGCGCCCCTAATTAAATGGCGGAAATAAATATTTACATGCTGTTGTGTGTTCTGTATCTCATTTTAACTCTGACAAATAATATGATAGAAAAGCTACGTGGCCTGGCTCGGAACCCTCTCCCCCCCCCCCCTCCATACAGCCCAGCTTAGCTTTCCAACCAACCCCTTCTTTCCAGTTTATGGACGCTTCCTAACGCTCAGGCCTTACGTTCTAGAGGGCGTGAGTTCAAATCCCCGTACGACCATCATGATTTCTATTTTCCATGTTTCCCCGAAATCACTGCAGGCGAATCCCGGGTGGCTCCTGGAAATCGCCATTCCTTCCCGCTCCTTCTAACCAGTCCTCTGCCTCCTCTATTGACCTAGACGTCTAAAAGGCATAACACCACAAAAATAAATAAATAAATAGGTACAAAAGATCAATGGATACTCGCCTGTTTGGTAAGATAACAAGAATCTGCAGACTCATCGAGGATTTAAGTTAGCTTTTTTTTATATATATTAGAAGATAATTTTGCGCAAAGAAAATTCCGTGTATTTATGGACAAAAAATCGTAGATCGAAATTAGTACTAACCTCTGTCATTCTGCAAACCTCCGCCACAAGCCATAGTAGTGACAAAATGAACTCGGAATGGTAATCATTAATTTTAAATTGGTTTTAATGTCTTTTCCTGTTTATTAAAAATCATACTACTAATTCAAAATAAATGTCTAGATTGTTGGTTTCGCAGTAGGTTGAAAACGCCAGACACACTTGCATGCCCTCTTCTGTTAAACGATGAAACATGTCCCTGATAGCGTTATGGAGAGAATTGGTTGTTGACGTGTCCCCGTTTCATCAGATGCATGATTGAATTTGATTGGCTGCCTGGGTGCCCACGTCACAGCAGCTAGACCTTTCTCATTAGTGCCAACAGTCTTTTAACACTAGATAATTGTGTTCCCAACAAGACGACTCGCCCTAACTGTATTACACTAACTTTCTTGTTTTTATTTTACTATATCAGCAACGCTAGGAATCTGCAAATATGTTTAAGTTGACCAATTATGTGATCCAGTATTCACTGCGACATGTTTGGGTAAACCACAACGTCGCAAACAAAGCATTTGTATTAAAAATACAAAAGAGACAAAGAGACATAGAATGTATTCATGGAAGTCCAATCCGATAATAATTATAGTATTACAAATTGTGTGAGATTTCAGTGAATATTTTAAGTTTCAGAAAAGGTATTTTCATTATATTTGGAATTAGACAGCAGCATTATCTACCAAAAAAGTTTTTTTTATTTTTTACTATGGGTAGAGCTGTGTTAACTGTTGAATGTTTAAGATATCAGTTGCAATGTGTATAATTAGAGATTTTATATACGAGTCTCATATTAGGCAACCTAGAAGACTTGTATATTTCTTTCTGTATTTCACTCGACCGTCAGTTATACTCTGATATATCAGACACGATAAGTCAGACTATTAATTTTTCGTTTAGTTTTGTAGCTTACAGTTTTATTTGATTTTTTTTTTTTAAATTCATTACTGAGTTTATTGAATATATAGGATATTGTTTCAGCGGATAGCGATTCATGTTATGTTTCCCAATTTCATCCTGTAATTTCCATTCTTTAATTGTAAAACACCAAAAAACAATGTTCGATGTTTTTACGACTATTTATTGCCTGCATTACGTTTATCAATCCCTTGGTTTTCTATGCATATGTTCGTGTGGTTAGTGTTAAATGTATTTCCAGTTATTTCGGTCATAAGTTGATTCTTTTATTTTCGGCATTGTTTAATACCATTTGATCTGTGAATTATCTATATGCCGACTGTACATGTGGCAAAACACTTTTTTTTTCAACTTGTACACTGTCCTTTGTTAACTCTTTTTGCGAGCATCTCACAAGCTGCCCATTATATGCTAACAGTGGAATTTTTTAAGTAACGTCTTTTGTACTATGGCCACTGTGTAAAATTCGACCCACGAGACGCAGTACATTCGTCACCTTCCGTAATATTGGCGCTAGTTCCATTCATGTTTTCATTGTAAGGGGCACCCAGATATCTGCTGACCTTGCGGACTCCAGGCGAATGCCGGGATGCTTCCTTCAAAAAGGCCATGGCCGAATTCCTTCCCGTTCCTTGTCACTAGACCCATCCCACCTCTAATGACCTTAGGCGTCGACGAGGCGTAAATCAAAATGTAAAATAAAAAATAAAAAATAAAAATTATGTGTAATTCAATTTGCCAATGAACTTCGAAGTATTTTATTTGCTGTGTCCATTTTAAATTGCTTCGTCGTTTTCTAAACTATCGCGTATGACAGTCAAATTTTCGGTTTGATTTCTTTTTAATGAATCGAATAAAACACTGTACTTGTATTTAATTCAATGCTGAAACTTGCGAACATGTATGGAAACTAAGCAAAAAGTTCCACGCAAGTAAAAGAACGTTTATTTTCTATTAAGTAATTAAATGTATCATTCTCACTGGCAAATATATGAATTCATTACATTTGTGAAATTCATTTGTAATAAGACGATTTTCTTTTAAATATGTGTCAAACTTGTGTAAATTTTAAAAGTTCACAATGGGAGTGAAAATAAAGTGAACGGAACTCTGAATAGACATATTTAGTCTTCACATCAAATAATAGGCTACAATTAAATGAAAATTTATCAATGGTTCCGAAAGGTAACAGACGTTATTGATTGCAAAAACGGAGATAGATAGTAGTTGGAGCTAATTTCGTAGATATTAACGTCAATAAGTATGCCCTGAGCCAAATAGCCAGTAAAACAACACATATTGATCAAATATTGTTTATAATTTAACATTTTATTTAGACACGCAATGTAAACTACTCCAAGGTATTTGACTGCTACAACGCGAGCTTCAGAGGAGGTTTACGGTAGTAAAAATATTGTTTATAGCTTAAATTTTGTTGAGGTACTAGACCCCTCTACTGTTAGGTAAACATTTGATTTGGGTACAAAACAGAAACTTCTGCTCAGCAGTCATCTGCTACAACCCTTATTTCAGATTAGGTTTATAGAACCAAACAAACCCAGGCTGATCGACTGTGCTATCATTGCACTCTTTTGGGCAGTGCATGCCCTCCCCCGCAGCGCTGGGTTCCGCCTAGATCGTGGCATCCATGTCTTTTTCATTCGCTTGTTCTTTTTTCCTGTCTCTGTTGAGCCGATACCGCTCGTCATTTCCAAGGTGGTTTATTTCATTTCTGCCTTCGTTCCGCTGCTTATGCGTTCACTTTCTTACCATGTACTTTGATATTTTAGTTTCAAAGGTCGCAATTTTCGAAATTTACTTAGTTTTTTCTGACTTTACGCCTCGTCGACATCGAGGTCACTAGAGGAGGTAAAGGACTGGGGACAAGGAATGGGAATGAATTATTCCATGGCTTTTTGAAGGAATCATCCCGGCGTTCACCTGGAGTGATTTGGGGAAACCACGGAAAACCCGAATCTGGATGGCCGCGTTCTTCTTAGTGCGAGGCCAGATCGTAACCGCCTGCCCACTACGCTGAGTGAAATTTACTTTCATCTATTTTGAAATGGTTTTAAATTTTCAGCCTTTGTTCATTTCACGGGAAATGATATTTTTTAATACACAATTGAAGTGACAAACGAGCGGTTTTCGGTCTCTAACGAACCTCTCCGTACTCTGAGTAGCCGTTTCGTTACCCTATCAATCGCGTCCTTTCGCTGCGTCGTGCTGGGAGCGGGTGAGATGCCGGCTAATATTCTTGAATCTTTCAAGTTTTCTCTACTGAACATTTTACAAACCATTAGAGTTTTAATTTTCCATTCTTTTAATTGAATTATATTTCGGATCAAGATGCAGCTTTTCGCTCAGTAGTTTTTGAATATTAGTCCTTTCTGCTTGCACAGTAATATCACGTCATTCGTAATTCTGGGATGCCTACCAGTACCGAGCTTGAAGATGTCAAAATCTTTGTAAACTAAAATATAGGGCGGCGTGGTGAAGTAGTGGTTAACGCGTCTGACTGGGAACCGAAAGGTACCCGATTCGAATTTCTGTCTGAGCGGGAATTTTCAAAGTTCCATATCCCTACCTTCTCCTCTGCCATAGGTTCCTGCGAAATGTGAAGTACGCCAGAACGCTTCCGTGAAACTGCGTATCCACTACGCGCGGCATACCCTCGAACATTGGCTCGCGCGGCAGCCGCGCATAATGGATACGCTGTTGCCACGCGAGCCAGCTCGAACATTGGCGCGGTCGAACATGCCGCGCTGCGAGCCATTCTCTGTCGGTCTCTAGGCGCGCGGCAAAGGCCCCCATCTGATTGGCTCGCGCGCAGTTGGGACGGCAGTGCCTTTCTTGGAGTTGGCTCGCGCGGCACAGCGACAGTTTACTGCCATGAACAACGAAAAGTGTCGATTTCTAATACAGCTGTATGGTGCGAAAGATTTTTTGTGGAATAGTAAATGTGCAGATTACCGCAACAAAACGCTGAGGGACAATGCATGGAAGGAAATAAGTTCAGCAATGGGCTTACCCGTTTCCGACTTAAAGAAGAAGATGGCTACGCTTCTGGCATCATACAGAAGAGAAAGATCAAGAATAGCTAAAAGTCTTATTACTATTTCTGGTAATTATTTATTATTTAACAGTTATAACGATCCCCACGGTATTATTTATCGATTTGTGCTGTGTATGTCTACAACATATGCCATATGGTAGCCTGCAAGACAGAATATAGCACCACTCGTATTCCTACTTGTGGAAGTCTCAGTAAAATTGGTCGCGAAAACTGACTGTGCCTGCATTGCTTGCCGCGCAACTTTGGCTGGGTTGCGTTGCCGCGCGCGGCAACAGAAACCCTCGAACACTGGCTCGCGCGGCGATACCTGGCACCAAGCCAGGCATCGCCGCGCGAGCCAGTGTTCGAGGGTTTGCCGCGCGTAGTGGATACGCAGCTTAAGTCTCCTTTACTCGGTAAGACTATGGGGTTAGGTTAGGTTAAGTAAGGAGGAAAGGAATTGGCCGTCCTACCTCTGTTGGCGAGCTTAGTTTGCATCCTTCGGGAGGGTTCAACTCACGTTCGCTTAGTTAATATAAGAATCCATTCAAATTTGTTGCGGATCCAGTTTGAAAGCACTCCTTGCACTCCTTGACTGTCCGTATTGAATGGAGTGTTGTATCGGTGTTGAACGACTTGCGGACATACTGGCAGTTGGAAGTGAGGGATAGCTAATTGGTCGGCTCGGTGATGGTTAGGGTCTGCAGATAACATCACCCCTCCGCCCATTAAGCTGATCGCTCGACCGTGCAGAGAGGCGTGGGGCGGCCTCAGCTCTCCATCAAGCTCCCTCGACGATGGATTTCAGGATAGAATGTACCGCAAGAACTCATTAAATAGCACCCTTCTCTGAGAAATGAGCGCAGAAACATCAAAGTTATCCATTTTACATTTGGACCGAAAAAAGCAGACTAAATGAGGTGGGGATCAAACGACAGAAACTCAAGAGATTATCTACCTACACCAATTAACACTGAGCGTGTACTGATACCAAAGACAATTATTTTTTATGGTTAATTTAATTGCGATGGAGCACATGACCCAGTGACAATTTTTTTGCTCACCTTCTTTTGCATTTCAATTTATCATAAGTATTTTGCTTGTTTTTTGCAACTCCTAGAACTTCTAAACGCATGCGGAGGAGTATTGGGTACAGAGACAACAACAAAGTCGAAAACTGTGCATCTAAATTCAATATATGGTATAAGTATATTTGTTAATAATAATATAAATTTTGTTTCTAAAAAAATTATGTAGCAGAAACAGAGAATAAAATTCCACCGAAAAATTGACAAGAAACTACTAAGGAATGAAACAAACAGGGCCTTGAAATGATGAGAAACAACGGGGTTTGTTTAAAAATTTTCCAAGAAAGAGATAATACTATTGTATGATGCGTCAAGTTTTAAGCTAGGCACCATTTGTTGTTGTATTGGGCGGCTGTTAAAGCGCTGAATTTAGCTTAGATATGATTTTATACCTATATATATCGAAACATTGACCTTGTGCCTACAAATCTTAAACTATAGAATTCATGAGTAAAATTTTTTTAATATAAATTTTTGTTTCACAGATAATTAGAGCATAATAATAAAACGGTTTAATCAATTTTTGAAGTTGTTGCTCTTTGTTCCAGGTTAATAAACTAGATAATATTTAAGGTTCCTATAGTAACATTGTGTTTAATTAAGTTTGCATTTGATTGAGATACATACTTAGGCTGGTGAATATAAACGTTTTAATAGACATATGATCTTGTAAGTGAGGTTACAGCTCCTAGAATAGGTGTGGCCGTGGCAACGTCTTATTAATAACTTGCTGAACTGTGACATAGGTTGGTGAAAAAAAAATCTGTTGAAACCTGTAGTATCTGCACAAGATAGGGGTGGGTGGGGGGAGACGCAGGTTCCCGCCATATGTAGGGTGATTTGCGAGCCGTCAACACGTCATTAATAAAAAAAATTTATGCTGACCAACCTGCAACACAGGTTAGGAAACACCTACAAGTTATTCAACAAACCTGTCGACACCAGGAGCAGGTGTACTAGCTCATGATAGGTGGAATGGGAGAGAGAGAAGGGTGGAATTACCCTCATTTGTATAATCTTTTTCCCCACACCTGGTGGCTAACCGCTGTTTCTCAACTATTTATTATCACAGGGGGAGGGGGAGGGGGGATCCACGAAGCACTAAATAAAACGATTCCTTTAAAATTCTCATACACGTATTTCGGAACGACACAAATCGGGAAACATGTTAAAAGCTCCTGCAAAATGGAATAAATAATATGGCAGGAAGTGCAGCAAGGCGAGGGAAGAAGGTATACGAGATGCACTTTAAAGCTAACCCAGCTCGCTCATTTTCGTATAATACAGAATAAAATATTAGATTTTTAGTGTTTACACTTAAACTTACTTCGATCATTCTAATTCCTTCATCTGCATCTCAATTTAACAGGAAACTATTGGTGAGAGGGAATGCTTTGCACAAAATATTTCTGTTCTGTGCATTTCAATTCCTAATGGCACGACGCCAGAAATAAAACGTATCGGCATCACAACAGCATTTTATTTCGCTGATCTTATATATGCTGTCTTTGCGACAGAGGTATTTTGATGAGAAAAGTCTTTATTGCATCCGTAAATGACAGAACTTCATCACAAATAAGTACAGTAAATAAATTCATGGGAAAAGCATGCCGTCTGTCTACCGACGAATCCTAGTCCATTCTCAGCATCAGGTCTTTGACTCTTTCGTAATGACTGTGGCAAGCTGTAAAAAATCGTGCGGTCTTTTATGCACGTTCTCGACAATATTAACCAACACTTGGAATATGGTTTCCATATAGTAGAACAGTTCTCCAGATGAAGACGAAAAGGAGTTTATGCCTATCTCCCTCCTGCGTTATAATCCTTCGAAAATTATTGTATCAGTTCCAGAAATAGTTTTTTTTATTGCTGATATATCTTTATATTATTACTGCTAAGTACTTAAAAGAAGAAGCTTTTCAAAAGAACTGAGCAGCCTAATTTGTGCTTAAGGGGAAGTGGTTTGTTCGAATTTTGTAATTATCATTATTGGGGCTTTTTAAGTAGCCAAAATACTGGTCATTTAAGCCGGGAGAATATTTTTTGACAGGGGAAGCGAAGGAAGGTGGCGAGGTATATAGTAAGGAACCATCTCGGTTTCACCTGGAGTGATACAGTGTAGGGAAACGAGGAAAAGCCTGACTATGGACGGCTGGATCAGCAGTCGAACACGGGACCTCCCGTTTGCCAGCCCCAAACAAAACCTCTCAACGGCCAGTTTACTCTTTAGCTGCTACTCATGCTGTGCTTGCAAACAGATCGTGTCAGATGGTGATGTCATTCCTGATTAGTCCATAGCTCACGTATTGTGATCACGTTCTCCGTGGTTGCTTGTTTGCCTTCAGTAGGGAACTGACGTGTACGGATAAAATGAAGATTGACTTTAAAACTGCAGAGCCATAATGTTCCAAGGAACTGTTCACTAGTGATGCAACGAAGGTGTCATTAACGGATGCAGAAACGGAAACAGATCTCAATAGTAAATCTTAGTAGTAACGGAAACGGAAGCGAAAGCGGAAGCGTAAATACTATAAAGAAAAGTACAATTTTGAACAATTATTATTTTTAATCAAAATTAAGCAGCTGTAAGTTATCCAATTTCTATGGAACTTCGCACACGTATGCTTTAAAACAAAGGAAAAATACTGTCTACATTTGGTTTACAAAATCCCATCCAATCTCCCCCGTCACCCCACTTAAACAAAATTACACTTGAAACCATTAAGTTTTTTGCAGATATCTCGAAAACGATTGGGACATTCGGTAAAGTGGATAGAGATATTCTGAGATTCTATATGTTGCTTGTTAAAAATAGTTGGACAATTGCTGACCTAGATATTCTAATTTGAATTTTAAAAATTGTTTTAAAGTTTTGTGGCAACACACAAATCAACGGTTTTTATCCGATCTCGAAGGAACTTTGCGCATATATGCATAAGTTAAAAATAATGTTTATATTTGTTTACAAAATTGTACCCGCTCTCCCCATTCACCCCTCTTAAGACAAATTTACACGTGCAAATTTTACGTATTTTGCACATATCTCGAACACGGTAGGGAAATCTGTCAAAGTAGATGGGACGGAAAATGTTTATTACAATCCGATCAAAAGGTATAAAACATAAAAACTTTTATATCCAACCACCGAGCGACGCTGGGTACCTACTCTGCTTTTGTAGAAGACGGAAAGATAAAAAATATTGTGTATCCCAAAGCATTAGAATAAACTTTTTTCAAATTTAATTTATGCACAAATAATTACAATTGTCTTTCATTTATTTTTTAATTATAAATGTGTCTGCTTTACATATGTGTGCTCACATAGAAAGAAAAATAGGCGTTGGGAATGCTAGTATTTTATATAAAATAAGTAGTTTGACTAGTTTCATATCCTGCAATCTGTTACGCTAAATAATTGCCCGCTGGTTACGCTACTGAGGGGGGGGGGGGGGGGGGAAGGGGCCTGATAAAAATTGGTACAAGATGTTGGTATTTGTGTGCATTTGACTTCCATCACTTAAGGGGACCCTCATGTAGAGGTAATCGCTTATCTTTTTTGTCCTCTCGAAGGTGTAACCAAAAGTAGACTGTCACTATCGTCAGTTGTTGTCAATCCTTCCTTGTCTTCATTCATATTTAACATGGATTCCAACATTTTTAATGATTATAACGTAGACTTGTAAACTTCCGAATAAATTTCCGTCATAAAAGTTGCGGAAGCAGACGCAGAAACGGATTTGAAAAAGCGTGCCGATCTTCCGCAGTTGCGGAAGCAGAAGTCTGTTGCACCACTACTGTTAACAATGTCCAATTGACATGCATTCAGGCAATCCTAAAATTATTATTTTGTAAACCCGCAGTCGGTGGCATAATGTTGATGCGGGAATTTATGTCCAGATATATGCAACTAAGCTACATAGAGTATGTAGTAGTAGGCTGCTTCAGAAATGTAAAGTCGACTGAAGGTGGTATTAGGTATTTGTAGTGTCTGTAGTGAAGTCTATGTGGAATTTTTTACTTAAGCGCTGTGAGCAGACGTTTGTTTAATGAACGGTGCAATCCACATATTGCTAATTGAATTTCCAGGTAACCATTATCGGTTACCCATAGTTTCGATGACAAAGAGTGCTTGGTTAGAGACTGTTAGTTTGAGTAGTAATAGAACAATTAGGGATCAAGCTTCTTACGTCAGAGGTACTTCGCATTAAGCACAACAGACTAGAAACCGTAACATAGCGAGTGAAATGCGTGTTGTAAGGGTTGGGCGTGGCGAGGATGCAAGAACACCACTTCATGCTCCTGAGATTAAATATTGGGGCGTTCTGCCAATTGATTGTACAGTGGTTTGTTATTAAGCTACATTTCCCACTGTTTGTACTGCCTACCTTCAAATGTGATGTTTTCAGCTGACATACAATTGAGTTTGGGGCTTCATTGCGTAGATATGTATATGTTTGTAAGCGTTTTGTTGAATTGTCATGGCCTTTTGTTAATCCTAGAATAGAGTACATCCCAGAATTTTTTTCTATTAAAAAAAATAAGTTTTCTTTATTTTTATGCTTAATTTTTTATTTAATTGCGGTGGAACAAATTTTCGCATTTCTTATTTTACCTTACATTATTTGAGTGCAGTTTCTCCACCTACCTACTTTTACCCTTTACGAATTTTAATTTTAAACTCTTTCATTGATTTGACAAATTGTTCAGCACTTCGCTTGGTAATTGAATCCCGTCCCTGACTCCTTCAACCAGAAAATTTTCACGCTCTCTTGTGCCTGAAATCGAGTGCCTGCTTGTGATCTTGATTATCTTTTCCCCTAATTCCTCTGAATTAAACACCTCATAAAATAAATCTTAAAAGTCTTTTTTCTATATTAAAACATCCTTGCAAATGATTTTTGGTAATTTTATAACGTTAAATAGCATCAGTCATCTCAGTACCTAGGCCGTACTAGAAAAGTATTTGTTTCCGTTTGGGTAATTACTATTTACTTGTATTAATTAAGAAACTGAAACCACATTCGTTGTTGCTTTCTACCATATTATGACTTTGCACAGCCTTCGTCGACACTACATTTTGTTAAGGAATGGTACTTGATTAAATCTCATTTTCATCTCAGAAGAAAATCCTACCATGAGATGCGTATTTTTCTTCTCTATTATGTAAAATATTCAGTTATTTCCCTCACGTTGTTCCGCCTCAAGAGTTGGATTGGCTATATAGTGAAATTTGAAGTCCTAATGATTGGAACTCTCATTTGGAATGACACACGTAACACTGTCAGATATACAAGGCAGCGGTTGCGTTTTGCGATAAGGATCGGGTCTATATACTATTCGATGATTCCGTTAGTGGAGGCGACAAATGAACTTTTGTGGTCAAGTTCGTTTACTAGGTAGTGCATTCACTGTTTGTTTCCTATCAGTTATTTCCGCATCCGGCATAACAACTAATCAAACGTATTTTTGTTAATTACTATTCAGCGCCAGTGCTCTGGAAACTGAAATCTATTTGAACAATATTCGGTTTTACTTTCTCATTATTTTCATTGATTACATGTAAACGGAGCTGATCTAACTGTATTCCTGAAAATGTAAGACGCCATGTCTTAAATGTGCCTCGATTCTGTTGAAAACATAAATATTGACTTCTTAGCCATGGGTACACTTATTAAAATCTATAACTCAAGCTGTTTCCCTCCTTGAAATGCAGTACATTGTTGGAGAAACGGCAAAGAACAGCACCGGTGGTTCGCGATGTGTTGAATGTAATTCAGGCTGGTCATGTCACTCGCTGTGATACGACGGACAATGCGCCGTCCAGACAGGAAGCGGGGACACCACATGCAAATCTCTAGCCCGTCAGTCACCAGCAGCAGCCTCCTCTGCAATATTCAGACGGCTCGGCCTGCGGCAGCGAGCCACAGGAAAACGTCGTGCGTCTGACATCAACTGTTAGCAAATCTAGACCGTTGGATGAAACAATTCTTTGTTATTTTAAAAAAAATGAAAACATGCATAGGCGCATTACGCGATATTTGTACGGGGTTAAATCTGAGAGTTCGTGACGTCACCGTCACCAAGATGCCACCTGTTGCTTGTATGATAAGCGTGTTGGACGCTTTTCGTAAATACAAACACAAAGTTTTTATCCGATTTTGATGGAACTTTGCATACGTATACTTTAAAAAAACTAGAAAAACACCGTTTACGTTTGATTTACAGAAATCTAAATCCTCTCCTCCTTTTCCCCCTCACCTTAATTTCTTTCACCGTTGTTCATACAAACCTACAGTTTTTACCCGACTTAGGTAATAGCCTGATTCCACGTTTAACTGTAGGCACGAGAAGAAAGGAATTAGCCTTCTAGCCTCTGATACAATAGCTTGGTACACATCCTTCGGGAAGATTCGGCGAACCGTGGGCTTGTGGACTAAGTTAGATTTTTAGTTTTTGAATTGAAAATTTCTTTAGGAATGTTGGGCGATTTTTGAATGGGTAAAATATTATGTGTTCGCATTACCGACAATGGTAAATGTTAACAGTATATCCGTTGCGGTCTCGTGGATCAGTGGTTGAGGTGTCTGACTGGCGAACGGAAGGTCTGTTTCGAATCGCTGTCTCGGCGGGATATTCATAGACCATTAACCCGATCTTCACACCTGGCATAGTAGCCAGACCGCTTCCGTGATTAGGATTCCACGTTTATCTGTAGGTCCCTTGTACCTGGGCGAGCACTACCAGGTTAGTTTAAGGCGGCTAAGACAGCAGCGGAAAGCGCAGCCAATAGAATACCTGTCACCATGTTATTATGTCCATACGGAATTACTACTATTTAATACTAGCTCGTACCCGCGACTTCGTACGCGTGGATTAAGAATTTTTTTGTCAGAATTGAATATAGAAAGATGTTGGTAACGAAGAATTGGTCCCAAACAACACCGAGTCGGCATAATATGACAGGAAAGCTATCACTATATCATTCTACCGTCGAACCTGTCTCTTGAAGAGAATCAATTTCCAACATATTTCTGTCACCATTCGATAAGGTCTCAAAATTTCGTGACTACAACTGTTAATCATACTGGAAAAAATGTCCTGCGCCCTTCATACAGATTTTCTTGTCAAAATTCCATCAGTATCGATATAGCCATTTAATCGTCAAAACGTAACAAAAAGACAGAGACTTACTTCCGTATTTATAGTATTATTACAGCGGTTCTCACACACACACACACACACACACACACACACACACACACACACACACACACACACACACACACACACACACACACACACACTGACTGCGAACAACCCCTGAGGGATCATTATAACTTAAAAAAGTGTACACGTACAGAATTGCAAGACTACCTATGATTTGCCTCGCATTGTACCCCTAACTTTGTAATATCTACAGTTTAACATTCAATCCGAATAACCGACGGCCCAGGCGTGACTCTTACGATCAAAAACAATTATTAAAAATCTTAGCCTCCACGGAGATTTGAACCGGAGACCACGACCCAAACATTAGTAAGGCAGCGCTTTAGCCACTGAGCTACATGACCGCTACACGGAAAAACAGTAGAGAGACCTCTATATCAAACGCGTCTGTCTATCGCCGTTCAGTAGTATTTCGAAATTATGAGACAACATGTATTATTTGTACAGATAATTTTTCAACCAAATGTAGACGGTATTTTTCTCCTTGTTTCAAAGGATAAGAGTGCAAAATTTCATCGAGATCGGATGAAAACTGTGGATTTGTATGAAGAACAAACAAACAAACATACATACATACATTCATCTTCATATATATAGATATCTGTAGCAATAAGTATGACGTTTTGCGCGTATGATATTAATAGTTTTATGTTTTCACTTCTGTCGGTAGTCCCAAATAACTGCCACCCCCCTTTTTTTTAACCAAAACAAAAAACGAAAAAAAACCGTATCTCGCTATCCAGCAATCTCCAAGCGATTTCTTTGTTGCACCTACACACGCTGTTGGTGTTGCAGATGGCGGCGCAGACGCAGGGCGGAGTGGAGGTGCGTGAGGCAGGTCGCGCGCTCAAGGTGCACGCCGACCAGCCGCACCTGGTCAGCCTGGGGGGAGGCCGCCTCAGCACGGCCGTCACTCTCCACCCGCTGCCCGCAGGTACTGTAGGTAGTCGATGTTAAAGTTTTATGTGGGATTGCTTCAGCTGCGATATACGCGCCACAAACAGGAAGCTTCTGGACTATTTCCCTGTGCTTTCTGAGGTTGTGACTCTAACCAGGTGGTTCACAGTCTAGCTGATGCGCTCATAGCGATCACTTCCGTGTTCCGGAGCTTAGTCAGTCTCTTAAACAGTCAAGTGAACTTACAGTCCGTCAGTGTAGTGAAGAGTGTATAAAATTTGAATTGCCTAAAGTTATACAAAACTAGGCTTCAATACTTAGCATCTTCTGAAAGCCTGGGCCGTGCCCTAACATGGAGGAGCCTCCAGATACGGGGCAAATAATCAACGCGGCACTGCAGCCGTGTTATTTTCCAGAAATAGCCTCTTCAGCCCCGCCGATGATGCACTTCCAACAATCTTTGGAGCACGTTGCCCAGTCGAACCTCATGTCCCACAAATTCTCGTCTGTGATAATTGTTTACGATTTGGCCATCGTATAACTCAATGCCGCAGCGCTCCCCGCTGCAATAAGTGGGGAGGCCCACATACCTGGGAGACGTGTGCCAGCACAGCTGGTCCACAATGTGTGCATTTTCACGGTCCTCATTTATCCAATGACAGAATATGTCCTGTAATTGCTCAACAACAAAAAGCACATGAGGCAGCGGCCCATAATAAAGCCTCTCCCATGCCGAATTGGTATCCCACCCATCGTCAGACATATTCGCAGGCAGCCAGCGCCGCACCGCTCTATTACGACGAAAAGCAATTCCCCCCGCTCTCTCCAATTGCAGTGCAGCCACCTAGTTTAGCCTCAACAAATGCTTTCCAAAACTGTCCTATGTTCCCTATCCAACAAAATAAAGAGTCTCCTCACCAAAGTAAAGTGCTCTCTCCAAACCAACCGATATATACTACTACTACCGTCGGCCGCAACAAGCAAAGGCCAGCAACCCCAAAAGCACAAAATTCCAATTACCCTCCTGTTTACCAAAGAATGTATGTACCCCATCATATACCAATAACACCTATCACACAGAATCCTTACCCTCCCCAACCCCAGTATAAGGAAAAGTCCCCCTTACCCGAAAAAGTAGCACTCATAGAGAAGATATTGCAAATTATCCTGAACATGATTCAGGAATGTCAAGCAGCTCCATCTGATAACTCCCAACTCGACCCAATTCGTCACCTTCTTACCAACCTAGCAGGAATCAATTAAAGAACCGAATACTCTCTCTACTTCCTATGGCGATAAAACTTATGCAATGGAACGCTCGATCTGCCATTGCCAATAAAGACATCCTATCTAAGGAATTGCTCGGCAACAACGTAACAGTAGCAGCTATCAGTGAAACCTGGTTTAAGCCAAATGTCCCTATCCATTTCAGGGGATATAACATCATCAGGGAAGATAGAACTGACGGAAAGGGAGGCGCGGCACTCTTAATAAAGGAAAACATTTCTTTCCAACAAATACAGATAAAATGGGGCGTAAAAGAAGTACAGGCTGTAGCCGCGGAAATAGTAACACCTACGGGTGCCTACACTATATTATCTATATATTATCTATACTATTATAAATCTGTAAGCAAGCTGTGTTTGTAGTTAGGCTTGATCTCTAATAACGCAAAAACTACCGCATCAATTTGCATGGTGTTTCCAAATTTTTAAAGCTAATGTTGCTGATCAACATCTGCAGAAGTAGCTAACGACTAATATGTACCATGGGAAGAAGCAAGTCAGTAAAAAACTTCAGAAATGTGAAACTGTAGACCACAGATAATTATACACATTCAGACGGTCACTCCTTTCATAAAGAGACCTGACAAAATTTAGGATTTCCTTCTTTCTTTTTTTTTACTTCTGCGATTCATTTTTCTGGACCGCAGTACTTCAAAATAAAAAGAATACGTGAATCAAGTATAATCAGCATTTACTTGAATCGTAACAGGTCAGTTGAATTACGAAAAAGTTATATTACTAATATTGAAGACATGTATTGTCTCTGATAGACTGTTATACAGTTTGTCTCTGGAACAAAATTGTTACGTGAAAGCTGTACAATACAGCCACAATAAGCCAATACTTAATACGAAATTAAGTTTTTTCTCGAAGAGCGATGTCTGAAAAACAGCTATTATAAATATCAGCAAGTAATAAAACATACTTCTTTCATAATGACTTGTGCGGAATTGCACATATTTGGAAGTACTTTATTCGATTAATATGTCTCGTGGCTATAACGTGCAAATATAACTAGGCATCCGAAAATTCAGGCACATGCGACTCAAATAATTACATAGAAAATACGGATATATTGAAAGAAACTCAAATAAAAAAAATTTCATATCCTAATGCTACACTGCGTAAATTATAAAGCTAAAAGCATCGTCCCTTTGGCCTATAACAAAGCATATCAGCTGTCATCACTGTCCAGGTTGCATTTCAATTGATTTACAACTTGCGATAATTTTGCCACTCAGAAATAATTGCTTGAGTTACATGCACATTAGTACATATACTGTACCGTGATCCATTTTGACATTTTTGAATTAATTATATCTGACTGAAATAATGACAATAATGATACGACGATTTCAAACCAAGGTTAACTCCAATTCACGTAAATTTCTATTTTAAAGCAGGAATAATTGATGGTGTATCAACATAAAATAAAAACCAATATCCAAACAGCAAAAAATAAATAAATCAGAAAAAATTGAGATGCTGTTATTATTGGTAACGAATTTTTATTTCAAATATAACTAGGCATCCTAAAATTCTATTCTACACCGCGTAAATTTTAAAACTAAACCCGTTATGCCTGATGCTACACAAAACGAGTCAATTGTCATCTGGTCCAGGCTGTTGTTTCGCCAGGTACTTACATGCGACTGAAATAATTACATAGAAAACACGGCTATATTGAAAGAAACTTAAATTAAAAATGTTTCATATCCTAATGCTACACCGCGTAGATTATAAAGCTGCAGGCATCGTCTCTTAGGCCTATAACAAAGCATCATATCAGCTGTCAGGTTGCATTTCAAGCGATTCACAACTTGCGATAATGTTGCCACTCAAAATAATTATTTCAGTTACATGCACGTTACTACATAAACTGCACCATGATCACATCTCGACATTTTTGGATTAATTATATCTGACAGAAATAATTACAGTAATGATACGACGATTTGAAATCAAGAGTAGCTCCAATTCACGTAAATTTCTATTTTAAAGCGCGAATAATTGATGGTGTATCAACATAAAATAAAACCAATATCCAAACAACAAAAAATAAATAAATCAGAAAAATTGAGATGCTGTGATTATTGGTAACGAATTTTTATATTTCAGCACACTTCCAAGAGGACTAAGTCGTAGATTACTGCTATATTTACATAAATTTATGGCACCGCGGTTATGTTGCAATCCTCGGTATCCACATTTAAAAATAAACTTTTTTTTAGTTAAGTATCATGGAAACAATATTTTTCATTATATCCACAGATACATCCTTAACAAAGCTTATACCTAGCTATATAATCCCAGTCAAAGTTTACACATAAAATCGCCAAAAAAATTTTCTTAACGTTACAACTGTTATATATCCATTTAAATTTTCGGTATCACGGTTAACGTGGAATCCTCCATATCAGCATTTAAAAATATTATGTTTTAGCTGAGTTAAATATTGCTTTGAGAAATATTATTTATTACTACCACAGATATTATATGAATAAAACAACTCTCTGACATCAGTATGAAAACCGAACCTAACGTATTAACCGAAACAAACGAAACTATTCAGAATACAATAACAGTTCATGCCTTTCCACGTTAATGTCTGATAAGAGAATAAAATCGGTAAATAATTTCTACACCTGCCAAGGCACGCGCGCGTGAAGCAGCGGGCAAATGCTAGTCACTATATAAACCACCACATGTGAGGGTCAGCTATAACGAATGGAATCAATTGTGGGCGTCACTTCGTACCCCGTTTCTGATCTGTGGTGATTTTAACGCCCACCATACTGCTTTGGGCAATGACACATCGGACGCAGACGGAAGATCATTAAATTCTATAGAAGACTATAATCTAGTCATTTTAAATGATGGCTCACCCACACTAATTCCGACTCCCTACAGACGCCCAACATCGGTAGACATTTCTATAGCGTCACCAAATTTCCACGCGGTAGATAAATGGGAAACAAAAAGATATACATTGGGATCGGATCATTTCCCAATTTACATAACAATAGGAATGGAATTAAACCCGCAAACTAGATATCATGCCAGTAGTCCCTGGCGTATCCAGGAAGCCTCGTGGTCTACGTACAGAAAGGTCATCTCAGAGGAATTAGCCAATCTTAATCCTAATCTATCTGTAAAGGATTCTTACGACGCTCTGATATCAATTATAAATAGGGCGGCGATGAAGTCGATTCCTCGCCGTAAAACTACTGAAAATTGCAAAAAATACAAAGTGTTCTGGTGGGATTCAGAATGCTCCAAAACAGTGGCTAAACGTAGGTTGGCCCTGAGTAGTTATCGTAAAGTACAGACGCTCGAAAGTTATTTGGAATACAAGCGGGTGGATGCTCAGACAAAAAAAAATCTAAAACGGCGGAAGAAAGAGGAATGGATTAAATACTGCAACGGCATAAATAAGGATACAAGCATTTCAGACGTTTGGAAGAAAATCAGAGCATTAAAAAAATTAAACTCAAATCGACCTGTAGAAGCTGACCCGGTCTGGTTGGAAGAATTGCAGATAGGATAACACCATCCTCATGCATTACAGCTCCGATGATCATACCCTGAATCGGAAGAGGAAGACTCTCATCCAATGATGACCCCTTTCTCTAGAATAGAACTAGAAAAAGCCTTATCAACAAACCAGAACACATCCCCGGGAATTGATAATATCCATTATCCAATGCTTACAAATTTGCCGTCAGAAGCCAGAGATTTACTTCTCCATATTTTCAATGAAACATGGACAAAAAATGAGTTAATGGAGGATTGGACAACACAGGTGATTTTACCGGTCTTAAAACCTGGATAAAATCCACTACTACAGGCTTCGTATAGGCCAATAGCTTTATCATCGTGCGTAGGGAAGACTCTAGAGAGAATGATTAAGAACCGCCTGGAATGGTGGTTAGAGGCGAACGATTTACTCCCTCAATCACAATTTGGATTTCGCAAAGGGAGAGGGACAATAGATAATTTAACTCTTTTGACAACGGATATCACTGATTCTTTTAAAAGAAAAAATTGCACGGTCTCTTTGTTTTTAGACATTTGTTCGGCTTATGATCATGTGCAAATCCCTATCCTAATGGAAAAATTAAAAAGATTGGGGCTTCCAGAGAGGCTAGTGTATGGCATTAACACCCTGTTGTGGGAAAGAACAATCTTCATACGATACAGGGATCATACCATAGGACCAAGAAAACTCTATACAGGACTACCTCAAGGGGCTATTCTGAGTCCACTATTATATATTCTATAGGCACGGGATTTGGAAAGAGTAGTTAATCCAAACACCCGAATTCTCCAATATGCGGATGACGTCTGTATATATTGTATGGCGGCTACAATGGAGGAAGCGTTATCCAACCTAACAATTACGATGATGAACATGGACAAATGGTTTAAACGGAATGGGCTACAAATCTCAACTGAAAAGTCCTCAGTGATAATATTCACCAGAAATCGATTAGATCTTAACGAAATCAGAACAGTCAGAATAGGAATCTACTCATTTACAGTTAAGTCCAACGTTCGCTTCCTGGGTCTTGTGCTGGACTCCAGACTCAGTTGGATTCCCCACATTACTCAAATAGTTAATTCCTGTAACCCAGCTCTGAACATTATACGAAGCGTAACACGGGTATGGTGGGGTGCAAATCACAACACCCTCTTAACAATATACAGAGCCTTAATTCGATCTAAAATAGATTATGGAAGCATTCTATACAGCAACGCAAATACTCGAACCCTTTCCATGCTGGACAAACTCCAATACAGCTGTATACGAACCTGTCTGGGAGCCATGAGATCGACTCCCACTAACGCCCTACTGATTGAAGCTCGGGAGATGCCCCTGAATATCAGACGAAACTGGCTGGCTAGTAAATATATTCTGGAAAGGCTAGCATACAGGAATCATCCAATTATCTCGAAATGCAAAGCTTTGTATAACCATGGATACATCACAGAGCGTCATAGACTGGCTGAAGTCCTCCACAGTTACAGAGAGTGGGAAAAATTGGCAGACAGAATTATTCCAACGAAGATATTTCCCCCATATGAGTATTATTCCAGCACTAGCATGGTACAGATATCAATATATTACATAGCTCCTGAGACCAACCAACATGTCACCTACAAACAAGCAGTAAGGAAATACCTGGAGGACAATTGGAATTATTCGTTTTTTATATATACGGACGGATCCAAAATAGACTCAGGGGATGGAGTAGGCTGCGCCTTTAATTGCCCGAGGACCAAGTATCAAGAAAAGTATAATTTACCATCGAATACATCCATTTATACGGCAGAAGCCATCGCTATATTAAGAGCACTTGAGCACAGCTTGACATTGACTGAGACGAGTTTTTTAATAATCTCTGACTCGCTTAGCGTACTGAACTCCATCCAAAGAAAATTTCTAGGCAAGAAAATCAATCAATTTATAGTTAAGATTGTGGAGACATATCTAGAATTGTCCAGAAGAAATAAATCCATAAACTTCCTTTGGCTAAAAGCACATGCAGGGGTTCCGGATAACGAAACAGTGGATCAAATGGCAAAGACAGCCGCTAGAATAGGAGACACCTTAGATATCCAGCTTCCGTACACTGACTACCTCTTCAAAATAAAAACAAAGGCTCTGAACAAATGGCAAACTGAATGGGACTCCAGCAAAAGCAGGAAGGGACATCATTATGGATCGATTCAACCCCGAATACCATCCCGCCCATGGTTCTTCAACTTTCCGGATCATAGAGGCGTCATTTCCACTATAATTAGAATGCGCTTTAACCATGGTTTATTCCCCCAGCATTTACATCGGATACACATCCTAAATACTGATATTTGTGATTGCGATAGAGCAGAAATAGGGGATATTAATCACGTAGTATTTTCATGCCCTAAATATAAACAACATCGACAAAGATTTATAAAACAACTCGTCAACTATGGAATACCTCTCCCAACAAGCATTAGCTGTCTATTGCACGGTAACAACGTGACCGTATACAAGTTGCTAAGTAATTTTGTAAAGTCAACTAATATAAAAATTTAGATGTGGAATACTAGTTAAATGTAAGGATTTTAATCATTGTAATGTCAAAAAAATAAATAAAAAAAAAACAACAACTCTAAGGAACTAACAATAATTTATATATCTGTATATTTCACTGTAACATTTGTAATTATGTGTGAGCAATTGTATTTAAACATAATGTGTCAAACCCCTTTAGGGGATAAACAAAAATGTTCCTTTCTGATTAATCAGTTTATCTAGTTCTATAGTTTATATTTTACTAATCATGTCAAGTCTTGCTCTCTTACCTAAATGTAAAATGTTTATATATGTATGTACAAATGTATGTTGGTTGTATAGTGTCTAGGCGCTTAAAGCCAAATAAAAATTAAAAAAAAAAAAAAAAAAAAAAACATGTGGTTATACAGGATGTTCGCCGGCAAACGCTACCCACCTACCGTCTTGCCGATGGCATCTCACTGGTTCACTGCTAAAGGCCAGATTCGGCTCATCCCAAACGTCAGCGTGAATGGCGGCGAGATTAAACAACAGCCCTCGACCAACAATCAAATGATGCAGTACAATGCGAACTTTTCCATTGTTAAGACCGATTTATTTGCGGTTTGGATGGTTTGTGTCTTCAGTCTCTTACAATCAGTATTGTGTGTGAGTAGGGTTGCCAGGTACAGGATTATATTTTCCGGGACATTTATGGGGTTAAAAAGGTATTTTAGTGGTAGTATGTTTAAGGAGTGAACAAATATTCAAATTAATTTAAAAATTTGTATTTTAGGTAAAATCTATGCTACATAATATATATATAAGATAATTAATTCAACTTTGGTTGAAGATCACTACGTCATAGTTGAATAGTCTATATATATTGTCTCTGGTCGTCGGTAAGGTGGAGCGCTCCTCTATCTCCCGCTGCCTGCGCGACATGGCCACCGTGGTATCTTAAGTTTGAGAAAAAAACTGGTGTACGGTAATTCCGGGATAGTAACGCTTAATTCCTGGACACGGGACCAGACACAAAATTCCGGGACATTCTCGGATTTCCCGGCCATCTGAAAACTCTATGTGTGAGCGTGATTTGAAATATGGTACTTTATAGTTTGGAACAAAGAATATTCCTGTATGATATATATGTGAACAAAAAGTCCTTTAAAAGGTCACACTATATTTCGTCGCAAACATCCTGGCGCTTTACTGTCAGCTAAAACAACGACTCTGCGTTTATTTAAAATAAATGTAAGAGAAACGTGTAAATAGCCGTAGCCGTAGATGACCCGATTTAAAGCCTTGTGACTTCTATCTTTCGGCCAAGCTAAAGGAAAAGGTGTATGAAGGATATCCTCACAAGTTGGAAGAACTTGAAAACAAAATCTATCAAGTAATAATGTCCATTGAGAGAGATGAAACATGTTTAAGAGATGTCAAATGTGCATTGCGCAGGAGGTTCGACACTTCCAGCATCTTTTATAAGGTAAGCTATTGAATTACGCGATATTTATATGCTTTAACACACTTATACATGTCTATGACGCGTAGTTATTGATAATAGTTCCGCGGTTGACGACCTAACTATGAGGGAAGCTCAGCGCTTGCAGCGGGTAGCGTTTCCTGTACTATAGATCACTATACGGTTGGAACTACTTACAAGCGTTTGTAGTGACGTTAACTATATAGCACTCATCAAAACACCACGAATAAAAATAAATTTGGAAAACTTCCTATTTTATTGTTGAAACCATTTACAAGGGGTTGCAATTATGTAAACAATATAGCACTCACCAAAACATGCTGGTTAAGAATAAGTACGGAAATCGTTGTGCTTTTAGCTGTACATCCGAATTCCAGTTATCATTCTAGTCGTGCTGTACATGGAACCACTTTCAACCGATGTCGGGCAGATGGCACTAATGAAAGCAAATCTAAATTTAAAGTAAATATTGTAATACCTAACTTTACTCTGTGCCTCAAAAAATAAATTGTAACTGCGCCCAGCTGGAGTTCAACCTAACAACAATCACCACTAACACTGCTTCTTCGAAAATCAAACTTCTGTAGCCAGCGTAGGAATTATATTCACTGTATTCCTGCCAGGAAGCAATACAGTCAGGCTAATTTCGCTGTTTAACAATAGACTCTCGATCTCTATGACATATTTATTGGTGGTAAACAAATTACTACCTTCCTTTTAACTGATTTTTTTTTAAAATTAATTAAATTGCAAATGAGCGCCGCTCCGGTGGCAATTTCCTACACACCCATCTTACCCCTTTCCTGTACCCACCTACATTTGCTCTCTACAAATTTTAACTTTAAATTCTTTCAACGTTTTTGGTAAATTATTCATCATTTCTCTTGGTAACTTATTCCAGTCCCTGACACCCTTAACTAGAAAAGAGAATTATTACCGGGGTAACTGTGAAAGAAATTAAACATGATAGCATTTACTTTTCGTTGAGGGAATTTGAATACAATTGCTGTGATCGTCTGCTCGTAAAGTAATTTGAATATTATACACTCTGCTCGTATCTTACATGGAGGATATTCCTTCCTCCATGGTATCTTAAGTCAGAGATATTAGTTTACATTTCTTTTGGACACCATACTCATGGAGGAAGGAAATATATGGAGACGACGCAAGAGACCTTCACCACGCATTGAAGTGAAGCAGGGTGAGGAGGAGTGGGGGGGGGGGCATGGCCGGAGTGGAGGAGGTATGGCCGCTTCCATACAGACACGGGGAATATGTACAAAAACCTCAAGAGGACTCTAGGATAAAGGTGACGCCGCAATCTGGTGATGGATTATGTAACTCGATATGACAAATAAAAAATGAAAAATAAAATTTTTTGATATCCTGCTTAGTTTTCGAGATATTCCGTCCCAAACGTGAAATGGTTTTGGTTGAAATTCAGAAGAAAACATTGGTCAAAGTCAAATTTGATGATGGATTCTTATTTAAAAAGACGAGGCAAATGAAAAATAAAGAATAAAAATTTTCGATATCTCACCTAGTTCTAGAAATATACTGTATCAAAAGTGAGGTTGAAATGGAGAAGAAAAATTTCGCAAAAATCAAATTTAATGATCGATTCTTATGTAACACGACGAGAAAAATCGAAAATAAAGAATAAAATTTTTCGATATCTTGCTTAGTTTTCGGGATATACTGGGAACATCGCAATTGTTTGGAAGCGCAATATCGCCGTTGCCGCCACTGCGCATGCGCGAGCCTGCTTCACCAATTTAACGTCACTTCTCCTCCATATATTTCCTTCCTCCATGACCATACTGTTCATTTCCTCCATGATCCTGTGAATCAAAGACCTACATTACATTTGCCCTTGGATGTGGCCGTAATGTTCGTCTTTCTTTGCAATAAGTTACGGCAGCTGTTTTCACCTTCTCGGCTCATGATTTTCATATTCGACAGATGTAACTCACTGGATTTAAAAAAGACAAAAAAATACACACATTAATCTGGTTACCTCCTGTTTGTACCCCTTTGGCGTAGCCCATATCATACTATATAACTGCAGTAATAATCGCTAATGACTTAAAGTAACTTTATAAGATGAAATTTGAGTGGTACTTTAGAGGTAACATTTCTGACAGGCCGCGTGGGCGTTGGTGCTGACCCCTCGATGGATATCGTAGTGCAGGGAACTGGCGTCGATCCTGTGCACTGCCACATCGAGAACAACGCCGGCGTCGTCACCCTCTATCCCGTCGCCCCTAACACTACCGTAGACGGGCTCCAGGTGTCTGCGCCCACCAGGCTCACGCAAGGTCGGTGTCATTACTCTGTGTAAAAGTTTTTTTTTCCTTCCCCCCCCCCTTTATAGGGACAATGCCTACATGTTTCTCATGTCTCAGGTTGCATGATCTGCATAGGACGATCCAACTACTTGCGCTTCAACCACCCTGCGGAAGCTCGGCTTATGAAAAGTATCTTACCAAACACAAGAATATCAATGGTGCCCCTCAATTTTCTTCCTGGTGAGTTTGTAACTGCTCTATTTGTATATTGTTATTAAAGAAATTTTATATAAGACATTACCAGTCTATATAGTAGATAATTAAATTAGGTATAAAGTGAATGTATTTGGTTTGTACTGTTATCAGTAAATTTTATACTGTTAAATATACATTTATTTTTTTTAAATGTGGCTTGTCAATATTTTGGAATAACACATAATAATCTATTTCCATAACCTTTTTGGTTTCATATAATATCGCTATAGATAGTTAAAACATTTGCTTATGTTATTTTTTACAGAAAGCTGAAATCAGTTCACACAAAATTAAATATTTTTGTTGACGGATTTTTTGAAGCTTCTGTTACAATGATATTATTGTAATTTTAATTTGCATCAATGAAAATATCATAAGATTTTGTGAATATAATAGCAGAAGAAGAGTAGCATGCTTAGTGGCTGAGAACTGATGTTCAAGTCTGGCTATCAGGAAGAATGGGCTCTTGACAACGGTGGCGAGATTGTGACCACCGAAACGCCATATTTTATTGATGGACTCACCCGGCTAGTTATGCTAGAGGATTTTATTCATTATTCAACCAGTTAACCATTTATTATTTCATTAGCTATGCAATTGTTTGCTTCCAAAATTTCAATTGTAGATTTTATTTAACTTAACTACAATGGAGCACATGCCCCAATGGCAGTTTAATTACATACCTCACAAGCCCTTTTATTTTTCTTCTGCTTTTTTGCAGTATTTTTGATAAATTGATCAGTATTTCCCTTGGTAATTTATTCCACTACCTGATACCCTCATCCAAAAAGGAAAATTTCCTTACTTCCTGACTCCAAGTGCCAGTCTGTGGTCATGGTGAGAATAATTTGTTCCCTTCAATATATGGTATTACTCCTAATTCTGCAACCAATATCCATCTAAGTATCATAGGGAAATTGCCACTATAGCGGACACTCCATCGCCATTAAATTAAATAATCACCACATGCTGGCACTTGACTTTGCAGGGATAAACTGTTGGGAAGATTTTCTTTTCTAGGTAAGGGGGTCAGGAATAAATAACCAAGAGAGGTGATGAATAATTTATGGAAAGAATATAAAGTTGAAATTTGTAGGTGGGTAATGAATAGGGGGAAAATGGGTGTGTAGTGAAAATGCCATCAGAGCGTGCTCTCCATAGCAATTAAATTAGTGTACTCCATACACTCTCTTCACCTTTCTTCCAAATACTCCCAACAGAGCTGCTGTAGCGTATAAATTACTTCTTGCATTCTGCTAAAATTTCCACAAACAAATCTAATTAACCCCCATATCCCAAATATGTTACTCAAAATTTGGGTCGCATACTGTATCACCATATTCAAACAATGGTCTGACCAATGTTTTCTAACACAATTGCCACCCTTGCTTGGCAAATCTCTAATAAATGGACTATTTTAACCTGCTCAATTTTACATGTCCAATTGAGTTTAATATCAAATTTTATTGCAAGGTATTTACACATAAGTTTTTCAACAAGCAGTTTCTTTTAATATATCTTAGTGGTGTATTTTACAGAGTTTGTTATACCAAAATTTATTGGCAATTTAACCTCTGTTTTCGCCAGTACCCTAGTACTATTAAAAACTGATGATTAGTGAATATTGTGTGGTAAAAGTTTGATTATAAAGTATAAGAGAGCACCTACATCTAATTACACAAGTATGTAAGTAGTATGTATGAAAGAAGTACAGGACATTCAAAGTTAAAGAGTGGAGAGTCTACTGCAGAACCAAAACAATGTAAAAATTTTGTATTGATGAGTGAATGCAATTTTTTTTATTTTTTTAAAAATATATTTGCTTCTTATTTTCTTAGCTTAACTTTTGTTGGATTGACTGGTGTATTTATTGAGACATGATAAAAAAAGCAATTATCAATGTACCAATAGGATATTCTCAGATGTACTTTACATTGAGCTTGAAGTATGAGCGGCATAAATTCTGTGTTCTAAACTACATTGGATTCTCACAAAATTTTATCTTTTCTGTAAATTCCAGGAAATGTACCAGATGACAACAGCCAACAAAATAACCAGCATCAGAAACAGCTGCAGCAACAACAACAGGTGGACAAAAAGCCTCCAATGATTCCAAGGCGGTCTCCACGAGATAGCTGGGGCGACATAAGTAACAGCAGCAGTTGTACAAGTGAAGACTGCTGTGTTCAGGGAAAGGTAACCATCTTGGGGCAGTTCTTCCATTGCATACAGAAATGACTCTTGGATTATTATTTCATTGACATGTTAATTAACTACAACGGCTTTCTAAGAGCAGAGAGAAAGAATATGCAAACCCATAGTTGAACTGTAGAGTGAGTAATAAGGAGTTATGGAGGGAGGGAGAAGGATCAGATTTTGTAAAATTCCTTAAGGTAATCTGAATTCATTAAATGTGGGCAGAGACAATAAACCAAAGACTCAACAGTTTGGGGTGTAGAAATTCTGTAATATACAAAATACAAATCAAATGCAAACACAATATTTGGGACAAGTGTTTCTCATGCATGAGCAATATTATGCCACTGATCCTGGAAATTGTTTAATGGTGGTTCTGGACACAAAATATAAGTATACAGGGCCAGCTTTAGGGGGGGGGGGGGGTAAGCAGCCTCAGGTCAAATGGACCCGGGCCCGCCGGCCAATGAGGGGCCCTGATCACCAGTTGCAGGGCCCCCAGGCCTCGAAGTCAACAATCCTCCTATTGTCACCCTCCCCCCCCCCCAGTTTGTAGAGCTAAAAAAAAAAAAGGTCGCCCATTTACCCCGGGCCCGAAATTTCTAGCGCCGGCCCTGTAAGTATATTGTGAGATCGTGATGGAACCTGCAACACGTTGCCTATGTATATGTGGGCAGCAGCTACATCAAAGAGGTAGTGTTAACATTAATTGTAATGGAGAATATAACCTGATGGCAGTTTACTTTACTTTTGAATTATATAATTTTTCACTTTAAATTCTTTTGACATTAGAAGTAAATTTCTCACCACATCCCGTGATAATTTATTTCAATTACTGACTCCTTGACTAACAAATAAAAACTTCCCACTCTTTTATGCCTGAAATCCAGCTCCAGTTTATGATAATGGGTCTTATACTAGACTAAGAGTTGAAACAAAGACGTAGTCAGACGTTCTTCGGCAGCCGTTACGGGGAATAGTGCCTTCTGTGATAGTTTTAATTCAAAGTGTGTGGTTAGCTTCATCTCTTTATAGTTGTTAGTCAGTAGCAGCAGCCATCGTCGGAACCGTTACGTGACGTAGTACCTCTAGTGATAATTTAATTAAAAATGTGTAGTTAGTTGTAGCTTCGTCCTTTCATATTAGTTTGTCAGTAGCAGCAGCTGCAGTCGTTGGTCGGAATCGTTACGTGAAGTAGTACCTCCAGTGCAAATTTAATTTAAAGTGCGTAGTCAGCGTAAGCTTCGTCTTTGTATATTTGGTTATTGACAAAAGGCCTCCTACTGAGAACGCATAGTGAGTCCGTTGTTCTCGTGTACTCCTTAGTTTTTCTTTCTGTAAGGTAGTATGTGTAGGGACTGTGGTTGTAGTGTGCAGAAGCAGGCTGAGGTGACTGACCTGCGCACCCAGCTTGCAGCTTTGGTAACAAGAGTTACTTACACAGCTGGAAGCTGCCGTAAGTGAGTGCAGTAGATGCGGTATTGGTGACCCTGTAGACGCTGATTGGCTCGCAGGTTCTCCCATACCAGTCATCGAACCTGCAGTCCAGGCCGAGATGTCGGAATCTATGCGGCCGTCGCCTAGTGGTGGCTGGGGTGTGGTGTCCGGACGTCGACGGCGCATGCGGGGGCAGTCGTGCAAGCTTGATTCCCAAGAAGGCGAGCTTGTACCTCTGTCCAATCGGTTTGGCGCATTGTCTGGATCTGATTCAGTCCTGCAATCGTCGGCCTGTGAGTTGGCAGCCCCACAGCCCGCTAAGTCTGGACAACTGCAGAAGGGGGTTTTAGTGGTCGGTAACTCCAACGTTAGGCGATTTATCGAACCCCTTAGGGAAATGGCGAAGAGGTCGGGGATGAATTCCGGTATCCATTCATTGTGTATTCCAGGGGGTCTGATCCGAGATGTGGAACACGCCATCCCGGATGCCATTGAACGGACTGGGTGCAGCCAGCTGCGGATTGTAGCTCATGTCGGCACCAATGATGCTTGCCGCCTAGGGTCGGAGGTTATCCTCTCATCCTTTGGGCAACTTGCGGAAAGGGTGAACTCTGTGGCCATTGGCCGCAAGATTTCGGCTGAGCTATCCATCTGCAGCATTGTCGATAGGACTGACTGTGGACCTCTGGTTCAGAGCCGTGTTGAGGGGCTGAACCAGAGATTACGGCGCTTCTGTGATAGTCATGGCTGCAGATTCCTTGATCTTCGTCCTGGGGTTGAGTCTTGTAGGAATCCCTTGGATAGATCAGGGGTGCACTACACACGGGAATCGGCTACACGGGTGGCAGGGGCCATGTGGAGTGCATTGGGGGGTTTTTTAGGCTGAGGGAGGATGACCCTGAGGAGGAAATTCAGTTGCGGACAGCCAAGATAAATTCAGCACCGCGTGTTAGGGGTAGCTTAAAAGAATCCCGAACATTAAAAGTTCTAGTAGTTCACTGCAGAAGTGTTTGTAATAAAAAGCCTGAACTCGAAAACATTATTCGTAGTACAGATGCTGATATCGTAATAGGCACAGAAAGTTGGTTAAAACCAGATATAAGTTCCGGCGAAATTTTTAATAGTAACATGAACATTTTCCGTAAGGATAGGTTGCATTCCCAAGGAGGTGGTGTATTTATAGCTGTTAGTAAGTACCTCCCATGAAGCGAAATAGATGTCCATACTGTCTGCGAAATCATATGGATCAAGCTCAACGTAGCTAGGACAAAACTTATGATAGGCTCGTTCTATCGTCCACCCGATGCAAGCGTAAATATTGCCGAGGCCTTGAGAAATAATGTAAATAATATAGCACGGCAATTTCCGGACCATACAATAATGCTAGGAGGTGACTTTAACTTGCCAGATATCGACTGGACTAATTACGTTCACGTTACTGGGGGCAGGGATAAAGCAGCTTGCGAAATCATTCTAGACCTATTCTCAGATCACCATCTTGAACAGCTCGTAACTCAACCAACGCGATGCCTCAATGGTAACGAAAATATTTTAGATATAGTTGTTACAAATAGGCCCGAACTATTCACGGATATTTCTACCACCGCAGGAATAAGTGATCACAAAGCTGTAATTGCTACAGTAAAACTAACAACCACGTGCAGAAAGAGAAAAGAGAGGATCGTTTACAGATTTGAAAAGGCTTCAAAAGAGTGTTTTAGAGCGTATTTGAGGCATAATTACCACACCTTCTCAGTAGCAGGAGGCACCGTTGAAGAGAGGTGGCATCGATTCCTACATATACTCGGGGAAGGTATGAACTTGCATATACCGAAACGGACAATCAGGGAAGAGAACGATCCCCCATGGTACACACGGGAGGTTAAAAGGTTAGTCAAGAAGCAAAGGAAGATACATGCACGATCAAAAAGGACGATGCATCGGACTGATTTAGATAAGTTAGAGGAGATAAGGGGACGTGTTAAGAATGCGATGCGTGAGGCATTTAATAACTTTCGTGAAAATTCTCTCTCTAAGAGCCTCACTGAAAACCCTAAGAAATTTTGGTCGTATGTAAAAAAAGTTAGTTGTAGTGGGAACAATAAGCCAGTTCTAATAAAAGACGGACGGGAGGTTGAAGACAGCCGCGGTAAGGCTACCTTATTTAACACCGAATTCAAAAATTCATTCACGCAAGAAAACATGGAGAACATCCCCACTTTACCACATCGTGTGGAATTAGAGATGGATCCGATAGAAATTGATAGCGTAGGAATTGTAAAGCAATTAAAACTCCTGAAGTGGGGTAAAGCGCCAGGTCCCGATGGTATACCGGTAAGAGTATTTTCTGAATACGCGGAGAATATTGAACCATTTCTGTCAGATATATTCCGTAAATCACTAGAAGAGAGAAAAGTACCTTCTAGCTGGAAAATAGCCCAGGTAATTCCCGTTTTTAAGAAAGGAGATCGGTGTGATCCTAGGAATTATCGACCCATATCTCTAACATCGGTCTGCAGCAGAATTCTGGAATATGTCATATGCTCGAACATAATGAAGTTTCTAGATGAGAACGAGTTACTTACACCATGTCAACATGGATTTCGGAAGAAGAGATCGTGTGAAACACAATTGGCCCTATTTTCCCACGACATAATGAAAGTTATCGATGCAGGTTCGCAAGTTGATGCGGTTTTTTGGGATTTTCAGAAAGCTTTCGATTCTGTGCCACACAACCGACTTTTAGCGAAGATTCGAGCTTACGGTATTTCGGCTCAGATTTGCGAGTGGATACGTGATTTTCTAACTGGTCGATCACAATATGTCGTTGTTGACTGGGGAAGCCTCTTCTAAGATAAATGTTACTTCGGGTGTTCCTCAAGGAAGTGTAATAGGTCCACTTCTTTTCTTAATATTTATAAACGATCTAGGTGACAACGTCAAATGCTGGTTGCGATTGTTTGCCGACGATGCGGTTATCTATAGGGAAATAAGGTGCTCCGACGATTGCTTAGAAATTCAGCGTGATTTGGATGCTATCTTCGATTGGTGCCGTAAATGGCAGCTTACACTTAATTGCAAAAAGTGCAAGGCAATGCGGATAAGTAACAAGAAGAATCAGGTTGTTCACGAGTACAAAATAAACAATTCACCTGTTGACACGGTTGATTCTGTGAAGTATCTGGGGGTAGTACAAAGCAACATGAAATGGGACATGCACATAACTTCCGTCGTAGGCAAGGCAAATTCTAAATTACGATTCATAGGTCGTATTTTGAGAAATTGTAATGCTCAAACAAAGGAGATAGCGTATAAAACACTAGTGCGTCCGCATCTGGATTACTGTTGTGGGGTTTGGGATCCGCATCGCAAGGTTCTGATTGGCTCAGTTGAGAGGGTGCAGAGGAGAGCCGCTAGATTCGTGACTTGTTGTTACAGCCCTTATGAAAGCGTCACAGAATTGATACATAGATTGGGCTGGGATAGTTTGGAAGACAGACGACGTAGCTTGCATTTGAATTTATTGGAGAATATGCGAAAAAATTTAAATTTCGAGTGCAATGAAATACTTCTTCCGCCAACCTATTTAGGTCGCAATGACCAGAGGGATAAGATTAGAGAAATAAGATGCCGTACTGATACTTATATGTATTCCTTCTTTCCTCGCAGTATTCGGGATTGGAATGGGTGGGTTTAGGATTGGTGCTTAGCACCCTCTGCCACCCACAATGTTTGTGATTTGCAGAGTATGGATGTAGATGTAGATGTAAAGACTTTCAGTTGTTAGAAAGTAATCACTTTAACACTGAGTTACCATACTAATCTGGTTGGAAGTGAAATATCTAAATAAACTGAAACAGTGAAGGAAAGTGGTACTTAATGTCAGTTGTGGTACTGTTGATTTATCTAATGATGAGAGTGGTCTCTCTAGTTGCAGAACAGATCCATCACTTTTATAAATTTTAAAGGAAATTATTTATTGTTATTTTTTTCTATTTTTATTCTTTACCTCATACTTGTATCTGCTACCAACAGGCATACTCATGCAGTGTTCTACATATTTTATCACTCATCCACATGATAGATTGGATTACAAAAATATTGTGCAATTCTTTGTGTCCTAGTGCACCTGGCTCCAACTTCTGTATCTTTTATATACTTTTAGTTACAATGAATACTATCAGATGGGAGTTGTTATGTGAAAAATATGATAATATACTTTATTTACCAGAAACTAGTCATGTAAGCTTTGTTTTTATGGCAGTAAAATACCTTAAAGAAAGAGAAATTTTTTGAATTTACTGCAGAAAAAAGAGTTATTGTAAGATATCTTTACAATATAATCAAATATACCATAATATTTTTACATTAAAGCACATGGTAAAGATCTGCCCACATTCAAAAATAAGATTACATGGTTACTTTGTGTGCAATTATTTTCTGCTTCTAGACTGAAACATTTTGAAATATTAGTCTTCAAGGTTTCTATTGAGTTTAAGAATAAGATACTGCATTAAATAAAAACTGAGACGTAGTTTTCAGTTAAAATAGTGGTCAAAACTGTAATTTATTGAAGTGTAGATAATTTCCTTTGTTATTAACCATCACACATCTGTGGAGACAATTCACCTATGGAGACAAATTCACTGCATTCATAGCAGGATAATGGCAATGAGGATAATGGCATATTTGATAAAATTCTGCCTGAATAATAGCAGCAAAGTTTATATTTAATGACGTAACTGCAACAGATTTTAATTACTTTGATAGACATTCAGTCAATGACAATTTTTAATTTTGAAAAATAATCAAAGATTTATTTACACTTTGGATTTTTTTCACATGATAGGAGTAAACTAAATCCTTATTTCACTTAGAGAACTGCATATTGTATCTAAAATCAACACTTTATAACAGGTTTCCAAGTTCGAGTATCTGGCACGAGCAAACAGTGTTGGATCTCAGCAAGTGAAACATATCTCACCCAAAGTGTTCCCAGCAAACAGCACCACAGTCAACTCTCCTGCCTTTGCTGTGTTGGGGCACTCTGTTAGGTCACGAAGTGCCACACCGTACAGCAACGGTTCCTCCGCCTTCAGCAGCGTCCAATCTGCCTCGCCCTCTAGATCGCAGAGTGCCACACCGACACCGTCCCGATCTCCTCGATCTGGCAACATTTCATCACCGTATGAGAATGTTAACCCTCATGCTCACAGGACTGTTGCTACTCCCAGTCCAGCATTCAACAGAAACCCTCTGCCCTGGTAAATATTCACAACATTTAAAAGTGTCACCTGAATAGAGCTGAATTTAGGTGTACTTGCAGATAACATTAAACAAATTTTACAATAAGAGTAACTAATGAGCAAACTTTAAAAAAAATTCAGAGCTGTCATAAAATAAATGATTGGTTAATTAGTCTAAATCTATTTTTGGTAATCAAGATTGATAGATTAGGATTGTCAGTCCAAAAAATTAAATTAATTGTTCTTTTCTGCATCATAACTACATTCAGGTCAACTACACTGGTAACAAATTCATTTTCGTTACCAATTCACTTTTGAAATAAATCCCTTGTTTCTGGCATTCATATATTTAACAAAAAAAGTATTAAATGTTTTCAAATTTGATGTCAATATTTGAAGAATTTAGAGATGGATCTAAATCTCAATGAACACTTGTAGATTATTAATATAGCTTGAATTTTTTTTTTTAAGAAAAGCTTTGGAAATATTTGATTATTTAACTGATAATTCCTTCTTCTTCTTTTCTTCAATATTTTTTTTTCTTTTCTTTCGCAATCATGTTCCTGAAGGATAAAGTACATTTTGTTCCAATCAAACCTATAACAATATTTACTCAACTAATAATTTTTATCCTTGTATTTTAAAGTACTGTTAATATTACCATCATTGTGAAGGAGCTTATGCCTCAGTACAATTTCGCCACACCTTTACTTTTGTACTACAAAATAATTTTTTTTCTTTAAATACTTTCACTGTTTCAGGTTACTTCTTCAGCAGGTCCCATGGTAATTTATTCCATCTTTCAATCCCTCACCTATAAATGAAATTACTTTTGTACTACAAAATAATTTTTTTATTTAAATACTTTACCCGTTTCAGGTAACTTCTTCAGCAGGTCCCATGGTAATTTATTCCATCTTTGAATCCCTCACCTATAAATGAAATTTTCACCCTATCCTGTATGTGAAACAAAGGGTCTAGTTGATGATTATGGCAACCTTCCACATACTTCAGCTGATTCTTCTCCCAGTATCCACCTTATACACTTCAAACTCTCTCTACAGCCACACCCTGAATGCTTTCCCTTTATTGTATTGGTTACTGTCTGAGTTCTGTAGTTATTTTCACAAACAAAACTAGCAACCTTCAACAAGTGATACCTTCTTGATCTTATAGTAACATAATTGTATTATTTTTCTATCCATTTGTCTAGTGAGCTAACTCATTTTGGAATTTTTCTTCAATTTATGATGACCTACTAAACAAGGTAATCTGCCCATTTCCCTCCACAACTGTTTACTATACTTTCTCATTTTAATCATGTGATAATAATAATTGTGTGTGATCTTGAGAACATAGCAACAGTGTTTCTCACCAACTGTTCCACCTATCTCAGTCGCAGCCATCTAATTTATATGATTAATATCCTAATAGGAAAGGGGACCTGTTGTCTAACTAATCCTAACAGGAAAGGGAACCTATTGTGTAACATGGAACCCTAACCACAAAGCATCCTAATACGAGGTTTGTTAGAAAAGTAATGAGATTGGCAACACTGCGGGAGATCTGGCATTGTTGTGTCTACTGGCTGATGCTAAATCTGATTGTTGATCCCTTCCACTTCCTCAGTCTGAGTTACAACTCCATACAGTTAACACATTAGTTTTGACAGCGCCATTAATAAAGTTGTGTTTTCATTGTGCGTCACAGAAATGGAGCATCGGAATTTAGAGCAACGTTGTGCGATAAAGTTTTGTGTTAAACTTGGTGAATCCGCGAGTGTGACTTTTGAAAAGTTGAAACAGGCCTATGGGGAACAGTTCTTATCGAGAGCACAAGTTTTCCGCTGGCACAAATCATTTTTGGAAGGCCGAGAACACGTTGAAGATGAACCTCGCTCAGGGAGACCTTCAACTTCAAAAACTGACGAAAACATTAATCGTGTGAGGGCTCTTGTGAGATCAGACCGTCGTTTAACAATAAGGATGATCAGTGTCCTTGAAAAGTTGAGGAAAAGAGTGATCCGTGTGAGACCAGAAATTGCAGACAAGTGGATGCTTCATCATGACAATGCTCCATGTCACACGGCCATTTTCATCCGTGAATTTTTGACCTCGAAATGAATTACTGTTGTTCCTCAACCCCCCTATTCACCTGATTTAAGTCCTTGTGACTTTTTCCTCTTCCCGAAATTGAAACATGTCCTAAAAGGACGTCATTTTGGAACTCTAGAGAACATTCAAAAGACTGTGACCGACCAGTTAAAAGCCATACCAATTGAAGACTTCCAGCGCTGCTACCAAGAGTGGGAATCACGACTCTGCCGATGTATAGCTGCCCAAGGGAACTACTTTGAAGGGGATAACATTGTTGTTTGAAAATAATAAAAACTTTGGTTAGTATGAAATCAGTCTCATTACTTTTCTAACACACCTCGTATAATACACTTCACATTAACAAAGAAAAGCATTACCAAGAGGTGTAGGTCATTTTTAAGGCCCATCAACATTCCACCCAAAATTGGGATTCACATGGGGGAGCTCTCCCTGTGTTAACGAACACAGTTGCCGGGGATTTAGTGCATACAGTTAGGGAGCGTGCATAAACCACGTAGCTCCATTTTGGCCTCCTGTGATCCCACCTTCCCCCCTCCCCCCACGTAGCTCTACGTGACTTTTGCCTCTTTCCCCCCCCCCCCCCTCCCCCATGTAGCACGTAGCTTTTATCCCTTTTGATTCCAGAAGACATTTTGTACTGTTTTCTCCTGTCAGACTATGGTAAATTACATACGGAGGTAATTAACTAAGGGAAATGAATATTCACAAGCTGTTGTGTGTTCTGTTCCTCATTTTAATTGTGAAAAATGTTATGAAAGGAAAGCTACATCATCTGGCTCGGAAACCTGCCTCCCCCCTATGTAGCCCAGCGTAACCTTCAGATAACCGCCCCCCCCCCTCCCCATCGTCCGAGCCATGTAGTTTGTGCACGCTCCCTTAGTGCTAAGCTATGCCCATTGATGTAGCCAAGGATTTTCTGTCTTGGGGGTCGCCACTCCCCTGTAAAAACCTCAGGCGATGAAGGTAGGTTCTTTAAATAAGTTTTACTGTAGATTGTTATTGAATTTTAACACTGTATAATCTTCAATCACTGTACATCAGACAGTAACCAATTTTTAAATCATCTATATTCTTCTCCAAAATTATTGAATGCAGGTTTAAACCATGAGTCAAGCAGCAAAAAGCTCCTGAAGACCCCCTAAACTAAATAAAGTTCTATAACATTGAGAGCAAATTCACTTCTCCACTATTTGTTGAAGCTGGCTTAACCAAGGTCGACCAGTTACATCACTTCCACCTAAGTCCCTTCTCCTCTACTGCACATGACACTAAAATCTGATGCACACCAACACAACTTCATGCTACTATATCTTTCGAACAACTGCCCCCACCATGGCCTGCAGCTCTCCTTAAATAACCACTCAGATATCTTGTACAACTTTATCAGATATTGTAAAATGCCCAACCTTATTTTCCCTCTGATTTTCTTGAAACTTTTTTGGATGGTAGCTGCTAATCTACAGGTTAAATTAATTAATTATAAAATTTTCCCTAACTACAGCCGTTTGTCAATAAAAAAATCCTATAGTAACAAAACCTTTCATCTCCAAAGTATTTGAGCTAAAGTATTGATTCTTGTTTTAAAATCATCTGCTCATTCTTCCATATCTTTTAATATATAATATGGCTTGTTCACAATTGTATTTCTTAGTGCAAACCATTACTACATCTCAACTAAAATCTTCGGTATTTTTCATCTCCAGAAGTACCAGTGCTAAAGAGCTGAAATGTGTGCCAAACATTCCAGAAAGCAATTTCTATATGATAGTGATGTTTATTATCTACTATCTAATCTCCTTATGTAGCTTTCTACCCTTCAAAATCTATGCTTAAACTTCATGACTTCCTCCTGCCATTTTCTCATTTATATTTTCTCTTCTTTTCCTTTGTCAAAGTACTCCATAGATCTTTACAAAACTCACTCAGTGTGCATAGAAAAAAACTCTACTTTGTTTTAAACATAGATTCCATTTCGTATCTAGCTTAATTCCGCTGTGTGCAAATTTTAAACTCCTTGCAGTATCATCATTTTAAAATAAACAGGATACTTACACTTTGAATACAGATTCTAAATTTTTATATGTTGTAGTTCAAATTTTTCTGCATCTTTTGAGCTATTAATCTTTCCTGCAACTTAAAAACTTGGAGCTATGGAATTAATTAACTATTCTTTTAGAAAAAGTTATTGACCTTGTGTTCTTTTTCAACTTCTATATCAAATGTACTATTTTATAAGTCTAAAGTGTTCTACCTAGTTTGAACTGTGGTCACCTACTACATATCTGAATGTGAAGGGAACATATTCTATTCCGAAAAGAGGAATTCTCTTATTAAAGCCAATGTTGAAAATTTATCGTGAAAGAATTTTGCTATTTACTCCTACTGGAATTACAAAATAATGTACTTTACTGTTGGATTCTTATGAGCTTTGATCATTTTTTATTCAAAATTTAAGATATATCACACCTCCCCAGTAATAAGACTTGAAACTGCAGAATTAATCACCCATTAGGAAAAATAAAAACAATGTTCCAAATACATCATGTGGGTCTGAAGTTCTCACTTTGTTTCCTACCTCATAAAAATGTCTCCACTTAGAAACTCATTTTTTTATTCAACCTAATGGTTTTAACCCTGTTCACCACAATTTCAAATATCCTTCTGTAAAATTCACAGGAGACATGCAGTGCTATGCTATCAAGATGGACTCCTTTTTCATTTTGTCCTTCAACATGTATCCATTCAACTTCAATTTTCATGAATTACCTTTTCTGAAGGCACCATTGGGGAATTTCCTGGCAGGCATTTCTGATGTTGCTGTATCTTAACCTCTTTACAACTCAACCACCACTGAAGTTATTCTAGTTGACATGAATTTTTCAGCCTTTTTTGTCTTTATGCATTGGTACTAACATAGCACTTTTTCAATCCCTTGGTATATGGCAAATCTCTGGGATCATTCTTAATAATGTTTCTAGATATGGTACAAAGTATATTCAGTGATGCTCATACAATCCCCATCCATTTCTTAGCTTCCCTCATAATATTGTCAGAACCTGCTTCTAATTTCCTAGTCTGCAGACTACTACATATTTGGAGAATATACTTCTTCTCTCATTCCTGTGTGACAGTCCCTAAATGTCTCATCAAACTAGTTGCTTAACATTCTTGTTTTTTAATATCATTGGTAACTTCTTGCATATACTTATCCATAATTATCTGAATATTTTTGCCACCCCTCAGTTTTCTCAAATAGCCATAGTAATTTTTAATTCCATTAGTTTTTCCTTCCAGACTTAACATTCTCCATGAAAATACTTCCTCTTCGTTGCTATTAATCTCTTGTTTAGTTATTTAACATATTCCCTACTGTTTTGCTGCTTTATTAATTTTCCATGTTCTCTTCATACCAATCTCAGTAGCCTCCTCATTAATCTTTTGTAGTCTGTAGGTACCACACTTTTCTTTATTTAATATTTTGGGATAAGTATTTCTTCCCCTATTTTTATTATCTCTCTGAACTAATCATATTATACTATAGTGATGCCTACTTTCATGTAATAGCTCTTCAATATTGGACTCTGTATAATTTGATACATATTAACAGAAGTATGTGCTATTTTGCTTGTTACCTTAATGTAGATTCTTAATTATTAAAGTTTGTGTATAATCTAAAATTCAGAGAAGAGAGAATTACAAAAATTGGGATAATATTTTTAAATTTTGCTTCTCCGCTACCAAAACTGAAATGTAAAAATTACAGATCTTTGAGAAATTAGAATATTTATCTAGCTAAGATTATTTTTAAGAAATTGATTAGTTGTAGATTGTGCTGTAGTTAAAAATCTCTTTATTCAATGCTGCTGACATAGCATTTAGTCATATAGCTGGAAAACAATTTTGCCATTAGTATCTGCATCACAACTTTACAGAAAGAGAAAACTAGTGGGGTTAAATACTGTATATTTAGCTTTCACACTGCAATTTTTTTCAATTTTATAGACTCAATTTGTAGTAATATTTGGGATAGAGAGAACATTCCACAAATACCTTAGACACAAATAAACACACACACACACACCCAAATTTACAAAATTTTCAAGCATAACCTTTCCTCAGCATGAGAAATGGTCTCCGGGCTCTGTCAGTTCACTGAGTAAGGTAGTACACATGGGCCTGGTGGGTAATAATTGGGAAACAAGAGTTTTTATCGGCCAACTTAAGCAGTAATGTTTGTATATCAAAAAAGTGTATTTACAATAACAACACACACATATGTCAATAAGAGGGGAATAAAAAATTGGAAACAAAAGGTAGCTCCTATAAATGAATATAAATAATAGCAAACTGACTAAAAATGATTATTGCTGTGAGTGATGACCTCTGTGGACCTGTAGGATAGGTGCAGAAAAAACTGAGAGGTTATGAGGGATAGCGAGAGAAGATTAAGAAGGCAGGCAATTCAGGTACAGAATAAACTAAGAGGGTGTGTAGAGTGAGGGATAGTGAGAGCAGATGAAGAAGACAGGCAATTCAAGGACAGCAGGCCAGTAGTTTGAGGTTAAGGGCAGCCTGTGGAATGTTTGGTGCCTGAGACACAATTATAATTTTTGATCTAAATCAGCAGAAAATCTTTTATCTTTTTCTCCACAAAACTATGAAAGCTAATGTTGTTGATTCTAAGTTTAATCTTGAATAAAGGAAGATTTACTGGCTTGTACAGAAAATGTGAGAAAAGAGGAGGAGAGGGAATATTTGAAAATGAGAGGAGAGGAAATGGAGAATGGCAAAATGGATTCTACAAAATCGTGCACACTATGATACATATCACTAATTACTTCAGTTCCTGCTTTACTCTTTGTACTGTCATAGTCTTTCATGTTAACCTTTCTCTCTTTGTTCTGAGATCTGGGATAGAATGCCTGAGCTCATCAGCAGGAGGCCTGTATTTTCCAATTCTTATTTTCACCCATCATCCCAGCCCCTCTCACTTTATTCACCAATAGCTTACCAAGTCACTTACTTACTAATATTTTCCTTTGGTCCAGTAAAACCAACACTTGTCAATGAGCTTATTTTTGTATCATATTTTATTATTAGATTTTATGTTTATTTTGGCTATTGAAAACATGACATCCTCCTTCATTCTGTAATACCAATTTTTAATTGCCGTTTGAATTGCTCCTCCTCCCATCCTAACCTTCACACTATTAACCGATGCCTGTATGATACACATCACATATCTAGCCACTAAAATCAGTCACTGGGGATATAATGTTCTTCTGCAAGTGAATTATTTTTGTTTCATAATCAACTATTCATAATATTACTAACTTTTGTGATTCTGCATCGTTCCGTGTCTCTGTCTTTATTTAAATTTGTTATCTGGCACTTGTTTTTCCTGCAAAGCACTTTTAAAAGGAATCAGTCTAATTATACTGAAATTTTTTGAAATTTATAATGCTGCATAAAACTTGTTTCTAGCCTAATTAGTTTTATTTCATTGTCTTGATACAGAAAGTTTCCTTATATAAGTCAACTTAACTTATTGTCTTCTCTACATGTAAAAACTGAATTACAAGAATTGTTTCAAGTGTCATATCATTTTAATATCACACAGATTTCAAGTTTATAAGAAAAAAGGAAAGCACATGGTTTAGAAGAGGATAGTGTTTAGAATTTTAGGTCCTTGTATTCCAGCTGTAATTGACTGGGAATATGCATGTTAATTAATTGCAGCAAATGTTGGTAGATAAATAATTATGACATCCAAGTACTTATACATCCTTGGTTTGTCAGCATTAAATTTGGTATTTTTTTAGACACTTGTAAAAACCCAGTAATAAACTATTAAAAAATGGAGAGCTCAATTGAAAAATATTTCATGATTTTTAATTTTGCTACCCTTTTTTTTTTTTTTTTGCTGTCGTCAGTCTTTAGACTGGTTTGATGCAATCCTCCATCCCTTCCTATCCTGTGCTAACCTCTTCATTTCTACATACCCCTTACAATCCACGTCCTCAATTATCTGCTTCATATATTCTAATCTCTGTCTTCCTCTACAGTTCTTACCTTCAACTGTTCCCTCCACTAACAAATTAACCAATCCAGCATGTCTCAAAATATGACCTACCAGCCTGTCTCTTCTTCCTGTAAGCTTCTTCCATAAACTTCTTTTCTCACCCATCATTTCTAAAACTCGTTCATTTCTTACTTTGTCTGTCCACCTAATTTTCAGCATTCTTCTGTAGCACCACATTTCAAATGCTTCAAGTTTCTTTCTTTCCGGTATTCCTAAAGTCCATGTTTCGCTACCGTAAAGTGCTGTGCTCCACACATAGAGTTTTAAGAAGTTCTTTCTAATTCCTAGATCAATATTTGAAACTAAAAGGTTTCTCTTTTTCATGAAGGCTCTTTTTGCTAGTGCTATTCTGCTTTTAACATCATTCCTGCTTCGGCCATCGGTTGTAATTTTGCTTCTCAAGTAACAGAACTCACTCACTTCTCCTATTGCATCAGATCCTATTTTTATATTTAATCTGCTAGTATTGGTGTCATTTCTGCTACATTTCATCACTTTTGTTTTACTTTGATTTATATTCAGTCCAAAATCTTCCTTCAGTATTTTGTTCATGCCATTCAATAACTTCTCAATATCCTCAGCTCTCTCTGCTAATAAGACAATGTCGTCAGCAAATCGTAGCATACTGATTTTTTCTCCCTGAAAACTTATGCCACATGGAAATTTTTCTTTGACTTTCTTCATTGCTTCTTCTACATACAAGTTGAATATTAACGGGGATAGACTACAACCTTGTCTCACACCCTTTTTAACTGATGCATGTCTCTCGTGATTATCTACTTTTATCACAGCCACTTGATTCTTATATAGTTTATAGAGGATTCTTCTATCTCGATACTTTAGACCTGACTTCTTTAGAATTTTGAACATCTTGTCCCACCTAACATTATCAAAAGCTTTTTCTAAATCAACAAATGCCATAAAAGTATCTTTGTTTTTTCTTGATCCGCCCTTCAAGTATTAATCTTAAAGACAGAATTGCTTCCCTTGTACCGCAATTTTTCCTAAACCCAAACTGATCTTCACCTACTATTGATTTAAAAAGCACAGTACACATTATTTTTGTTAATGGCAGAACTTTGTATTTTATTCCAGGTACAAAGGAGGTTACCAGAGTCCGCGCAGTGTGACTCCATCACCTCCACACACTTCTAATACAAGTCCTTTAGCATCTGGCCATCGAAGAACGTCTTCATCTGGCGGGAACAACTATGAGATAAGGCACCATGTCAACAGCCCAACCCCTAGCTTTGGATCTAGTTGTAGCATAGAGGATCTCAATGCTCGAAAAGAAGAGCTGGAAACAAAGCGCAAGCAGGTTTGCACTAATATTTATAGAATTTATAAGCAGATTTTAGGGCATAAAGTATTCTCATATTTCTTTATTCACATTATTCTCAACAGTGTGATAGGTGGCATGCATAATAATGTAGCATTAACTTACCATCCAAAAAGTTTTGCTGTTTTTTCCCTTCTGATAACTCTTCTGTTTCCAGGCACAAGAAGATAGGCTACGAGAACAAGAGGTAGAAAAAGCAGAGCGTGCTCGTCTGGAAGAAATCCTTAATATGTGTGCAGAATACGAACGCCAGGCACAGTCTGAAAGGCAGTCAAAGTTACCCACAACACCTACATTGCAGCAAAACCGGTGTGTATAAGTGCAAAAGAGCCTGCTATAGGAGTTATAAAAAATAGACGGTACGCAGTGGGTGTAAGAATTACAGTGGTTTGGACAAGCGTATTTAAATATATTTGCTTTGCTAAAAAATAAATGCAACAACTAGTACATCAGTGATCAAAACTATGCTTAAAGCTGGAAAATCTACCTTCAGTCTCTCTCTTTTTTTATGGTTGACTAAATATCTTTCCTTCCAGTTTAAATGTTTTAGATGCTTTAGTCATGCAAAACTCTTATCAGGAATGAAACGTCTTTTACCAGAATATTTGATGTAACTTGTTCTAAACGAAACAAAACTACAAACTTTAGCTTAAACTGTATATAAAAATGTTAATGTTGTAGAATCATCACTTTATTCTTCCTCATTGCAAAAGTAATTTAAAGAGTTTTTACAGAAGGAACATAACTGCTAAGCGAACATCAACTTGTTCCCATTGCTATCAGCGAACGGCTCATGACTCTCTGTATACCACACTCAGGGGACAATTACATTACTTTAATCTCCGCATATGCTACCACTTTAATGGATGATGAAGACGCAAAAAACAAGTTTTATTGCTAACTGAATGAAACTCTCACCAACATACCCACCAGTGATAAGCTGCTACTACTTGGTGACTTTAATGCTAGAGTGGGAAGAGACAACCAACTTTGGGAAAAGGTTATGGGTAAACAAAGTGTAGGGAAATGCAATGCAAATGGACTGCTGCTTCTCTCTGTGTGTGCTGAACATGAACTCTTCATTACAAACACTCAATTCCGCCTACCAAACCGCTTCAAGACTACATGGATGCATCCACGATCCAAGCATTGGCATCTCATTGACTATGTTATCACCCGACAACGTGATAAAAAAGATGTTCTCATCACTAAGACAGCAAGAACATTGATGACTGCTGGACAGACCATAGACTTCTCGTGAGCCGCCTGAGACTCTCAATAAGTAAAAAATCACGTTCCTTCCACATGAACCCCTCCAAGAGGAAATATAATACTTTAAAACTCCGCATCGATACTGTCGCCTCAAAATATCAAGACAATATTTTAGAACAACTGTCCAACAATCCAATCAATACAAGGAATGTGGAGTCAGAATGGACCGCCCTTCGAAACATCATCACGAAATCTGCAGAGAAAGTAATTGGCTATGAGAAAAAAAAAAAAGGCCAGATTTGTTTGATGACAACAATGAACAAATTTTGACCCTCATCAGTGCGAAACGTGAAGCCTATCAACTCCTCGCTCAAGATCCAACTTCTGTGACGAAGAAAACCTGTTTTCAGGCCCTTAAGCAGAAATGTCGGACAGAAACAAGGGAAATCAAGAATAACTGGTGGCAACAAAAAGCAAAGGAACTCCAAACTCTGTCAGACGCTAGGGATCTTAAAATTTTTTATGCAGGAATTAAAGAGCTATATGGACCTACTCGCAACTCATCTGGCTCACTAAAAGCAGCTGATAACACTACCACTCTTACCAAGAGCCAGGACATCTTGAAGCGCTGGAAAGAACACTATAACTCTCTCTTGAACCGTAGCTCTACTGCTGCAGACGATTTTCTTAGGAATATGCCGCAGCACCCTCCACAACCTTGGATGTCAGTCCCGCCAACTTTCCAGGAGTTTTGCAAAGCACTGAATAGCCTGAATCCAGGCAGAGCTCCTGGACCAGACAATATTCCTTTAGAACTGATTCGAAGTGGGGGGTTACCCTTGAAAACCAGGATTTTCCAACTCATTCTTCTCAGGTGGGAAACTTGGGAGGTGCCTCAGGACATGAAGGATGCTAACATAGTCAACATCTTCAAAAAAGGGGATCAAAGTGTCTGCAACAATTATCATGGTATCTCTCTTTTATCTATAGCAGGAAAGACGTTTGCTAGGATCCTGCTGAAATGCCTCAAAATTATGTCAGAGAGAGTACTCCCAGAATCTCAATGTGGATTTCGTGCCTCGAGGGGCACCATAGACATGATCTTCTGTGCTAGACAACTTCATGAGAAGTGCAGAGAACAACAAAAGCCTCTCTTTCTGGTATTCTATGATCTAGAGAAAGCTTTTGATACTGTGCCTAGACCTGCAATGTGGATGGTATTAAGACGATTTGGATGCCCTGAACATTTTCTGGGATTGATTAGAGCACTCCATGAGGGTATGGTCGGTCAAGTCCTTTATCAGAACGACGCCTCTGAAAAGTTCCCTATCACAAATGGTTTGAAACAAGGTTGTGTACTTGCACCAACACTTTTTGCCCTGTATTTGGCAGCAATGCTCTACGAAACGTCTTCTACTCCCAACACAGGCGTGGAGATCAGATACCAGTTTGACGGAGGACTATTCAATCCAGCAAGACTCCGCTCATCAAGATTAACTTTCCTCACCCAGGTAACAGAACTGCAGTATGCAGATGACAACACCTCTTCAGCACATACTCCTCTGCAGATACAACAGTCCATAAACTACTTCAAGGATGCATATGACCGTTTTGGCCTGACCATCAACACCCGAAAAACTAAAGTGCTAGCGCAACCTGCCCCTGGAGGTACATTCCCAGACTTTGATGTTACCATCTCCGGCACAGCCCTTGAGCAATTAGATAGCTTCTCCTACCTTGGAAGCATTCTCTCTACACAGTGCACAGCAGAGAAGGATGTATAAAACAGAATTCGAACAGCACACATAGCCTTTGGGTGACTTACTCGGCGAGTGTTTCTAAACAAAGATCTTAATTTAACCACCAAGCTGATGGTCTACCAAGCTGTAGTTGTCTCTACGTTGCTGTATGGGTGTGAGACATGGACACACTATCGACGAGATATTAAGAAAATGGAGCGATTTCACCAGCTAAAACTTCGCTCTATAATGAACATTAAATGGGATGACTATGTGTCCAACATTAGAGTCTTGGAAAGAGCTCAAATGTATAGCATTGAAGCCCTCATCATCAGCCACCAACTTAGATGGGTTGGACTCGTTCAGCGTATGAGCAACAGTAGACTCCTTCGACAACTTTTATATGGTGAGCTCAGCACTGGCAGCAGACCTCGTGGTGCCCCTAAGAAATGCTACAAAGACCAGTTCAAGAAGACCTTGAAGAAAACTAATATAGACCTTAACACCTGGGACAGCCTCACAAAAGACCGCATTCTATGGCGCAAAACTACCTCCACAGCAGTGGCGCGTTTCAAAGAGGAGCAGCGTAGTCTGGCAGCTGAATCCCGATTAAGGCGGAAAGCCCGACAAACCCTACCGCGCCAGCCACCCACAATTGGGTGCAGAGTGTGCGGACGACTGTTCTATGCAAGAATCGGCCTGACCAGCCACCAACACACACACAAATAAACACGCTAGAGAGCAACATAAACTCGGAAACGAGTATGGCCGACGACAGAAGGCATTATGCAGAATTGCATAGTTAACTGTAAGAAGAATGGTTTGGCTTTCAAAAAGGAGAAAGATGTACCAGAGTACTTGTAAGAACAGGGAAGAAATGGATAGAGAGAAATTGACAGACAGAGAGAAAATGGACTTAATTGGTGCTAATCATAGCTGGGCACAGTTAATCAAAAAGTTTCTTTAGAAGTTAAAAAAAATTTGGAATTAAGCAGGATCCTGTACTGGATCAGTGTGAGTTAAGGAAATGAGATGGTGGATAAAGTAAATATCAGCACTGGAGTGAAATATGGTCTTCGGCAACTGTCTGTAGGAAATTATTAACATATAGATAAATTAAAGCAGAAGAGTGATTTTTATTTATTTCGTATCAGAAACACAGTTACACAATCATCAAATTATAATCGACCAGAACTTGGCAACTTCCAGTGCATTTTCTGAGGCATCATACAGTGCAGCTGCCAAGCAGGATGCTGGACACAGCTGACACTGGAGCATGTGCTGGACAGTCTGGTCTTCACCGCAGTCGCACTTGATATCATTGATGTCAGCATAGCCCCATCTTGCTAAATTCACTTTGCATCTGCCCACTCCTGATCTCAGCCTATTCAAAGATTTCCACGTGATGATTGGGGGACACATAAGATTTGCTTATTATATAGAATTATTAATAGAGAGTGAAAAGATTGGCACTGTGTTGATAAATGAATTTTAATTTTCCAATTGCCATACATGGCATTAATACAATTTGGTATTGTGTGACTCAGCAGTTGAGATAGAGCTTCTAGTGCGAGTTGGCATCTCTTGGTAGTGCACTTCTGATCTGGGAGTTGTCAGGATTCCAGGTGCCTGCCAGAGAAGAGAAGAAATTTGGCCCCTGGGGGTGAGGCTGACAAGGTCATGATCCTCAGACAACTTATTTCAATCAACTACTACATAGTGGTTGAGAACCACCCAAGATTTTGTCCTGTAAAGGTATGCTGTTCAATATTCCTCAGTGTCCAAAAAAATTCGGGTTAGAGATCGTTGTGACTAATTACTGTCAGACCAAAGAGAATTGAAAAATAATAAAAAAGTAAGTAATTTTTATAAATATGTGTTTAGGGTCCATGAGCTGATAGACATAGCAGAAATAGTAAGAAACATGATCTTTAGCTAAGGCTTACATTCCAGTAATGTTCAGCCTCTTGCAACATGCTCCACAGTCTAGTGGTAAAAAGTTGAGTGTGGTGGTCCTGAGTACAAGTCTGCCGATAATGAACTATTCTTTTTTCAGTGAAATATATTTCTTCACAGGCATACATTTGGGGTAATGAATATTAAGGTAATGTAACGGACTCCTTTGAGGGTTAAGGAACCAGTTACTAGTTATGTCATGATGGCTAGGCTCCAGTGGTTTATTATAGTTAGTAATCAGTCTCTGACTTAATTGGTGGTAATCATAGCTGGGCACAGTTAATCAAAATGTTAACTTCATTAATTGTTAATGTGCTAATTAAAAAGTTAAATTTGATAATTGTTTAAGTGTTACATTTTTGCAAACATAATATAAGTTACAGTTATGCGTTAAATGTTTACCATCAACAATACGTCCACCCAATGTCCCACTGGAAATTGAGTTCGTACTGGGGTTCAACGTTTTAATCAGCTTCTCAAACGTATTGTTTCCTATAACATGTAGTGGAAGCATGTTGGCAATGAAAATGTTTCTAATGCATTGGACTATGTCTGTGACTACGATGCCAAAAGATTTGTCAATGCTTTGTTGATGTAACCTTTTATTAGTAGATGGAGATTAAAAAAAAATACTTTTGCTGCTATCCACACCAAATCCACAGCACTTGAAGAAGGCTTTGAATTGTTTTTCCTTTTCCCACGAATTGATCCTCATGATACTTTTTCTTCAAAATATAAATATGTGATTGTATGCATCCTTTTCATTTGTTGTTTAAAGTTATTAAGGCTAGAAACATTAGTCTTGATTATAGAAAGTTTAGGCAAACACAGTTTGAATTCATAAATCAATTGTTCCCACAATCTTGAGTTAAATGCAATATAATGACATAAATATGGCCAATGATTGCTATTGCTAGCATTTCTGATTTCAATGACAGTATCTACATCTTTAGTTTCCATAATTTAATCATGTAACAAATATCAATTTAAATTATTCCACTAACAAACTCCAAACCAAAACTAAAAATTGGTACTATATTCCTTGTAGTAAAAAAATGACTTAAACTGCAAACCCTTCACAACTCTAGCATTCCTGATCATACCCACGTCATGTCTAGCATAACAGTTATACACAACACACTTTTACTTCACATTAGCTAATTTGTTCTCTATTTGGCTCGCAATACGTATCAGCATGCCATAGTACATAATTCAAACAAAATGACATCAACACCCAATGTAACGGACTAAAGTTAATGGAAGTTAAGAAGAACATTAATGATTTTTTTAGGTTAACTTAAAAGTTAAATTATTGCAATTTTGTTAACTTCATTAACTAACGATTAATGAATTAATGGTTTTCTGCTCAGCTGTGATGATAATTACTTCAGCTGCAGTCAGCATCGCTCCACACAGGATCGGACTCTTGAAGCTAAGTCTACTTGTATACCCAGAGTCAATTAATGAGTGAATGTTTGGGCAGGTTTGTAAATGAAAGAAGCCGTTTGCATAACTAATTTTATTCCTCCACTGGTCAGGGCATATACAGCATTACAGTTTATCTTGAAGCAAGGCTCCAACCGCTGTAGCATCGTCAAAGTTGAAGCAGAAGTCAGTTACGAATATTTAGTAGAAGGGCGGTGAGAAATCGGCTGGTCTTCCGGTGATCCCTCAATACTCAGAGTGACATAGCTTTGTTGTGTATGGGCATGTGTCCGAGATTGAGATAGCTATGTGTACATTTCTTTATACCTGTCTATCACATGTTGATCTGTGTGATTGGTACAATAACGCCCAGTAGTAAGTGGTGTCTGCTTATTTGGCGAACATTGCCCCCAATGTTCATTAGTGGTTTCAGAACATTTTATGCATGACATTTAGGCATGAATGCTTGCTGCTAGCCCGTGCTTCACATGCTGAAGCCACATGAGTCAGGTGACCCACATTTTGCATCATGAAGCATCTTCTCCTTTCCGTTTTTAATTAACTGTCTTATGTGTTTATAATTTACCTAAAAATGGTCTATTACAGTAAATCTATTTGTGTGAGGGAATCCAGTAGTGACTTAATATGTTGTTTAAAGTTGATTTGAATGTATTCCATATGATCATATTAATGCACACTTCTCAAAATTGTAATGAGTACTTGGGAGGACGTGGGTTCGAATCCCCGTCCAGGCATCCAGATTTGGGTTTTCCATGATTTACCCAAATCACTCCAGGCAAATGCTGGGATGCTTCCTTCAACAAAAAGGGCCATGGCTGAATTCCTTCCCATTCCTTGTCCCAGTCCCATTCCGCCTCTAATGACCTTATCTGTCAACGAGGCGCTAAGCCATAAGAAAAAAAAAAGGATGAGTACAAAAACATTTATCTCTCTTTCACTCACATTCCAACTTCACCTTCATATTGTGTAGTGACATTTGTTGTAAAAACATGGAAAGCAGAGAAGTTTTCTGCACCAAGCACTTCCAATAAAACCCATCTGGTGAAGAAACATTTTTGATGACAAATAGTTTATGGGAAACACTTCATTCACACTGTGGAACAAATTTTGCCCTTGAATTAATTTAACTTGATACATGGTATAAGATAACATGGAGCAGAAAATCAGTGTATTTAGATGCTTGTGCACTAAGCCGTTAATTTTAATGGCATCTGCCCAATTGTGTAAGTTTCTTTGTGTTTCTAGAAGAAAAGAACAGTTCCGCATTTTGGAAATGAATAACTTTTCAAAAGAAAAACATGTTGTATGATTGACAAGTGAGATGTGCACTTTAACTGCATTTTTTTTAAACCATACAAATCAGTTGATTCATTTCATCAATGACCAGAATCATTTTTTCACCTCATAAATCTAACAAAAAAACAGAATTTTTCTGTCTTCATGGAATATTTCAAAACATTTTACTTGTTGGGAGATGGTACATTGAATATTTATTTAATATTCACATTCTCTTTGATCCGTGTTAATACCATAGTCTGGATTGATGGTACCGATCAGAGATACCATCTCACTTTGAAAAAGTTGTGCGACTCTCAGTGTTTCCTCTAATATCAAAGCTTTTTTCTGCAAAATGTATTTTCTAATGTGATGTTTACTGATTTCATGTGACTTTTTAAATTTCCTAACCCAACTTATTGAAGCATGAAATTTGAACTCAATATTGAATTTAAATGGAAGAGATGCACCAGCAGCCGATAGCTCCAATGTTTCTATTTGCTATGTTCTTATGACATTATTTAGCGTCGAAAATCCTATCATATGTCTATTTTTAAATCCTAGCATAATTTTCCCATGTTGTGCCATCTTGTTCAATGTCTTATTGCTACTGAGATAAATCTTTCTTGCATTTAAGAATAAATGTAACAGATCTCTTTTAATATGTCTGAAGACTCCATAGGGGATATTCCTTTGGTAAATTTATCACAGAGATTCTCACATCAAGAGGAACTCATTCAATTTGTCACTTCTTACTCACAGGCTCATCAGTCTCATTGTCATAGGATGAAGAAGAGGTGAATTCTGAATCCATTTCTGATTGTCATTCCTCATCTTCAGTGGCTTCAATGTCCTCTAATTTATAGCATTTTATGTAATGTAATCTTATCTTTCAATTACAAAAATTATTGAAAAATAGCCTTGCCCTTAAGTTTTGAGCACAGAGAAATGTGACTGCTCATTTGCATGTTTATGGTGTTGTTTTCTTCCAATCTCCTCATGAAGTATACAGCAACAGTTACTTCTTAGTTTGTTTCTTCTATCGCTGACTCATAAAACTCTTAACCTACCCTTGAAAGCAGATATAACAATTAATGAAATTATTCACAGATTTATTTTATATATTATGCACACTATTGAACTGTAGATAAATATGAAATATAATGCATGAATACTTATCTCAGCTTAATTTTAATTCCACCCAAAAAATATATTAGTATCTGCTTGGTAAAATTCACAACTGCTGGTGTATGATTATTCACCAATCATTGATAACCAACTAACAAAATTAATAGGTTTTAAATTTCAAGAGGACAATAGAATGGAAGGAACAAAGGTCATATTCCCTTACACGTGTGCTTATAAAGAAATATATTTTGTTGAAAAAAATTTCAATACTGCCAGGTTCAAGCTCAAGACATTATTGGTGTATAAGCTTTGACTGAGACTAATGTATTTTGTTATTTCCCAAAAACTGTGAGGATGGATCAAATGTAAACAAACCTCTTGCAAGAAAATCTCTAATTTAAAATTTTCTACATAGTTCCCCATCATATGAATATCTACACACATGCTCCAATGGTCTGGTAATTTTTTAATTGTGGTATCACAAAAGGTTGTTGTGAGACACTTTCGACCAAGGGCTTCCTTGATTGGGCTTGGAAATCGCATGGTAACAAATGTGGTCTGTACAGTGAATGTTCTAGGAATGTCTAGTGCATATCAGCCATTTTTGGGGTGTGTAACTGCTGCAGTGTGGGGTGTGGCATTGTTGTGGGGAAACAACACATGTCCAATCAGAATGCCATGCCTTTTTGACTTATAGGTACCTTGAACTTGGCTAAGATTATAACATTAATATGCAGCCTTAATGGTTTGACATCCTTGAAGAAAATTGAGGAGCTGAATGCCTTCATATTCCAAGAACACAGTGGCCGAGACCTTCCCTACAGGACACTGTAGAATTTGGGTAAATTCTAGTTTTCTTAGCTTAAAGCGTAAGGGAGCGAGTAAGCTTTCCAGTAAACATATAATTTTCATTGCAAGTGCTGGAAGTGAGAAACATTTCATGCAGAAGCCGATACAGCCTGCTAACTCAGTAAATAGACCGATTTAAAAACAGTAAAGTCACTCAACATATAATACAAGTGCTAAATAAACATTTTTTAATAGTAAAGAACCTTTAAACCAACCTGGAATAGGGTAATCCATTATTATCCAACTTGTAAACGATAGATTTTGGTTGCGTGATAATTCACTAATTCTTAACACTTTTTGATGCAGCAAAGCAATTTCATAATAATAATAATTTAAAAGAAGGTTAAATTCACTAAAATTCTGGAGTTTCAGACCGTGTAAATAACATAAATAAATTTTTAAACACTTCGATAAATACACTTTAACTTTCAACATTTTTTACCATAGGTTTTCAGTAATTTCTCGGACTAATAAGTAGATTTTCGAAAAGAACTAAAAATCTAGTACAGTAGTACCTTGAGATACGAATGTCCTAATATATGAATATTTTGAGATACGAAATAAAATATTTGAAAATGTATACCTCGACATACAACGAAAAATTCAAAATACGAATTTGCGATACGCAATATTATTTTGTGAAATACCATAGATATACCATAGATATTTCAATAGGAAAAGGTGAAAAGCTTATAGCTATATCTATATCTATGGCAATTTTACACTGGGAGGTAAACTCTAGATGGCAGAGCGTTCACATAGCTTCCTGTCCGCCCTGTCGCTCTGTTTGGTTGTTGAGGCCGCATCGTTCACAAGTTGCTGTGTTATTCATTGTGTTTGTGGCTGTTTTTTGTGTTATTTTGGATATACGGTATATACTCAATTTTTAATTTTAACCATGGATCCCAAAGTTAAAGACAAAGCTAGTGAAAAGAAAAAACCTAAGAAAATGATCTCGATGGAAATGAAACATGAAATTATAGCAAAGCATGAGCGTGGCGTTTGTATCATCGACTATGAGTATGGCCGCATTCCTTCTACAATATCCACAATCATCAAACAGAAGGATGCGATAAAGAAGCTGCAGCCTTCCAAAGGCGTCACCATTATTTCAAAGCTATGAACTGATATACATGATGAGATGGAAAAGGTACTTTTATTATGGATTAAGGAGAAGCAACTGGCTGGTGACTCTGTTTCTGAAGTGATTATTTGTGAAAAGGCTAGCACCATCTTCGAAGACCTCAAGCGTGATGCAACTGAGACGGAGGGAGAATCATCGCAAGGTGGTGAGGGGTTCAAAGCTAGTTGTGGCTGGTTTGAGAATTTTAAGAAACGAAGTGGCATTCATTCAGTAATTCGTCATGAAGAAGCATCTAGTGCAGATATTAAGGCGGCTGAAAATTTCATTAAGGGTTTTGATAAACTTATTAGTGAAGAAGGATACCTACTGGAACAAGTATTCAATTGTGATGAAACAGGGTTATTTTGGAAAAAAATGCCTAGGCGTATGTTAATCATGGCAGAAGTAAAGAGTCTACCCGGCCACAAGGCTATAAAAGACAGACTAATGCTTGCCCTTTGCGCTAATGCTAGTGGGGACTTCAAAGTGAAACCGTTGCTATTCTACCACTCGAAAAACCCAAGGGCCTTCAAGGCTTATAAAATTATGAAAGAAAAATTACAAGTTCTGTGCCGTGCAAATAGTAAAGTACGGGTGACCCTTCAGTTATTTATTGAGTGGATGAACATTGTTTTTGGGCCTTCAGTGAAAAAATACTTAACCGATAATAGTCTGCCACTTAAGTGTGTCCTTCTGTTGGATAATGCTCCAGGTCACCCTCCTGGCCTTGAGGATGACCTTTTAGATGAATTTTACTTTATTAAAGTTGTCTATCTGCCAGCCAATACAACGTCTATCCTTCAGCCCATGGATCAGCAGGTTATCTCCAATTATAAGAAACTTTTCATGAATCATCTTTTCAAGCGTTGCTTCGAAGTTGTCGAAAATACGAACCTAACATTGAGGGAGTTTTGGAAGGATCATTACAACCTTGTCATTTGTCTTAAGCTTATAGATATTGCCTGGCAAGGTGTCACCAAAAGAACATTGAACTCTGCTTGGAGGAAACTATGGCCAGATGTTGTTTTAGAGCAAGACTTTGAGAGATTCGAGCCTGTTGAGAAAGAGATAGTATCCATTGGTCGCTCCATGGGCCTGGAGGTAGATGAGGCAGATGTTGCTAATCTTGTTGAGGAGCATGCTGAAGAACTCACGACGGATGAGCTGAAGGAGCTACAAAAGATGGAACACAGCAAAGAGGAGGAGGTCGAGCATGAAGAGGAACTTACTTCATGTGAAATTCATGATATCCTTGGCAAGTGGCAGGAAGTGTCAGATTTTGTTTAAAAAAGACACCCAGAGAAATTTTCTACAGGGAGAGCGAGTGCCTTATTCAATGATATGTGTCTCACATTCTTTCGTAACATTTTAAAGGGGAGGAGGAAACAGACCTCTCTTGATCGTTACTTTGTGAAGGTCTCACGCAGTGAAAGTCCGGAAAGTGAGGTCAAAAAGGCCCGACGTGGAAGTGATGATTGTGATGAATGATAATTAAACATTACTGTATGTATTATGTGTAAACATTAAAATTAAATATTATGTGTGAACATTATGTGTTATTCCTCATTAATTTATATACACTTTGTGTATATTATATGTAATTTAACCATGTTTTGGGGCATTTTTGTGTCACTATAATACATTAATATATATTACATTATTTTAAATGGGAAATTTTGCTTTAAGATACAATTTTTTTGACATACGACAATGATCTCGGAACGAATTGAATTCGTATCTCAAGGTACCACTGGATAACATATTAAAATTTCAAAACATTCCATGCAGTAGGACAGATTTTATATACATTTTTAAAATTATTTCATCATAAACTACTCGTGGTAGTTTTTGAGATTTATTTGCAAGTAAACCAAGCTACTTCTGTAAATAAAACAACTGTCAAAACACGTAATTAAATTCAAAGAAAATTCCAATAACTTCACTTTTTCGATATAAACAACACTTTAATAATTATGAACCAGAAACCAAGTGTTTGCTAAACAGTTTTGAAACCTGATCTTGTTAAACAGATAACTTTGCTATTTCACCACCGATCGTAATACAATTTACACCACTGGAATCAGGAATTTTTGTAGAACACAATGACACTAATTTTATCATGATAATTTGTAATTTAGCAGGGTCGCCTAAAAATTGACAGAATTAACACACTTCTCAGGGAATCACCAATTAACTTTCGGAAACTTTTTACCAATATGCCTGAAAACTAAATTTAATTACAAGAAAGCTAATCATTTGAGAATTTTTGCTAAACACTTTTTGCAAACCTTGAAGACCAAGCTACCCACAGTTAATTTTAAAACACATTCTATAACCCTATCTTTTTATATTATTTTTGGAAAGCGTCGGTATACATCAAGCATGCGGATGAGGATATATAGGTGGTGGCCCAGGAGAGGGGGTTGTCTGTATCCTGGGAACGTGGTGTATATTGGACCTGCACGACTATGTGTCGGGCATGTGCTGAAGTGATTGCCAGTTAGGTGGGGAAAGTTCCGGTTGGTTGATGCACCGTCATATTGACTATGGTTGACGATTGACCGGCGATAGTAATGACTGTAAACTTTTAAATTTTCGAAAAGGGATTTCGGTCAGTTTTTCTTCCTCTCCATAATTTACAATTTCTTGGAAATGTTTGTTCGATCGCCTACTCAACTGTAAAATGCAAACTTTTAAAATGTTACTTTGAAAATAAACTTCAAATTGTATTCAAGTGAATTTTTTGTGATTTCGTAGTATACTGAAACCTTTCCTCAGCTTTGGGTTAAAAAAGTTTTGTGGCAGCTGTTAACTATTTCAGTTGAGTATTCCAGGCAGGCTACATGGTCATTTAAAATTATTTAGTCAAATTTAACAGAACTTTCTACAAGGTAACATTAAGCTAAGGTATCTAAGCCTATAGTCCACCCCGGTATAGCAACTCGGTTCCTTACAGCCAGTTACCGTCACCATTCTTCCACCACTCTCTGTTCCTCTCTGAATCAAAAAAAAGCTTCACCTTTTCCCTCGTAGCTTGTTAGGAGCCTCTGAGAAATTTAAAAGTGCATGGTTTTCTACTCTGCATTCAGCAAGTTTCAATTATGGACAGATCCTCTTTGATGAGTTTTCAAACAGCCTCAGTGTTCTGTGGTGTGATGCTGGTGGGTAGTATTTTCAACACCCTGCTGTCCTTTTTTAAGTTTGTTACAACCACTGTTTTATTTGAGCCTGCGAAATGCTTCTTTTCACAAACTGTGGGAGTAAACAGCACTGAATTTCAGCAGCATTTTTATTTTTGTTGACAAGAAACTTAATAATACCTTGTTGTGAAACTGCAGAGTGTACCTCTTTCTCGATCATTGTGATCGTTACTGCCAACATTCTTTACTGTCCAAACAATTGCAGATCTCTCCAAGAATTTTCTTCATGCTGCTAACCTTTTAGCCATTTGTTGAATGTTATTGTGACCTGAAGGCTTACATTGATAGCTGATTTGTGTGTTATCTTGAACAGTTTGATAAGAGAGTCATGGTGTGATCGTGGCCAGAACATAGGATACTGAATTGTTCTGGCTAAGGAAGCTATTAACAGAAACTACTACATAATTTTCTGATTAAAGCATTTTAATTGAATGGCCATTGATTGACAGTGAGAATAGTGACATGCAATATTAAGTGGCATTAAATACAGTGATATGTAAAGTGTAAATGACTACTGGTAGGAAATGGTGACAGACGTGGCATCAGTATATCGTAAGTGATAATGTCAGTGTGTTAATTATTCAGGAGGCTTTGTGGGGAAAAAACAATGTTTGTGATTCAAATTGGAAACGAAATTATTTTCACCTGATTTACCTAACATTTGGGCAATATGGATCAGTTGTATATGGGATCTTTAAAGTACCTTCCTCATATTCTCATTCCATAACTTTTCCAATTTCATTACCCCAATCCTACTCCTTTAAAACTTCGTCTATGTGGTCTGAACCCTACTAATTACTCTTTCTTTCATCATCCATGCTTGTGAACCACAAATTAACATTGGCACAAAGTCCTGTAAACAATCATTTTGCACTTCTGTGGCACTTTCCTGCTTCAAATTAGGCTTGTACCACTGTTGTAGAACTCTTGTATTCATCTGCGTCTTTCATTTATTTCCTTTCTGTTACTCCCATTCTCTTCTATTACACCTTCCAAATGCTTGAACTCATTTACAACCTTCAGTATCTCACCTCCTATCCTTTCTTTCTGTTGTAATTAATACTTCACACTTATTTGGTAGAGAATTGCATTGTATAAGATTTCATTACTTCCAGCCAATTACTTTGCTGTTCTTTCACTTTTGACTTGCAGTTTCTATAAACTGTCACCATGTTTGGCTAGATTTGAAGTACTTTGTAGATTTAAATGGGACTATAAATGCAGTAGGATATACTGTTGGCTTCCCTATATATGTTACTATACATTTCATATTATTTCTTCTAATCTGATGGGTAGTGATGCTTCCATTTTATTTGATCCCTTATTTTTTCCTGACCCGTAAACATGCCAAACTATAATATATTTTGTTAAACATTTATCCATATGAAATCATTTTCAAACTGATACAAATCCCTGATGGCTGTTCCACTGGAAGAGTTTTGACATACACGATGCTTCAACAGCTTCCTCTGCTGTCTTCATCAGATGAAATGGTAGGTCGAAACGCTACTGCAACAACACATAAATGAGGCATTCGCAGTCAATGACGTGTTATCACAGTATCAACTTTGACCTATCATTTCACCTGGTGAAGACAACAGAGGTAGTTGTTGAAATGTGGTGCATGGCAAAACTTATCTGGCAGAGCGGGCATGAAGAATTTTTATCAGGTGTACACCAGGAAAAACTAAATTCTCTCATCAGTTTCAAACTGATTGTAAATAAAACATATACGTATTAAGCATAGCTGGGCACAGTTAAGCCAAAAGTTAACTTCAATAATCATTATTCTGCTACTTAAAAAGCCAACTTTGATAATTATTAAAGCATTACATTATTGCAAATTTAATTCAAGTTACAGTTATTCATTAAAAGTTAACAATCAACGAAATATCTACCCAATGTCCCTCTAAAAATTTAGTTCAGTGATTTAATCAGCTTCTCAAAAGTATCAGATTCTACAACATGTAGTGGAATCATATTGCAAATGGAAAAGTTTACAGTGCATTGGTCCAAATCAGCTTGAAATATGCTGCTGCCAGTAATTAAATGCCAAAAGATAAGTACTTGAAGAAGGCTTTGATTTGTTTTTCCTCATCTCATGAGTTGGCCCTTTTTATACTTTATCTTCAAACTGTAAAAATTTGGATGTAGGCATCCTCTTCATGAGTTTATGATTATTAAGGCTAGAAATGTAATCCTTGATTGTAGAAAGTTTAGGCTAACACAGTTTGAATTGATAAATCAATTGCTCTCCCATACTTGATTTAAATGAAATATAATTGCATAAATGTGGCCAAGGTTTTTTAATCTTCTCGTTGCTATTACTAGCGTTTCACTAGCAGTTTGTAGACCTTCAGTTTCCATTATGTATCATGTAATGAAAAACATTTTAATTTATTTCACTTGTAAACTCCAAACCAACAAACTAAAAAGTAACACTGTATTCCTCGTAGTAAAAAATTTGAGCTATAAAAATATCAAAATCAATCGCTGATCAGATTTGAAATGTGTAGTGAGCACCAGTTTGCAGATGAAAAATACAAACCCTCCAAATTTCTAGCTTTCCTGCTCACACCAATGCCGTACCTGGCATAATAGTTATATTAAACATCACATTCACACTTTGAATTATCTAATTCTTTCATTATTCAACTTGCCAAACATACCAACATGCCTTGTTGCGCAATTCAAATAAACGAAATGATGTCAACAACCAATGTAGTGGACTAAAGTTAATGGAAGTCAATTTAACAGAAGTTATGAAGAACGTTAATAATTGTTTAGATTAACCTAAAAGTTACATTTTTTTTGCAATTTTGTTAACTTCATTAATTAATTATTTACAAATTAACAGTTTTTTGCCTAGATGTGGTATTAAGTAGCTGATTTATGTAAATATTTATTGTTATTTATTAATATGGATGGAATTAACACCATAAATTTGTTTTTTTTTTATATTTATAAGAAAATTTTTATGCTTGTATTACTTCACATACCCAATTTTTTGAGTCACGTTTATTGTAACTAGTGATCGCCCACTGATCGAAATTCGACCGTAATTCATTAAGTTGTTTAGTTTCTTTCATGAAAGAGTAATAATCTAGTAATTCTCTGCATTACCTATAAAATTAAAACGATACACTCCACGCGTGACTGTATGCTAAATTTTAGCTTCTAATCTGACCATTGCAAATGATGAAATGTATTTATTGATGGTTCATTTAGGCCGGAAAACTGCTTTAGCTTTATGAAACATGCACATTGAAATGTATCTATCAAAATAATTTCATCATTTTGTGTGTTTGCTATTTAAATTTGGTCTATTATCATTTTGAATTTCACGCAAATAAGTACTTCTTATTTCTTGTCTCTTTCTCTCTCTAATGAAATTGCTGAAATTAAGAAATCAAAAGACGCTTAACCAAAGTTTAACATTTTAAATAATCAAATGACCATATAGTATCTGGCAGAATTGATACATTCCTTTTCAAAGTATTCCTTTCATAACTTCAAACATTAATCTCTACTGTATCCGAGTCATTCGTTTTACCAAAGACCACGGAATGTCTCAATGCGGGGAATTTATGTAAGAACGTTGGCTCCGATCCTATTTCATGTGCACACACACATTCACAAATTAATTTTTTATTTTAATAATCTATTTGTAACATGTATTAACTATGCTTATTATATTTTTGGGTGGGGTGGGACCTTCTCCACCAGTGAAAAACTGTTACTGACCTGTTGAAATTTGGATTAACTGTTTCCTTATAGTGTCCTCTTCACGTTTAGCACTCTCCTTTTCCAGAAAAGTCGCCACGAATCAAATTAAAAATGCCAAAATATGGGACGCTCCGCAACTGAGAGAAGTTAGCAGCACTGTGAAAATGACACAAAAAATATCGGTACAGGGATCATATCAACCAAAATAGGTTCGTTTTGTCATAGTGATCATTGTTAGGTTGAAATTCGGCCTGGACCAAGAGTAAAAAGTTTACATTCTGTGCAGCCCATGTTGCAAACCAGAGACAAACTGCACATTTGTTTACAACTGAAGGAATCGATTCTCTCTGACTGCTTATATCGATTCCAAGGTTTGTAAAATATATTATATATAATTTTAGCTTTCTGTATTTCTTTAAGTTCCTCCATTTGCCCAATATTCTGGCTACTAGCTGTGCTATCTACCAGCCCTCGAAATGTTGCTTCTTGCTTCTATATATGTTTCACCAAAGAAGAAAAAGTAAGGCCACTAGCTGCGCCATCTACCAGCCATCTGAGCGAACTACGTAGGCGAGCGAGCGTTTTATTTTACTTAATTTAATGTATTTGTAATGCATATTACAGGTATATATAGATTTTAGCTTCCTTCACTTCTACTCCATATAATCTTTAACTATGCCAAATCTCACACTTCTCCATGCACGCAATATTCTTAAAAATGTAACATAAGTTTTCACTTAGCGTATTTATATATAGATGCATCAACAAATATTTTGCTTTTTTAAATTCTTTTTTATTGTGACATGACATGCCTAATACCTCAGGTAGTTACTTGAAGAATGACATCACTCCATTACAAAACCCTCAGAAATGTTTGTGATGTGGTGGTTTTGTATTACCTTCTATTAAGTTTAATATTGCTTATGTGTGAGAATGGAAGATAGAAAAGTGAAAATCAGATATACCTGAGGCCTACTTTTGTAAAAGATGGACTATCTGGAGGATGAATCACTTTCAAGAAAGCTACTTTCCACTGTGACAATAATCAGTGTACTTGGATTCTCAAACCAATCTAGTGTTTTTGGAACATAGTCTACAGACTGCACTCCTGATAATCATTTACTGACTGATAAAAATCACAATTCTTGCCAGAATTCAAACCTGTTAATGTTAGGTTAAGCACCAATTACTATTACTGGACTAGACCATGACAATGACACACTTTTCTTTGCAGTAAGTATTATTATCAAGTTTTATCCTGACTACAAGACGAGGATTTTTTAAAATGTATTTCATGTCTAGGAAATTAATATGAAGTAGCATACCATACCTAATTAGATTTTGATATGCAATTTTGTCTTTTTAAGTTGTTATTTTATAAAAGCATATATATATATATATATATATATATATATATTATTAGGAAACAAAGGCGCTAAAGGTGGATATATTGAACATTGAATATGTTCTATAAATATATATGGAAGAGGAAAATAAATTATACCCAATACTCACCAAAATTGAAGGGAGGAGGGCAGCAAATAATACACAGGAAGATATAAATATGTGGTTGTGCTTGCTTGCACAAGCACCTGCTATCAACACAGTCACATGCAGAATGGAACTGGAGGTTGTGGGGGGAAGTAACAATAAAATAATTGGAAAAATTAATTGCAGAAAGAGAATATAATAATAAAAAGGGAATTTTTAAAAGAGGTGAATTAATAACAATAATAATAATATTAAAAATTATATAAATAAAATTTCTCTTTTATTTATTTATATTTTTCAAATTTTTGATACTCTGATTTTTCCTCTTTTAATGCCCCCTTTCTCTTAGTTGTTCTCTTTCTTGCAATTAATTTTCATGATTATATTATTGTACACCTCCAACAGTCAGTTCCATTCTGCATATGGCTGTGTTGGCCACAGGTGCTTGTGCAAGCATGGCTACATATTTCCATGTTCTTGAAAAAGAGGTTTGCCCGAAATATTGTATTTTTTGTCTTGTGTATTATTCTTTGTTGCTGCTGTACTCCTTCCTTCAACTCTGGCGAGTGTTGCATATAATTAATCTTTCTCTTCCATATAAATATCACCTCATGGCATTTCTTCCTGCTCCATTGTTACTGGAATCATTTCTTTTCTTGCTTTTGTTTATTTACTCTGCTGATTACTGAATTCCTTCTATCATAGTGAACATAAACTTTTTGTTTGTTCCTTTTTTATGTAATAAAAATTTATGTAAGTTCTCTAAAGAATATTAATTTATTGATTTTGTTATAAATTTAGTTACAAATAACAAAATATACTCATTTTTGTTTGATTGTTTCTCAGTTTTATTTAATTTTTGTAGGATAAAAACAAATGGCTCACTTCCAAGAGATAAAAGACTGGCGTCAGCAGGAAATCTGACGTGTATAACACCTTCAGAAGATGATATTACAGATGTATTCACATTCGATGTCACAAATAACACTATTACAGGGTAGGAATGGTCTTTAATATGAAATATACATTGGATTTTTTGCTATAAATAATCCTGACAGAATGTTAAAGAAAGTGTCAATTTTCAGGTTTTCTCACTCTGTGAACAGTCCATCATCTCCCTACAACAATTCAAATCCAAATTATATTGCTAGTCAGCTGCCAACAACTGGTAACAGTTATACAGTCAGCAATATTTCCAATGTGAAATCAAATCAGTCACCAGAAAATGTGTTCAGTCCTTACGAAAATGTTATTATTTCTTCACCTGGGCTTGTTTCACATCCCCAGAGCCCAAGGACAAGAATAAAGACAATTGCAACAAATAAAGACCCCAACCAAAGGTTTGTTGGTGTTTTATTATATCTTCTCTACACTTGACTTCTTTGGTGTTGTAGACTTTGCAGTTCATTACATCTTCTCATGTAAGGATTTGGGTGAGTATAAAATAAATCAGAACTTGCCACTGTCTCCTGCAACACACCTTTTTTTTTCTAACAAAGTCACGCACACACATGGTTCAAATGCAAAAATATAAGAACACAGAGATTGACAAATCAAAGGCATTTTGCTTTTTTGCTTATTTCATTCTGTGCTCTGTAGAAGTTAATTTGTGTGGGCATGCAACCTGGTGATATACTTTCAAAATGCCCTCTGTCATGTCTAAATCTACAGTTTAACATGGAATCTGAACCACAGACATCCTGGCATAGCTCATATGATCAAACACAACTCTTAAAAATTCCTAACCCCACCCGTATTTGATTGAACCCTGAACTTTAGAAAACAAGCACATCAGCCACTGAGCCACTAGACTGGTCATTCTTTTAGTATGTTTGGTACATTGTTCATCACTTTTCTTCTTAATTTATTCCAATCCCCTTACTCCCTTGCCCACAAAAGTGAAATTCCTTCTCCCTCATGTCTGAAATTGAGTGCCAATTGTGATCATGGCACTACTACAAATTCTTCTACCAAGATCCTTCCAAGCCTTATCACCAATTTATGCCTTGTACATTCCCAGCAAACTCTTCATCTTAGTCCTATTATCCAAATAATCTTAATCCAGCTGCTTACTGGTGGTGATTGACAGTAATTTTCACAAATATATGTAACTGACCTCATTTGCATCCTTTCCAACTCAAATATCTGATGTCCAAAATGTTGGTCCCATACCATGCTACTATAGTCAAACAACAGTCTAACTAAAGTTTTATAATCTTCATCACCCTCTCCTATAAATAAAGGATTTTTAAATTTCTTCCAATCACCTGTCTAATGTGTCCTGCCAAAAATGAGTTTATCAGAATACAGGATGGATGTGGTTTCTTAAAACTATTTGTATCACTAAGGTTCAAAGAGTAGGTTCCCAAACTGGGGGACAAAGAAATGCCAGTGGGGCCATGGGTGCAAGGTACTTTCACTACATGTGTGGATGATACTCCAGTTCTACACTGTCAGAAGTACTATGTCTCCTTCACCACCTTCTAGAGTTTAAATCCTTTGTTCTAACATCACACAATTAGTGAACTTCCTCTGAGATATCAATGTTGGTACTGAGAAGTAGGCATTTAGCTTTTTAATAATTAAATTGTGGCATTGAGGGCGGGGGGGGGGGGGGGGTTTGGTAAGTAAAACTTTGGGAACCCCTAATGTAAAGTGTTCGGTATTGTTGACATCTATCATAAATTGAATTTCCTTTTGTCAAAACAATCAAGTTTCCTAATTCATTTAGTTTTTTAACAACTTTTGTGTAGATCAACTTATTTTTATGCAATTTTATACACTATGTAGAATCTGGACATAAGATTAGTGTTACAAAATTTTGAGTTAGAATTAAACCAGCAGCCTGAAGTTCTACTATTTTTTTCATTGTGTTTGTTTATTTCAAAAAATAAAATAACTAATTAATGAATTTTTTCTCTCTTATAGCCACAGTAATGGAGATATTTCAGAAAATAATTTGGTTCTCTCTAATGACTATGATTTTGTGAACTCACTTTCTCAAGACCAAACAAAACAACAAAATGAAATTGTAACTGCAAGGACTGATCATAAGAGAGATACTGATAAAGTAGCATCTAACAATGTTGGGCAAAGCCAGAAACCATTTGAGAGAGACAAATTTATTCTTCCCCTTGAAAATGGTTGCTCTGATTCCTCTCCAAGTGATTCTGGTGAGACGGGTGTGCGTAATAGTCAGTTAGTGTGTTCAAAGCAAAATGGAGCTGCAAATGAAAATGAATCAAAAACGGAGAATAAAGAGACTGATATTTCAAGAAATCATAGCATGTATTACAATTCAGCTAACACATTAGTTCATTTCAGTGAAATAAAGCATCAGGAAGATGGTATTAAAAATGAAACTTTTAGTATTCTTCAAAGGGAGGTAGGTAGATTTTAATATTTTGTTAACTATAAAAAAAATTTAATAGTTTGTCTGGTTAAATTTTATAGTATAAACTAGGATTTTGGAGGGAATTGGGAAAACAGGTCAGATGTGAGTCAGCCCCCTTGCAAGTAGGATTTCATTAAAAGACATTATTAGATGTAAATGTGGTAGGTCCACAACAGTAATTTGATGCAAAATAAATGTTTAACATATTTTCAAGCTAGGCGGCAGAATCTGTTTCAGTTACCTCTAAGGCTTCGTATCCACTTGAGCACACTCAGGCGAATGAGTGGCTCATTCTTTTGAGCACGCTCGTTTGAGCGTGCACAAGAAAAAGGAAATTTTGGCTGAACAAGCCTTGTGCTAGTGCTCAGAAAACATGCGGTTATTTGGTCGTCACGTGTGCGCGCGGTAGCTGCGGCCTTTGTTACTATCCATACGATATAAAAGAAGAAAAGAAAAGTACCAAAGTGGGGATTAGAGAAAGTTATTGTCAGCAAAGAAATTACCTTAATAATTTAATCCACGAATTGATTTTGAAGAAGATAATGAGCCTTTTCAAAACTTTATGAGCATGTCAAAGATCAATTTTGAACATTTCCTGTGTTTAGTTGAACCTCATATTAAATAGCACTGTACACATATGCTTAAGGCGATCCCACCAGGGAATAAATTAATGATTACTTTGAGATTCCTGTCTTCGGAAGATTCATATACAAACCTGCAGCATATGTCCAAAGTACCTTGCATCAGCAGCCGTTTTGTACCGGTAGTCTGTGATGATACTATTCAGTCGCTCAAAAAGTATATTTAGGTTGGTACCTATTTGTTATTTTTATAGACTTTTACTGCCAATATATATTCAAATAATGTAAAATGTTTTTTAATTTTTTTCTTTACATTATTAATACCATGGTTTAATACCTCACTGATTCCATGCCATGCATCCTCTCATTTACTTTGATTATAAATACTGTTCGTATGTGCTTTCCCGTAGTAAATTCTTTGATGCATACCGATTAATTGCTGTCAAGCAAGTGTTGTTGTCCCTCATGATTGCACTCATTGTAAAAACAGCCAAACCATCATTTACACTGAGCACCGAACGCACACTGGTTCGCCTTTTATTATTCTAAAATACCGACACTCAATCGGCTCGCCCTGAGCGTGCTTGCTGTCATTTGCTGCGAGTGCGTTCAGGTGTCCACACTTGATCGGCTCACTTCACTGAGTGGCTCATTTGCCTGAGCGTACTCAAATGGATGCAAGACCTAATGCAGCAGCACGTTGTTGCTCAATGTGGTAACATAATCATTTAATTCTAATGAAATATGTTATTTTGTTGCCTGGTTGGTTCATTAAGATGCAGTGTACTCCAAAATAAGAACTTCCAGCAGTTAGTACTAGAAGGAATTGATATAATAAATTGAAAAAATAAATATAAAAAATTGTAAGAATTTATAATTTTTGCAACTTTGTCCTTGTAACATCATAATTTGACTTTTCTCTGTTCCTCCAGTTTTTTCCTCTAACTCCTCGGTAATTGTAAGAAGGGGCTGTTTTCTCCCTGTCCTTAATGGAATATCCACTAACATGCTTTTTGTAGTGTCTTACATAATTGATAATTTATTTCATTCTTTTTGTCATACTCACTCTTCTTTGATAGTGGCAATGAAATTGTTGACATACCAATGAAATAAGGATGGATAGGGAAAGTGAACTCAACACAGAAAAAGGGAACCTGGCTGCTATAAACTCATAAACTCAAACATGCTTTGCAGTATTTCTCTGTAAACCTAAGTCATAATTAGAAAAGAACATATGCATGGCAAGCGGATCGGATATTTACACACCAAGACTCACCACATGATGAATTAAAATATTGTAAAGAGTGTTTGTGTGTATGTGTTTGTCACAGCCCTCCTGCCTTTATCTGTGGTTAGTAACACGTTTACCTTCTTTATCCTTCCTTAATTTTATACTTCCTTTGGTTTTCCCTCCTTTTCATTTTAATACATGTAATTTTGATAATGTAACTGTCTTTCATACAAATTGAAATTACTATATTTCAGTCATCAAGGGATGAAGGTGAGGTTCTTCGAAAAGAAAGGAGTAAATTGCTGTCCAGCCTGTCAGGTATAAAGCGGAAACTAACAGAAATTGAACAGCAAGAAGAGGAACTTATAAGAGAGGTAATAGCATCCTTAACATTTAAATATTGTACTTGAAGATCAATGAAAATTGAATATATTTCGTTTTTTAGATTATTCCATGCTTTTTGCATGTGAGCTGAAAGTGGTGATACTTTTTCTTAGGCATAAAAAACTTATTGTGCAGACATTATTCATTTTTTTCCCTGGACCTTTCTTTCTGCTGCCATGAGCAATCTTCTTGATGCTCCAGGCATTTGCTGAATAATAATATAACTACTACAAAAAACATTGAGGATAGTTTAAACATATTATTACAAAGATTCATTAAAAGTGGGTGGTGGAGTACGCATTGCACCTAACATCATTTATGCATCAGAAGGGATATACAGGATATGGTGAAAGGCACCCATGGCGTATTTTAAGGCATTCACCTGGAGCGATCTGGGATAACAGTGGAAAACTTATATCAGGTTGGCTGTAGCAGTTTCTTGAAACCTACTCCTGTTAGATTCTAAGTTTTCTCGCTCGATAATTGCTTCCTATTCCAGTCTCCAATTACTGTTGGAAAAAAATGAATATAGAAAAGAGTCAGTTCTGGTCCTGATTTCTATTTGCTATTATCCTTGGACAGATCTGTTATGAATTTTTCAATTAACTTCTGCTGAGAGCAGCACCTTTGGTGTTCCATATCACAAAAGTTGACAAAAACACACATTTGTTGCTGCAAGTCAAATGTGAACTTGAAGGATACTGACAGACGAGATAATAAAATCTGTAGAGACCAAATCTGGCCAGAGAGTGATGAAGGGGACGAAAGATCACACAGTCTGAAATGCATTACAGCCACATTTTACGGATTGCAGATCAGCTCAATTTTGTGCGGGATCTGCCATACTGCCAAAGGATGTGGGATCCTGCAGGATCCCACATTGCTGGATTGCAATCCTAAAGACCGAACTAAAACAAATTCCACTATTAGCATATGACTGTTGCTTAAATTGACTACTAGTCACTTCCTGAAAATTTATAAGTAAAAAATCCTACTGCTCTTCAAAATTTTTCTAAGTTCTGCAGCCTACAGTGCTCAAAGTCTGCCTGCCGTTATTGACCGACCGAGGCATGTAGACATGTGTGCAGAGCGATCGTGGCACTCTACACACATGTCTACTTGCCTTTGTTTCCTTTATAAAACTGCTTTTCTACCAGGCAACATGGCCTCCTTTATGTAGGAAAAATGGGAAAGAAAAACTTTCTCCTGTATACTAACTTGCTTGGATCTCTCTGAAACTTTAATATAACATGAACCTGATTTTTCTGAATATTTTCTTCTTTTATATGTCCTAAATCGCTTGGATCAGTTGTTATAAATTTCCAAATCACCTAATTGTTAATATCTTTTGAATCCCTTTTTCCCCTTTTATGATGTTGGTATCAAGAAATTACATAACATTTTCCTAATCTTTTGACATATGTTACTCTACTGTCTTTTTCCTATTCTGGAAGTTATTCATCAGAAACTTAAACTACCTGTTTGTGTTAATATTAGTTTCGTGCTTACCTCATGTAAAAAAACTTCTTGAATTAATTTCTCATTAACTACAATTTACTTTAACATGGAATAAACATTGTCTTTCTTAGGAAATATCACTTGATCTCCTAGTATTTCTTTCTCTTTAAAAAATCATTCTTTAATCATTCCTTGTGTGCACCTGTTGCTGGAATTTCATCATCCCTCTGACTTCACTCTACATTTTAGAAAACTATAGTTAAACTTTTAGCCCTTAAATTTTAAAGCAATTGAAAAACTAAAATTATATATTTAATCTGTGATTTTTTTCGTTTTGTTTGAATATACTTTTAACCCTGTATCTAAACTTTTTCCAAAATTTTGTGTCTATATTTCTCTCTAAAAATCTACTTCTATTCTGTATACAAGGTCTATTTTTTGCTATATGTGTAGTTTCTCATTACAAACCTATTGACATAACAAACTTTCAGTTATCTTTAAAATTGAGGGATCTTTCTTTATTAAGGAAATTTTACCTATGTTCACCCCACATGGTGCAATCATCACTAAATTTGTGAAATCTCTTTATTAAAATTTTTCTGGTTATGTATATATAGTAACCAGGAAATAATAGGAGCTAATTAGCGAATTGATTCACAAAAAAAGGGATAGTGAAATGAACCACCACTTACCTTAGATGATGGTATCATGGTGTGAACACATAAATAAGCATAAAACACAGTAAAAACAATGAATATTTCGGGACTTGGACCGTCGTCAACAGGAGAACATCACGGAGGGAGGGTGGTGCAGGATACGGTCTCACAGAATGACTTTTAGTCAGGAACTGGTGGGGGCAAATTCAAACAGAGGACAGAGAAAGGGGGACAGTGCATTGGATCTAGTACACGAGCAATACAAAATTTTGCAAAAAGTGCAGAATAATACATTAAAATTTTCATAACATAAATTTGAGAAAGTAAAAGTAAATAGGAAAAAAATATAATAATAAAAAAAGAGAATCTGTGAAGATTAACATCAGCTCTGATATGTGGTGATTAAATATAGACAGTGGGCATGGAGGCAAGGAGTGGATGGAAGGAAGGGAAATTACTGACTGGGTATTATCTCAAATTGAGACCAGTCTAGTTTGTATTGGTAGGCAAGCTCCCACCTTCTGAGTTCAGAGGGGCTGCTGTTGTTTGGGAAGGACTCTGATAGCACCAACCGTCAAACAAGAATTAAAATGGTTGGTTTCATGGGAGATGGCATGGATGGCTACTGGATGTTTTGGATTCCGAGTGAAAACTGTCTGTCGGCGGCCATTCATTCTTATGGCTAATGGATTGCTAGTCAAACCTATATAGGAAGCCAAGCAGTGTTTGCAGGTCAGCTGGTATATTACATGCGATGTTTCACAGGTGGTGTGTCCTATGATAGGAAAGCTCTCACCAGTGATAGGGTTGGTGAAAGTGGTAAAGGCATGGTGTATGTTGCACATATTGCAGCGGGGTCTATTGCATGGGAAAGATCTTTGGGGCTATCTGATGGGGTGAGGAAGACTATGTTTGTGGACTAGGAGTTGGCTGAGGTTTGGAGGTCTGCTGAAACAAACCCAGAACTTGTTGTATATGAGAAACAACATTGGCTCTATCACTCTCCCCTGGGGAACACCGGACCTCACTTCGGTCAGTGAGAACTACGTGCTGTGTTCTACCCTTCAGAAAGTCTACACTTCAGTTGCATATTTGTCTAGATTTGCCATAACTGTCAAGCCTCACAAGTAGCATAGAATGAGTCACAGAATCAAAAGGTTTTTTTTAAAAAAAATAATCTACTAAAACTAAGTCAACCCGGGATTGCTCATCTATTATACTGCACAAGTAATGAATTAAAAGCACAAGTTATGTTTCACAACATCGTTCTTTTCTGAATTCATGTTGATTTGGGTTTAAAAGCTCCACTTACCTAACCTAAACCAGTAATCCTACTACAGAAAGGGGACCTAAAGTTTAACGTGGAATGAATCACAGAAGCTTACTTCACATTGCACGACAAGCTTTGCCAGAGGTGAAGATCCAGTTATGGGCTTGCGAAAATCTGCACTGAGACAAAGATTTGAACTGCATTTTGATCTCCAGTTAGACAGCTTAGCCACTGAGCCACTAGGCCCTCAATAAGCTAAGTACTTATTAAATGGACTGCACATTTACAGCATGCAGATTTTAAGATTATCGTTGAATATGTTTACATCTTCAACAGTTATCAAATATGGAAATATCAACTAGCCTCTAACTGAAAATTACTGAAATCGGAGAAAATTATCAGCAGTGTCAATTATGTGAGAGACATGTATCTCTGGAAATCATCTCGGAGCTTGTTCATACTTTCTTTGTTGATACTGAGCTGTAATTTGATTTTAAATTTAGAGTTACAGGTTCTTAAATTGGTTTATTTCTGGAGTATTGATTTCCTATTCTAAATTTTTGGCTTCATAATTTAAAAGTGTGATTTATTTACAGTCAGAACAAATAGCATTGCTTTTTAAAATTTTGTGACGTTGATATGTGAGTTACACATTCTTTTTGGTTCAGTTACAAGAGAAGTGGGGAAATTGTTATACATAAACTTGGTCAGACCATTGCTTGATTGTTGTGGGGTAGCATGAGGCCCATGTTAGGGTATCAGATACAGTTATTGGAGGTGGTATAAAGGAGTGCAACTAGATTTATTTGTGCAAATTACTACTAAACATGGTTGGTGAGTGGTAATGTTCTGGCCTTGCATTTGGGAAGACATGGGTTTCATTCACCATCTGGCCATCCAGATTTGTGTTTTCCATTGTTTCCCCAAATCACTCCAAGCAGTTGCTGAGATAGTTCCAAAAAAAGGCCATAGCTTATTTCTTCCAATTCCTTGCCCAAAGTCCTTTGCTTCCTGTAATGAACTTGTCATTGATGTGGTATAAAAAAAATGAAATCACTGTAGAACACAATCAGTAAGCGTAATGATAAAGGAATTGGATTGGGAGTAACTGGAAGACAGGAGATAGGTATAGAGATTTGTGGGTATATATGGGGTATATATTGGCAATGAGGCCTTTCCAATATTTATAAAAGCATGGGATATAAAAATTAGCTTAAACTGGAACTTGATTTCAGGCACAGTGGAGTGGTAAAATTTTCTTTTTGTAGGTTTCAGAGTCTTAGTGACAGGAGTAACTAACCAAGGGAAATGCTTGACTATTTAACTCATCATCTTTTGGCGTTTCCACTGTGGGTTGTCCAGTACGTCTTCATTTCATATATGATAGTCACTCCAAATTTCTTTGCAGCACATGTATCCAAGACTAACCAATTGAAATGGTAAAAGTATTTAAAACAGATAATCATGAACTTCGAATGTAAGGGAATTGGGAAATATGTTTTATCACAATTAAATCCAATTAATCAGATCTTGTGAAAGCTAATTGTACTGTAACTCATTATTTTGAAGATCTGCATGCATTTTAAAAATTAAAAAAATAGGATTATCTCTTTCCAATTTTTTCAGTTTGGTCATAGTTCATCAGTGTTTGTAGTAGAAAATAAAGATTACCTTATAAATATAAAAAATTGGCACAATTATAATGACTGAGAGTGGTAAATGTTACAGTTGGAGCTAGAACAAGCACTTTTGGATGGCGAGCAGCAATCACTGGCTGATAAATTGCTGCAGGAAGAGGATAGGTTGACTATGTTGGAGGATCGAATGACAGAACTTGATCAGATTATGGAGCGGTCCCAAGCTGAAGAACTGCAAAGACAAGCTGAATGCCAAAGAAGGCTAGACGAAATTGATAGAGAAGTTCATAGGTAAATATTATTGGTACTATAACTGAAAATTTTCTTTCATTGTATTGCCTTTCTTGGTCTATAGTAAACTTTTGCCTTGAAACAGTGTATAGTGGTCAACAACTGTTTATACCAGAGTCACTTATCTTGTAAAAAGTTTCTGTTGTGCAATGAATTTGTGTACACGCGAGTGAATCTGAATTTATGATGTGGCTCAGTGAAGGGAATACTGAGGAGTATGAAAACAATACAAATTTAAGTATTTGATAACATTGTTGCTGGAAGTTTAGTGTGATCCATAGATATAAAGGAGTGGGAATTGATTTACTGACATTGGTATATCACCCAATAACTGCAAATGACTATTGAAGAAACTGCAAAATATTTTTGACCATGTGATTTGCAGTTTATGTAGAAAAACAGTTATTTTGCACAGGAAATTGTGCCTTAAACCCGAACTCAGTATCATTCAGAATGGTTCCAGATGCATTATTTACTTCATTGTACACAAATTCCATTGGTTACCAGTTATACAGAGAATGGAGAGATACAATAAGTATATTTCAAGCTTAGTCTACATAACCAGCTAATATATATGTATTTCAAAGTACTATTCTACCTCAGTGGGAATTGAACATTGTTGCACTACAAAATCATTGCAGCAGTGTGTATTTAATAGGTAGTCTAACATGATCATAATAGGTATAATGTTTTAGTCAATTTTATTACATTTCTTTTTTACCAGTTTTTCCTTGAATGTGGGATCTAAATGTTTTCATCCTCATTATTCTAATTTTCAATTAAATACACTTTTGGTGGGTGATATGAAGATATTTCAAAATCCTACATTTACTTGAGTGCATATTAGGAGATTTATCATGGAAGTGAGTGAATTTTATGCAAAACTTTGGTCACACTAATGAGTTTCATTGGCTAAAAGTGTAGTATAGGTCCAACATTATGTATATCAAATACAGAAGTTGGAAGGGGTGCAAAGGAAGGCAGCTAGATTATTTTTTTAACTAGTGGTATGATGTGATAAGTAGAGCTGTAAAAGTAACGAGAAGTTCTGTACCCATATTAATTTGTTACTAAACCAATCATTACCCGTTACTTTCAAATCGTTACAATCGAACACTAGCATGATACATCATATTGAGTCGTGTCGTGTACGGGATAACTTTGGTACTATCATATTGTTTCGTTACTTGTTACTTTTGAAACAATACAAACTAGCATGAAGGATCACATTAACATCGAATCGGGTCGCATACTTCGTTTGTACTTGGTAAAGTATTAGTAAATTGTTTATTTAGTAAAATAAGTAAGTTGTTTGCTTGGATAAAACTTGAAGTAATTAACACATGGATCTTACGGAAAACCTCTGACTGTACACTTGATTTACTGTAATGAATATTATATATGAAAGAATAATCTAATTTCAATACAAACACCTGTTTGCATATAAAAAGAAAGAAAAGAAAGAAAAAAACTGACTGTGACATATCTAGTGATAATAACTAATATTATTTTAAAGTAGCCTACTCAAAACCTTGTATAGAAGCCTGACATGATAATGGGACATGTATTTAACAAATATCATAATCTCATAAAAGTATTTCGTTTTTAAATAGGAGGTTTTGCCACTGTCTTTATTTACTGTTTTCATTTATTTTTGTAAATTCTTCATCTTTTTGTTAAAATAAATGTGGCCTGCAGGCAGAGTGCTACTGACTCCCTCTTTAATGTTTCATTTTAAAAATATCAATATTCAAAACTTTTAAATCAATAGCAAAGGTAAGGGTTTGGAAGAGACTATACTAGTCTTTTCCAACCAAATGTCAACCTCTCCTTCACGTGGTGCACCCTGTTTGCACGGACGAGGCTCTGGCGACTGAAAGATTCCCAGTATGAGGAGTCATCCACTGCTTGCCAACAGCCTCCGAAAGGAGGCGGAAGAGCGGGGAGCGGTTCAAGGGCACCCTCTTGCCCTTGCGGTTGGAAACGGCCCCTAAAGGCGGATGAATCAGAAATGATCAACGGCATGGGGATGCAGAAGGCAACGGGAAACCACTGCATTAAAGACCCAAAGGGTATCCCGAGGACATGTAATCCTCTCAAATTACATATATCATGATGGCTTCTTCCTGGGTAAAATATTCCGGAGGTAAAATAGTCCCCCAATCGGATCTCCGGGTGGGGACCGCTCAGGGAGGAGTCATCAGAATGGATAGAAACATTCTACGAGTCGGAGCGTGGAATGTTAGAAGTCTGAATAGGGCAGGTAGGTTAGAAAACTTAAAAGGGAGATGGAACAACTTAAGTTAGATGTTGTTGGGATTAGTGAGATTAAATGGAAGGACGCACAGGATTTCTGGTCTGGGGAACACTAGGATAATTAGCACACAAGCTGTCAATGGAGTCACTGGTGTAGGATTTATAATGAACAAGAAAGTAGGGAAACGGGTGAGTTATTATGAACAGTTTAGTGACAGGATTATTTTGATGAGGTTAGAAATTAAGCTCGTCCCAACCACATTAGTACAAGTATATATGCCAACGTCTCAGGAAGATGACGAAGAAATAGAAAAAATATACGCTGAAATTGAAGAATTAATCCAATATGTGAAAGGGGAGGAAAATCTAATAATCATGGGTGATTGGAATGCAATAGTGGGAGAAGGAAAAGAGGGGAATACTGTAGAAAGTTTTGGTCTAGGAGAAAGAAATGAGCGAGGAAGCAGGTTGCTAGAATTTTGTGAAAGATTTAAGCTAGTAGTGGCGAACACACTGTTTAAGAACCATGCAAGAAGAATATACACCTGGAAACGTCCTGGGGATACAGGCAGATATCAGCTAGATTATATCATGGTCCAAACAGAGGATTCAGGAATCAAGTTCTAGACTGTAAAGCGTACCCAGGAGCAGACATAGACTCGGACCATAATTTGATAGTAATGAAGTGCAGGCTGAAATTCAAGCGAATAAGGAAGCAGCATAAGCAGAACAGACTGAAGTGAATAAACTGAAAACAATCTAGCACAAGAGAAAAATTTGCAGAAATGGTAGACTTAGGTCTAAGAATTAACTGTGAAAAGGAGCTCAACCGAGGACGAATGGAATGCATTAAAGACCGAAATAATGAAAGCTGGCAAAGAAACATTAGGCTTAGGGAAACAAGCTGCCCGAAAAACCTTGGATCACAGAAGAAATTTTGCAGCTGATGGATCAGAGGAGAAGGTACAAACATGCTCAGGATGAAGCAGGAAGAGAGCAGTACAGGCAATTTAGAAATCAAATAAATAGGAAATGCAAAATAGCAAAAGAAAAATGGCTACAAGAAAAGTGTGAAGAATAGAAAAGAAATGGTCGTAGGAAAAGTAGATGTTGCATATAGAAAGATCAAACAGAATTTTGGAGAAATGAAGAAAAGAGGGATGAACATTAAACTGCCGATGGGAACCTCTTTTAAGCTCAGAAGATAGAGCTAACCGATGGAAGGATAAATTGAGAACTGTATGATGGGGACGACTTCAACAATAGTGTAATGGAAAAGGAAAGGCGATGTCGACTAGATGAATTAGGAGATCCTGTTTTGAAGATAGAATTTAATAAAGCTCTGAATGACTTGAAAGCAAATAAGTCAGTTGGAATTGATGAATCCCTGCAGACTTAGATTAGATTCAGAAATCTCTACAAGAGGAAGGAATCAAAAGATTATTCAAGCTGATATCAAAAGTTATGAAACAGGGAGAAATTCCAACTGATTTCTAATAAAAATATCATCTTCACACTTCCAAAGAAAGCACAAGCCGACAAATGTGAGAATTATCGCACCATTGTCTAACATCACATGCTCAAAACATACTGACCAGAATAATATACCGAAGGATGGAAAGGGTAGTAGAAGAGATAGTAGGTGAAGATCAGTTTGGGTTTAGGAAAAATCGCGGTACAAAGGGAAAGCAATTACCTGGTACATTAAGATTAAGGTAACTTGAAGGGCGGATCAAGAAAAACAAAGATACTTTTATGCATTTGTTGATTTAGAAAAAGCTTTGATAATGTTAGGTGGGCACCAAGATGTTTCAAAATTTTAAGAAGGTCAGGTCTAAAGTATCAAGGATGAGCGGGAGAAAGTGAGTTGCTATAAACTATATAAGAATCAAGTGGCTGTAATAAAAGTAGAGAATCACGAGAGACATGCATCAGTTAAAAAGGGTGTGAGACAAGGTTGTAGTCTATCCCCGTTAATATTCAACTTGTATGTAGAAGAAGCAATGAAGAAAGTCAAAGAAAAATTTCCATGTGGCATAAGTTTTCAGGGAGAAAAAATCAGTATGCTACGATTTGCTGATGACATTGTCTTGTTAGCAGAGAGGGCTGAGGATATTGAGAAGTTATTGAATGGCATGAACAAAATACTGAAGGAAGATTTTGGACTGAATATAAATCAAAGTAAGACAAAAGTGATGAAATGTAGCAGAAATGATACCAATACTAGCAGATTAAATATAAAAATAGGATCGGATGCAATAGGAGGAGAAGTGAGTGAGTTCTGTTACTTGGGAAGCAAAATTACAACCGATGGCCGAAGCAGGAATGATGTTAAAAGCAGAATAGCACTAGCAAAAAGAGCCTTCATGAAAAAGAGAAACCTTTTAGTTTTTCAAATATAGATCTGGGAATTAGAAAGAACTTCTTAAAACTCTATGTGTGGAGCACAGCACTTTACGGTAGCGAAACATGGACTTTAGGAATACCGGAAAGAAAGAAACTTGAAGCAATTGAAATGTGGTGCTACAGAAGAATGCTGAAAATTAGATGGACAGACAAAGTAAGAAATGAACGAGTTTTGGAAATGATGGGTGAGAAAAGAAGTTTATGGAAGAAGCTTACAGGAAGAAGAGACAGGCTGGTAGGTCATATTTTGAGACATGTTGGATTGGTTAATTTGTTAGTGGAAGGAACAGTCGAAGGTAAGAACTGTAGAGGTAGACAGAGATTAGAATATATGAAGCAGATAATTGAGGACGTGGGTTGTAAGGGGTATGTAGGAATGAAGAGGCTAGCACAGGATAGGAAGGGATGGAGGATTGCATCAAACCAGTCTAAAGACTGACGACAGAAAAAAAAAAAAAAAGCAAAGGTACAGGAGAAACATGCAATTAGATTCATAATTGTTGTTGTTACAGTTACCACAAACATTCAACATCAAAGTCAGTACCGCATTGATCACATGGATCCTGCGGTAATAATACAATAACTAACACCAGGCAAAAGGAAAGTCATTGTACCTTGTTCTTTGTTTATGGGATTCTGGAACTGCAAAAAAGGGCTGCTAGATTTGATTCTGGAAATTATTGCAGATCGCAATCAGTAACAGATAAAAGAGCTGGAATGGGATTCATTGGAAGACAGGAGGAGGGTGAAGAGTGTCATGGGAGTGTACAAGGCATATATTGATGATGAGGCATGGAACGATATTGGTGTAAGAATTAAAAGTAATGCTTGGAAGGAAAAAGATGACCATGACCACAAGCTGGCACTTGATTTCAGGCATAAGGGTGTAGGAAGATTCTCTTTTATAGGTAAGGGTGTGAGGGATTGGAATAAGATATCAAGATAAATGATGAAAATTTACCTAAAATGTTAAAAGTAAAATTTGTAGATAGCATATAGGTGGATGCAGGAAAGTGGGGAAGATGGGTGTGTTGTGAAATTGCCACTGGAGTGTGTGCTCCATTGCAATTTAATTAAATGCTATTAGAACATATCAAATGCTGAGATGTATATCACAAACTATTAGACATCTCTTTTATATTGTAAATTACACTAAAATAAAATAGAAGGTATAAAATCTTAAAATAAACAAATTTCATAAATGTTTGAAATCAATAAACCTCACTAATTAACGATCACTGAAAAAACAGTAACGATCTCAAATTATCCATACAAATTTTCTATTATGCACTGCTAAACAAAATAAAAACTACAAAATTAGTCTTTATGTTCTCAAAATTAGTTACCTCATTAAAAATACTGAAACTTAACAGTAAATAATATTAATTACATTAAAATAATGTTCGCACAATGTGTTTGCACACAAACATTTTAATTTGTAATGAAACAAATTCAAATAAAAATTCCCACAAATGTGCATGTATGTATATGATTAACGATGCTAATCTTCATTCTTTCGTTCACATTCAAAATATGTTTTTTAATTGTGATAGGGCACATGCACCTGTAGTAATTTCCCCACTCATCCGTGTTTCTGATTGATGATTTTCTTTTTATTCTTAAAATTCATTGATTGCTATGTCACATTACTTCTGATACAATTGAGCACTAGCATGAAGTATTGCATGAATAATTTAATTAGTACTTTTTTAAAGTTCAAGTACATTGTTCATTAAGTAAAGTAAATTTAGGTAAATTGTTCCTACATTTGTTTTACTGCACTGAATATTACGTACTTCATAATATCACAATCACAGCATACTTAAATCAACTAATTTCAAAACAAACATCTGCTCATTCAGTCACTGGGTGAACCATTCCAGCTCCTGCATGGCACATGATATGTCACGTTTATAAGTTTATCAAATCAAACTGTCATCTATACGACAAATGCGAGTAACGAAACATGCGAGTAACGAAATGAAAATTGTGAGTAACGATTCGGTACTTCGATCCCTTTACTCAGTAACGAATACATCATTAGGTACTTTTACAGTTCTAGTGATAAGTGAAATGGACTAGGAGTTTGAGACTGGAAGCTAGGAGTGGTGTTTCATTTCATTTCATTTCATTTATTCACCCTATCATACATTTTCATGTATATTGGCTTCGTCATTTTAATACATTATGTGTACAATTTGGATTTTCAACTATAAATGTAAGGCATATAGAAATATACATAAGATTTGTACAATTTATCTATAACTACTAGTTTAATAGACTCAACTGTTTTATATAATTTGACTACTTTTAATTGTCTTCTATGGAGTAATATGCATTTTCTATTAGATACATTTTTAGCCTTTTCTTAAAAAGTTCTGGGTTTTTTCTCCCTTATTTTCTATTGGCTGTTTGTTATACAATTTCACTCCCTTGTAGAAAAAACTATTTAGAGTTTTACTTTTTAATTTCCTCTCTATGTGTTGATCATTTTTTGATCTTGTGGAATATGTATGGACGGAACTGTTTGTGGTGAAGTCTTGTAAGTTATTTTTATATACATTGTAGAACTGAAGATATAACAGGATGGAGCAGTCAGGATGCCTAATTTTCTAAATATGTCCTTACAATGGGTTCTCCTTGAAGTTTTTGCTATTATCCTGACAGACCATTTTTGTAATTTGAAAATAGTGTTTACATTATTTTTGCTTGAAGCCCAAAAAATGATTACATAGGATATTATTGAATGAATGTTTGCAAAGTATATAGTTTCGAGGCAATCATCATTGTGTACAGGAGCAAGAATTCTAAGTGCAAAACAGGTTGTGGATATTTTCTTTCCCAAAATTTGTACATGTTCATTCCACTTTAACTCGTGATCAATAGTCATTCCCAGAAACTTTGTATTTGCAACACATACAATGAGTTCATTATTTAGTTTTAAGGCTATCTGTTGAACACTGCTAACTGAACTGAATTTGATGCTACTTGTCTTATTTATATTAAGGGTCAATTTATTATTTTTGGACCAGCTTAAGACTTCTATAAGAGCTGCGTTTCCTTTAGCCTGGAGTTCATTGACTGAGGGATCACTGATGATGATGTTACTGTCATCCGCAAATAAAATTTTATCCCCACAACTGACACTGGATATAAAATCATTTACATAAATTAGAAATAATATGAGATGCCTATATTTACAGATCTTGTTTCAGACAGGAACTTACCAGGTGCGTAAATATGAAACCGGATTTTTTTCATAAAAAATACACCTTTATTGTATAAAAATGGTACAAAGTACCTTATTTGAAATATTATCCATTGCTAGATATACATTTTTCCCATCTCTCTGGAAATTTATGAATGCTACGCCAAAATTTTTTTTTTCTCTTTTGACGCAAACCAGTTGTTGAGCTATTCTCATAAAAAGTGAAGTGCTACTCAGCATGTGTGTGTCCCATCAATGTAAACAGAGTGTTATCGGATGGATCTTAGTCAGGTGAGTAAGCCTCATGCATCAGTATCTCCCAACTAAGCGTTTCAATCATTTTCTTGACCAGTTTTGCTGTATGTGGTGGTGCGTTGTCATGATGGAGAAAAATCACTTTGAGTTGCCTTTTCTGGTATTCTGGACGTTTTTCCTGCAATGCTTGATTCAGATTGATCATTTTCTATCCATAAAGTTCAGTATTAACAGTTTCGTCAAGTGGCTCATAATAGATCACACCATTTTGATCTCACCAAACACACAGCATTGTCTTCCTTCCACAGCGATTTGTCCTCGACGTTGATGGTTCAGCCTGGAGTTACCCATGATCTTTCAGCTCTTGAAATATATCCACTTTTCATCACCTATCATAATTCAATGGTGAAATTACTTTCTTTTATGCCTGGTGAGCAGCATTTCACAAGTGGCTTTCGTTTTTTTGCTGTCTGTCAGTCAGTTCATTTGGAATCCATTTTCCCATCTTCTGGATCTTTCCCATAACTTTTAAACATCTGGAGACAGCTTCCCATGTTACATTTAATTAGTCTGTGAGTTGTTCTTGCATTTGGATTTCATCCTCATCCAACAATGCTTGAAATTCACTGTTTTAAAATTTTTAAACCTCTCAAAGCACTGTGGTTTACCGAGAACATGCTCACCGTAAGCTTCGACAAGCATTTGATGCCATTCTGCAGCAGTTTTCTTTAAATGGTAACAGAAAATCAATGATGTCCACAAATCGTAGTTTGGAGGCTCAAAACTCAACATGTTCAACATTATTGAAAACTACATTGTCGTATGAAACTTGTATTGTTGTGGGTTGAAAATGGCTGCCAAATGTCAAAAAAAAAAAAAAAAAGGTAACAATGATGCAATCTGATGGTAACAGCATTGATAGCTAGAGCCATCTATTGGCAATTTCTGGTTTCATATTTACACACTTGGTACATAAAATATTTCAGTTTTCTGGGATTGCAGAGATTTCAACTTTATGTATTCTGTTGGTTAGATATGACTGGAACCAGGATTTTGCACTACCCCTAATTCCTATCACTTCTAGTTTTTGCAGGAGGATGTTGTGGTTGACAGTATCAAAGGCTTTTGAAAAGTCTAGGAATAGACTTGCTGCATGATCACCTCTGTCAAGAGCTTCAAGTACATTTTTTTTTTTTTTTTTTTTTTTTTTTTTTTTTTTTTTTTTTTGTAAACTGTGCTATTGCTGATGTTGTTCCTTTTCCTGCCCAAAAACCAAACTGAGATTTGCTAAGGATATTATATTTGCTCAGGAATCTGGTTAACCTATCTTTCATAAGTGATTCAAAAATTTTGGAGAAAGATGACAGTATAGAAATTGGGCGGTAATTTTCTACATGTTCATTACTCCCGTTTTTTAAAATTGATAGGACCTTTGTTATTTTTAGGTAGTCAGGAAATACACCAGTTGTGAAAGACTCATTTATTATGCGCGCTAATGGGGCTCGGAGGATATGTATACATTGCTTTATTAGAAACAGGGGCACCTCGTCCAATCCTGTTGATTTTTTATTTTTTAGTTTGAGGACCTCTTCCTATGTTACTGGATTGAGGACCATAGAATTTACTGAGATATTACAATTTTGATATGTTTGATTACGGTATTTGAAATTTAGTCTGAAGTTTTGCAGCTATGCTAGAGAAGTAGTTGTTTACATAGTTAGCTGTTTCTGTTGGGTCGCTATCTGGCGTAGTGTCACAGATTTTTTATTGGGCAGGAGTTTAGGCTTTTTTTTTTGGTTTTCCCTGTTTCACTTCTTACTACATCCCAAACAACTTTTGATTATTTGCTTGAATTTATAATTTTCCTGTTTGTTGGTAATAAGGGCTGTATGGTATGCTATTGGTAGAAAGGTTGATAGTATAACACAGAAGGGAATAGGTGTCAAAGACCACAAACTAAAGTATGCTCGATTTCTGGCATAATGGAGTGGGAAGTTTTCATTTGTAGGTGTAGGGTTGAGGACTAGTATAAATTACTTAGGAAGATACTGATCAATTTCAACCACAACAGTAAAAGAATTAAATTGTAAGCAAATCAAATCTGGTAAGTAGAGAGACTATACACAAAGAAATGAAGATTTTTATTTATTTTTTAAATTTTAAATTTATTTTTCTGTCATCAGTCTTTCGACTGCTTTGATGCAATCCTCCATCCCTTCCTATCTTGTGCTACCCTCTTCATATCTACACACTCTTTACAACCCATGTCCTCAGTTATCTGCTTCATATATTCTAATCTCTGTCTTTCTCTACAGTACTTACCTTTGACTGTTCCCTCCACCAACAAATTAACCAATCCAGCATGCTTCAAAATATGACCTACCAACCTGTCTCTTCTTTCTGTAAGTTTATTCTCCAAACTTCTTTCCTTGCCCACCATTTCCAAAACTCATTCATTTCATACTTTGTCCACTTAATTTTCATCATTCTTCTATAGCACCGCATTTCAAATGCTTCTATTTTCTTTCTTTCTGGTATTCCTAAAGATAAAAATTCATAAAATGCAAAAGTAGAGTAAATAAACTCCATTACAATTAATCTAAATAAATTTTATTCTGTGTGTCATATGGCAGTGTTATCTATGGCATTGTGCTTCTTGTATGATAAGTGGCAGATGCCTTCCTTAGCATAACAAAATGATGTTATTGTGCAAACTGTATTTTCAATTAACTTTATGAAGATTTAACTATTGCCTTTTAACAATATTTTAGGCTAAATGATGAAGCTTCTGTATGTACTGATGTGGAGTACCACAAGGAATTATCAGAGAAGTTGAGACAACAACATGAATTACTAGAAGCTGAAAGGAAGGTAAGATTTCAAAATGCTGGAAGCTAATTTATTAGAGTGACTTAATTCCAAGAATATCCACCTATACAGGGTGTTACAAAAAGGTACGGCCAAACTTTCAGGAAACATTCCTCACACACAAACAAAGAAAATGTGTTATGTGGACATGCGTCCGGAAATGCTTACTTTCCATGTTAGAGCTCATTTTAGTTTCGTTCCCATGGCCTCCACGCTCTCCTGACCTCAACCCTCTTGACTTCCATTTATGGGGGCATTTGAAAGCTCTTGTCTATGCAACCCCGGTACCAAATGTAGAGATTCTTCGTGCTCGTATTGTGGACAGCTGTGATACAATATGCCATTCTCCAGGGCTGCATCAGCGCATCAGGGATTCCATGCGATGGAGGGTGGATGCATGTATCCTCGCTAACGGAGGACATTTTGAACATTTCCTGTAACAAGTGTTTGAAGTCACGCTGGTACATTCTGTTGCTGTGTGTTTCCATTCCATGTTTAATGTGATTTGAAGAGAAGTAATAAAATGAGCTCTAAACATGGAAAGTAAGCGTTTCCGGACACATGTCCATATAACATATTTTCTTTGTTTGTGTGTGAGGAATATTTCCTGAAAGTTTGGCCGTACCTTTTTGTAACACCCTGTATAATGTATTCTGCAATAGTTTTTTTTTTTTACAGTAATTTTACCTGTAATAAGTTCCTAAGATTATACTATTTTTCTGATTTTCTTTTCTACTTTTCCTCATCCACTCCAATTAATTCTTAACAATTTCATTCTATTTATCTCCATGGTTAGTGAGAGTAGCCATGCCTCCCACCTCCTGCATCTATATTGAATATATTTTAATCCAGTAATAAACTCTCAGTTAAGAGTTTTTCTGTATTTGTAGTTATTTAGTACTATTGTTACATTTGGTATTTACAACAAAGAATCCAATCTTAGTCCGTATCTCTTGTGTTAGTTAAATCTTCTTAAATGAGGCATACTAAATTGATTTTTCAGTATTGAGATTGCCATTTCTTTTCCTCTGTGGCCTATAGTCCTCGGAGATATTGTGATATACCCAACACATATAAAGCAGCTTTTGTCAGAGGTGAAGGTCAGGTTAATAATGCTTAAAAGATAAAGGTAAGAAGCTCATGATTCATGACAGGAATGACTGTTGAATAACAATAGATGCTATTCCTGGGCTAAAATATTTAAGAAATAATAGGAAAAGTCCTGTAAAAACTAATATGGCCATAAAATGGTTTAAAAATAAGAGAAAGTGAAGTCTTGTGGATGTAATAATAGAAAATTGGTTAAGACATAATGTAATGATAGTTATAACACAAAAATGCCTTGCATGTAAGAAGTTCTGGATTTCTGTCCTTATCTGATATTTCTCATTTGTCTCAGACTTTTACATCACCTTCATCTCAAAGTAGAAATAGTTGGAAGAAAAGAAAAAGAGAATATATTCCAAAGAAAATAACAGAATATAATAAAACTCTATATGAAAATATCCACAAAACACACATTGTATGGTAGTGAGTGGTGCTTCAATTAGAACAGGAATAGAGTTGGAAGTAAAACAGTCAGGAGAGTCAGGGAGAGGAAGTGAAATAATACAGACTGAGGATATAGAAATTGTGTTGTAGCTAGGTTCTCATCAGTCTCAGGCAGGGATGGTAACATACTACAGATCAAAGTTAATTCTTCTTATTGTCAATATTTCTAATTGTTTCACTTATAATTTTTTGATAGTGAGCTATGAAATCCCAAGAGAAAGTTAAAATAGCGAAAATGATACATTTCACTCGATTGACTGTGAATGAAAATTTAAGAGTGTTCTAGATGCAAGTCTTCTGTAATAGCTCCCAAAGCAATTATTTTTGTCACTGTTTTTCTTATATTTTCTTGAGCATCTGGTTACTTTCTACAACTGCTCATATGGGAGTTTTTAGCTGAAAGCTTGACACCACTTGGTCCATTAGCAGGCGTCCATTAATGATGTGAGGTGAAATAGGGGGAGGGGTCAGGTGAAATCTCACATAACCTCACCAAGGGGGAGGGGGGTCAACAGAAATCTAACGTGAGGTTTTGAAATTTTTGCAGCATGGTTGAGCTAATTACGCAAACTCGACTTTAGGGGGGTTATTTGGTCCAAAAACTGACATGGGGGGGGGGGGGGGTGTATAACCGCCCTTGAGACCTAAAAAAATGGTCTACAAAAGTTGTGGGGTCAATTAGTAGGCAGTGGGGGGGGGGGATCTCCGTCAAAATCTCGCATCATTTTAAGGGGGTGGGGGGTTTCTGACCTGATCTCATAAAGTCTCACCAGAATGGGGGGGGGGGAGGGGAGGGGGTCCGGAATTCCAGAAAATCATCTCATGTCATTAATGGATGACCCCCTTACCATTGTATTCACTTACTTATGGTAGACATCCTTCTGTTCCCTTAACTAATATCTGATGTGAGAGATCATTGTTTATAATCACAAAAAAAACCTGCTAATGCTGCTGTATGAATGGAAGTTTCTTGGATGCCTCCTGTTATAGATTCAGAGCAGTTGTTCTAGAGGTGATTGCATTGAGGCCTACAGCTTGTGTTTCTATTTAGAATTTTGTAAACTTTCCAGGCAAAACTTTGTACACCCAGTTTTTTAAAAATTGTTTCATTCACATCTGAAGTGCTTTTTCATAACTTCGATAAAAAGATTTTAAACACTTTGTTTGAATTTTGCATACCACATGTATTGAAAATATAGTGTATTTTTAACTATAAATTATTGGTTCATGTTTTAGCTGTTTGAGGACATGGAGTTCCATCATTTGGAGGAAGAGGCCAGTTGTCTTGCTCGGCGAGAAGAACTTCAACGGGAAGTGACTGATGTTTATACACGTTTGGAAGCCAGACGCTGTCGCCTAAGAGAACTAGAGCAGCAACGTCATGAAGCTGACCGGGCAGCCCAGTCTGAAGGAAATCAGCTTGAGCAACAACTGCTACAGTATCTCAGATTGCTTGATGAGGTTGGCATTAATTTCTTAATAGGTCTTGTATTTGCAGAGCTGTGTTAATCAGTAATGATTTAATCTTCATTCTTCAAACATTTGTGTGTAGTCTTTCACTTAGCTTAAAGAGATACTATGTTTTTAAAATTAATAGAAATCTCAGTTTTGTTAAATTAATGATGTTGACTTAACTAACATACCAAAAAAAAAAAAAAAGCCACATGAAACTAACAACGGAGATGTAGAAGATACCTCATAAGACGATCTGGAATACAAGATATTTTATTTTCAAAATACTTCTTTAAAATAAAATAGTTTCTTACATGATGTATCTTTTTTATTTATTTTGAAATATATTTGTTTGTCTACAGTCCACAATACGTTCTTTAAGGTTTTGAATAAGACTCAAGTAAAACTAGTTCTTTAAACACTTGATCACTCATTTTTCTTCGACGGGTTCTTGTTATCACCACCTCGAAAGAGAAAAGTGACTCCATCATGGTGGAACATGGCAGACAAATGTTATATTTCAAAAAAAGAAAAATTATTGTTGGATAAACATTTAAACTTTTTAGGCAGATGTCCTTATTATTTAGGTATTGAAGTTTGTCTAAGTCAGTGGTGCTGCCAGTAGACCCTGTGTTGTCGCCACTATTGGCACTAGTAATAAAGGAATTAGAGACCTCTAAAAACATGTAATAAGATTCGTTTTTTATTATGTCCTCTCCTGTAAAGCCTCTGATTTTTATTTTTCAGATCAATAAGAATAAGCTCTTTTACATATTCTTTAAATACTTTTGGTTCACTTTTTTCTTGAATGACATCTAACAAAGTGCCGAAATATTTTAGGTTTTCCATTTTAAGACATTTAACAATATGCTGCATTCTTATTAGTTTGGATAAAAGACAAGCATAGTAGGTTTCTTTATCACCTTGCAGACTTCTGCAATTGGCTTTGCAAATATTCACATATATTCATGCTCCTGCATTGCTAAAAGGTCTTTTCTGAAGTTCCATTGGGTTGTGCATGAAGAAGATGGTGACTACCTTGATAATTCCAAATGTTTTGGTGATTTAGAACATAAATTCCAGAGTGCTTGGCACTTTGCTAAGGCTGGATCATTGCAGCTTTTATCATAAAAATTGTTTTTCAGACTTGCTTCTTCAAAATGTCTTCTGGCAATCAAATTCAAAGTGTGTGTAATGCATCTTTAATGTCCTGGCAGGCCAATTCTGAAGAAGGATCTGGAAAAGGTTCTTGTAGCAGATCATCATCTTCATTAAGTGATGTTCTTTCAAAATCTTCTTCATGTGAAATGTTTTTAGGACTTGCAACTAGAATATCTGAATCTGATTTTCCAAATACTTCAAAGTCGTTTACCATCTTTGATCCATTATCTCCTACTGTTTTAACAATTTTGAATAGCTTTAAATCAAACTCTGAATTTATAACAGTTATCATTTCAGCAACTTTATCATACATGTGAGCCACTTTTAATCTTCTGCATCAGGGCTGAATTTAGGCTTTGTGGGCCCCTATGCCCCTTTTTCTTTTTTAGCTGTACTGTTAGCCTAGGCAGACCCTCTGACCGGTCACCGATGGCTATTGTGTGGGCTCCCTTTGTGGTGTGGGCCCTTAGGCTTCAGCCTAGGTAGCCTATGCTTAAGTGTGGTCCTGTTCTGCAGTTTTTTTCCTCTCAAGTGACTCACTTTCAATCCAATTACTGTAACACCCCCCATATAGCTTATTTTAGAAGAAGACCAAACATCACTGTCACAGCCACAGACTTCAGAGCCATTATTATTTTTCTTTAGATTCATTGTATTATCACTAATTTTATTTTGGACTGAATGATAGTATAAAACTTTTGAAGACTTTGTTAGTTGCTGTGCTCTTTCATTTAAAAATTTAAATGAATTGTACTCGAATCTACTATTCATAGTGGTAATTAAATTCAACAAAAGACAGACTTTGGTACACTTATAAGAGTAGTCTGCTTTAATTTCTTATAAGCTCCTGCTGATTCTGAACAGTACATTTTCTTTTTTTCAGATTTGTGTTTTTAAATTTTTCATACTCTTGCAACAGATCTTCATGACATTTCCTCTAAAACAAAAAATATATAATTTAATAACACAGAAAGATGCTTGGAGAAAAAGGCGAGAGATTTTTACCCAGCCATGGAACTGCTCTTAGGATTTATATATATATGAATCAAATTAGGATAGGGAAATGAGCCACCACTTACCTTTAGATGAAGGATGTGGGGCGCGTACACACAGAAAAGACACAAACACAAATAATAAAGAAATTTTTGGGATAAACACTTCATCAATGGGAGAACATTATGAGATGTTCATTTCGCTATCCCAATTTGATTCATTTCCACTACTTACTGTCTTGATTTCATGGTTACATACACAAAAAAAAACACACACACATATATATATACATATATATATATATACGAGAAGCGCAATACTTCGGCCTACAGGCTTATACGTGCAGAAGTGAGACACCAGGCGGAGTCAGATGTGTACACAGAGATCGCCGTCTGGTGAATGGCGCCTCTAGCGCATATGCTTACATAAAGACTTGTATTTTCAGTTCTTACAACTATCTCTTTAAACAAATTCTTTAATGTCACCATATTGCATTATAAATCTTCCATTATGTGATTTACATCAAAATCACCATTCCACTCAAGGAAGGAGGGCAGTGCTGAACACACATTATGGTCTGATGTATTGTAAGCTGAGTTTATTTTTTCATTTGTCCCCTCCTGCCATCTTCTCAGGTAAGCATCGAAATTAATTTCCCTGTTCTCGCTTTTTTTCATTGCCTAAAAGCAGCATTCAGGAGGATGCAGCTCGAATCCCCATCCTCGTATCCAGATTTAAGTTTTCCATGATTTCCCCAAATCATTCCAGGCAAATGCTGGGATTCTTCCTTTAAAAAAGGCCATGGCCAAATTCCTTCCCATTCCTTGCCTTCTATCCTTTCCCACCTAAAATGATCTCAATATCAACAAGGTGTAAAGACATAAAAAAGAGAGTTAAGAAAGCCTAAAAGAATTTTTCTTCTTATTATTATTGTTACTATATGCCTCAGATACAATGATAGACGAATCATATTAATTTTACTATGGCAACAATGAAAATGCTGTGATGAAGTATATTTTAAAAAAAAGGGGAGGTTAGGGGAAAAAAACTCCATCACTCAACACAAATGAAGTAATGAGGGCCATGATTAACACCAAAATATGAACACAGTATACAATATTCCATTATATATCTTAATTGTTATTATTGCAAACATTTTCCAAGGGGTTCAAATGTGTAAACATGGAGCCTCACCACATGACTAAGCCAAAGATAAATGAGGTGGGAAGAAAGGGGATGGCAAAGATTGAGGAAAAGGAGTAGGGGGAGGGGTTAGATCACCAACAATAATTATAGGAAAGTGTAATCTTTGTAATGGCCTTACAAAGACTCTGTGGCACGATTAGAATAGGTAATGGTGTCTGGATGTTTGCTGAAAGTTTTTCAGCATGGTCTATTATATGGGAAAGATCCATGTGTTAATTTAATGGTCTAGGAGAATTAGAGGGTAATTGTGAATACATTAAATTAAATTTAATTAAATTGCAATGGAGTGAATGCTCCGGTGGCAATATCCCTAAACACCCATCTTCCCCCTTTTCTGAATCCACCTATATTTACCCTTAACTAATTTTAACTTTAAATTCTTTCAACGTTTGTGGCAAATTATTCATTATTTCTCTTGGTAACTTATTCCAATCCTTGACACCCTTACCTAAAAAAGAGAATCTTCCTACACCCTTGTACCTGAAATCGAGTGCCAGCTTGTGGTCATGGTCATCTTTTCCGTTCCATGCATTACTTTCAATTCTTACACCATTATCTTTCAATGCTTTATCACCAATATACGCCTTGTACACTCCCATGACCCTCTTCGCCCTCCTTCTGTCTTCCAATGATTCCCATTCTAGCTCTTTTATCATATCTGTTACTGATTTCGTTCTGCAATAATTTCCAGAAACAAATCTAGTAGCCCTTCTTTGCACCTTCCCAACTCCTATATTATATACTCAAAATGTGGGTCCCATACTACACTACCATATTCAAGCAATGGTCTGACCAAAGTTTTGTAACCCAATTCATTTACTTCCCCCCTCATCACCCTCTCAAACAAATGCAGGATTTTGAAACCTTTTCCTACTACCTGTCCAATGTGATCTGCCCAGTTAAGCTTTTTATCAAATGTAGTGCCAAGATATTTACATTTTAAGTCTTCAATAAACAATTCTTTCCCCACCTTATAATCATAAGAATAGAACTTCCTGAAAGACTTTAAATAGAAGCCACTACTACTGTTACAATCGTGCTATAGGGTAATCTTTCCCTATTATTGGACATGCCACTTGCACAAACACATTCCTCATTTACCTGCTTTCCTGCCTTTACTGCACAGCTTCTTATGTCACCAACTTTTCATTAGGATAAGTAACCACAGGCGAAACATTAATAACAGCAATCTAGATCACCCAGTAGCAGTCCATGGCAGTTCACACAACTCTAATAATCAACAGCTTTATTACAGCAAGAGCTGTTAGAGTTTTGCACTCTGTGGATAGAAAATAGGATATGGCACCAGGTATTAGTCTGGCCTTAACCTCCATTAAGGCCTTACCAATAAGATGATTGCTTATGTTATTATAAATGTACAATTAATTTTTTGTTATATTTTTTACCTTATACAAAATATATTTTAGGGCTTTATAAAAATTGTTTTATTTCATTTTATTCTGCTTTGGAATAACAGAGATTATATTTTTCCCCAATTGTCATTTGTAAACTTTCCCGCTCCCTCTTTTTCCACCAATGTTATTCACCCTTCCCACATGGTTCAGCCTTGGGTTTAGTCATGTGCTGAATCTTGGTGTGTACACATCTAATCATTGTTAAATTAGCAATTAATTTACTGGGGTAGGCTGGAAAAAAATGCACACATACTTGTGGGACATGAATAAAAACAAAATGTTCAATTCTTAAGCTTCAGAATCATATCTTTATTTTTCAACACAGTCACCATTTCTCCCAATGTATAACATGTTTTTATATTCCATCACTGAAAAGTTCTTCTGACTTTTCTCAAATCCAGTATTTGACAGCTTCCTTCACCACATCATCTGAGGTGTAATGATTACCTTTCAGGTATCTCCTGAGTAGACGATAAAAAATTGCAATGCACAAGATCAGGAGAGAAAGGAGTGTTTGGAATTGGTTCAAACTTTTGCAGAGCCTCTACAGTTGCGGCATGGTACCCATCGTGCACAGATTTTACAGTATTCTAATTGTTCAATAATGAAGTCAACATGTTCCATGGATATTCAAGTATGGTTTAGAGTGACTTACTAGTTATTTTGAATCAAATAATCAGCAAGTTTGCAATGTTTATCACCTATGGCAGTGATTCGATGTCCACTACATGTATCATCAACAATTATGACTATTCCATGCTTGCAGTCATGAAATTTTGTTGCCCATCGATTTACAGTAGACGTGTCAACAGAATTGTCACCATAAACAGCCTTTAAAGGATGATGCTTCTCAGTATGAGTCACTTTTTCAGCAGTTAAAAATTCAATAAGAGCACACTGTTTTAACTCAGGTTAACATAGCACTAGAACATGTCTCCATACTTCTGCTTCTAAAAATACACTGGATGAATTCAACAACTTCAAATCTGATGATTGTGAAGCCTAGGAATTGTACATTCTACATCTACATCTACATCTACATATATACTCTGCAATTCACAAAATTGTGGGTGGCAGAGGGTGCTCAGCACCAAAGCTAATCTCTTTGCTGTGCATTCCAATCCCTAATGGTACGAGGGAAAAAAGAATTCATATAAGAATCAGTCCGGCACCTTATTTCCCTAATTTTATCTTTCCTGTCCTTTCAACTCAAATAGGTTGGTGGAAGAAGTCTTTCACTACACTCAAAAGTGAAAGTGGGAGTACGCATGTTTACCAATAAGTTTAAATGAAACGTGCATCGTCTATCTACCAGAGACTCCCAACCTAGTCTACTGATCAGTTCTGTGACGCTTTCATAAGGACTGTAGCAAGCGGTCATGAATCGAGCGGCTCTTCTCTGTACTTTCTCTATACTTTCGATCAACCCCTTACTAAATGGATCCCAAATGGCACAACAATAGTCCAAATGTGGACGCACAAGAGATTTATACGCTATCTCCTTTGTTTGTTCATTACAATTTTTCAAGATTCGACCTGTGAATCGCAGCCTAGAATTTGCTCTACCTACTAACGAATTAATGTGTATGTCCCATTTCATGTTCCTTTGTACTGTTACTCCCAAATATTTCATAGAATTGACCATATCAATAACTGAATTGTTTTACTCGTATTTCTGAACAATTGGATTCTTTTTGTTAGTTATGCTCATTGCCTTGCACTTTTTACAATTTAGAGTAAGTTGCCACTCAGCACACCAAGCCAAAATAACATCCAGATCACGCTGAATTTCTAAGCAATTGGCCAAATTTCTTACTTCCCTATAAATAACCGCATCATCAGCAAACAATCTAAAAAGGCTTTTCACTTTGTCTCCGAGATCGTTTGTAAAAATTAAGAAAAGAAGTGGTCCAATTACACTTACTTGAGATACACCCGATGTAACATCTAGATTAGAAGAACTTTCTCCTTCAACGACAACATACTGCGACCGACCAGTTAGAAAATCCTTTATCCATTCACAAAGCTGATCCGATATAAGGCTAAAAGGCGGTTGTGTGGCACAGAGTCAAAGGCTTTCTGGAAATCTAGAAAAAATTGCATCTACTTGTGAACCTGCATTGATAACTTTCATTACGTCGTGTGCAAATAGGGCCAGCTGTGTTTCACATGATCTTTTCTTCCGAAATCTGTGTTGATTTGTTGTAAGCAAATTATTATCATCTAGAAAATTCATAATGTTCGAGCATATAATATGCTCCATAACTCTACTACAAACAGATGTTATAGATATGGGATGATAGTTCCCAGGATCACTTCGATCACCTTTTTTGAAAATCGGAGTTACTTGCGCGATTTTCCAGTCTGAAGGTACTTTTCGCTCTTCTAATGATTTACTGAATATATCAGATAGAAATGGCCCGATTTCCGCCGCATACTCTGAAAATACTCTTACTGGAATTCTATCCGGGCCCGGTGCTTTCCTCCACTTCAGGAGCTCTAATTGCTTAATAATACCTGCAGTATCTATTCGTATCACTGACTCGCTACGGCGTGAGAAAACGGGAATACTATCCTTATGTTCATTTGTAAATGAATTTTTGAATACAGTATTTAGTACATTACCTTTATCGCGGCTTTCATTAACCTTGGAACCTTCACGAATTAGTGCTGGAATATTGCTGTTGGTACAATTAACTTTTCGTACATATGACCAAAATTTCTTTGGGTTTTCTGTGAGACTCTTAGAGAGAGAGTTGGAGTGAAAATCGTTAAAAGCCTCACACATTACATTCTTAATACGTCCTCTTAAATCAGCTAAGGTTACTAAATCGCTGCGACACCCCTTCCTTCTTGAGCGTGCATGTATTTTCCTTTGTTTTTTGAGTAATCTTTTGACTTTGCATGTGTACCACGGTGGATCATTCTCCCCCTTTATTGTCCGCTTTGGTATATGTATTTCCATGCCTTCCCTGACTATATGTATAAAATGATGCCACATCTCTTCAACGGTGTCCTTTGTTGACTTGAAGTTATGGTAATTATTCCTCAGGTTATTCCTTTTTTCCAATCTTACTATTTGTTTTTATTCACATTCTGAATTTCTTCCCATTCCTTTTCCCTCCTCCCTCTTAAATGACTTCGATGAGGCATAAAACCAGAAGCAAAAATCTTAATTCTGATTGATTGGGAACTTAATCAATATGCCTTTGAGTAACACAACTAAGCTTGTTGCATGTTTTAGATTTGAAGCTTCTCTTTAATTCAGTAACCTTACAACTAAAATCATTATTAAGTTTGGACTTCAATGCATATAATTTGCTATCAAAATTTTCAAATTTACCATGAAATTCATAAAATTTGTTACTTGTCTGAATTACCTCATTTTTCTCTATCAACAATTTTCGATGACACAGCTAGTGCTGTGGCTTGGTGACACCTTCTTTAACATGTCGTTTCATTCCTATTAATTTTGTTCACAAGGTGGTTCTAGTACCCCCAAAGTTTGACTTGATTTTTGAGATGACAGACAATCTCCACATAAATGATAACTTGGCAGATTCACTTTACTTATTTTTATTCTCATGAGTTGACTTCTATATATACCAAACTCCCACCTCCACAGACACACAAAAAAAAAAAAAAAAAAAAAAAAAAAAAAAAAAAAAAAAAAAAAAAACAACAACAAAAAAACAAAAAAAAACAACAACAAAAAACAACTTTGATTACAATTGCATTACATAAGGAAAATATAAAATTTACAATTACTGAGCTGATCTGTATCTATCAGGTGACACTTCTGAATTACTATGTGTTGGAAATGAGCTCTTCAGAGTGACTTTGTGACTCATAGTATGTGAATACTTAAGTAGGTAGAATGTTCTTGCAGCCAACCAAAATTGAGGTTGGACATGAGAAAATTTTAGGTTTTACTCCAATTTCTATCAGGTATTTAAATCAAAAACTTCATTTCCTCTGCATTCTACATGTTTTTGTGCATTTTTACCATCCTTCTAAGATCATTGGTAAGTGATGTTAGTTTCATCTTTCCTTTTAAGTTGTCAGCCATCTCCTCTTGTTTCCTGTGTAGCCCACTGCCTGTGCAATTACTGTTGTGTTGTTCACTTAATCTTATGCTACTGAATTTCATAAATGGGAAAGAATTGTAAAAGTTATGCTTTACTTCCTTTATTGCAAGTATTTTTAGCTTTGGTATTATCTACTCAAAGAGCATATTAACTCTGATGATTTGACCTTTAATTTAAGTTAGCTTTCTCTACTATACATCAGAGTGGCTTCATTATTTTTCTATTCAAAATTTGAATATGTAATTTACTCTTATCTAGGGCCGAAGCAGATTACATGCAATAGAGATTCGCCTAGAAGAGTTAACGAGACAAGGTATTGTGAGCAGTCCAGAATCTAGTCCAGATGCATCATCAGATGTAGATGAGGTAAAGCAGCATGAAATGTTATCTCAGTTAATAAATCACTAAATAATTAACATTTTGGAGATTTTTTTAGAAGAGTGGAGGGGAAGGGGGGAAAAAACTCAGATTTCTGTATTTGCATTTAAAGATGTAACTCTGAAACTCATAACCATTAGATAAATTGGTTTTTTAAATGTATTTTCATTTGGTTATTAATTACAGTAATACAATTGGGGAGTGAAGCTTTAAACTACTATTAAATAAGAAAAAATAAGTTAAGCACATAGTATAAATTTTGTTTGACTATATATACATAAATTATTGTTTTTAGTACTTAAGGTTTGCTTAGAAGATACTGAAAGTATTTGTGAAAAATAATACCTGGAGAGTATGGTGCCTGTTACAGATGCACAGCAAAGGGTGTGCATTACAGAGACTGAAGAATTGGTTTTATTTGGTATATGGACAGGGAAATAAATGAGGTTCTCCAATGGCTTTTTCCACTTTGTTTTAGGTATAGGAAAGTATTGGAGCAGGAAAAAAACATCTGGGAGATGGGGAAATGATCATGAATATGCACAAAATGATTAGGGGCTTTCATGCTCTGCATATAGAGGCATAAAGGAAAGGCGTTAAGCTTAGTGAAGGACAGAGGATAAAAATGATTTGGAGCTGGTAACAGATGCTAGGGGAAATACAGTTAACAGGATGAAGAAGTAAGACACTTCAGAAGTTGTGAGTGTCAGTAGGTTTGATCTGTTACCAGAGTTAGGAGGTGAAAAGCCTCGTGTAGACGTAGGAGCAGGTAAGGTGCATCATGGAATAGAGATGTGTCAGGAAAAAATAGGAAGAAACAAGTTCTGCTACTAGGTAGCAACTGTAGGAGAGATGTAAGCCCTCTTCTGCAGGATCAGTCAGAGTATTTCAAACTTGGTTCAAAATTGGGTCAGAAAAATAGGATCTAGGTACACTTTTTAAGGAAATAGATTAGTGATAGTTGGAGGTGCAGGGAACAGTTTTAACAGAATCAAGAGTTATACAAGTGCACTTGTTGGAGAGAGTGATGAGGGGATGTACGGGAGAAGTAAAGGAATTGGGTTACAAAACTTTGGTGAGACCATTGCTCGAATATGGTAGTGTGGGACCCTCATTTTTCGTATCAAATACAGGAGTTGGAGAGGGTGCAAAGAAGGGCTGCTAGATTTGTTTCTGGAAATTATCGCAGAATGCAATCAGTGACGTATATGATAAAGGAGCTGAAATTGGATTCATTGCAAAACAGGAGGAGGATGAGGAGGGTCATGGGAGTGTACAGGGCATATACTGACGATGAGGCATGGAAAGATATTGTAATAGGTATGAAAAGTAGTGCATGGAAGGGAAAAGATGACCATGACCACAAGCTGGCACTCGATTTCAGGCACAAGGGTGTGGGAAGATTTTCTTTTTTAGGTAAGGGTGTCAGGGATTGGAATGAGTTACCAAGAGAAATGATGAATAATTTACCGAAAACTTTGAAAGAATTTGAAGATAAAATTTGTAGAGGGCAAATGTAGGTGGGTGCAGGATAGGGGGAAGATGGGTGTGTAGGGAAATTGCCACTGGAGCCTGTGCTCAATTGCAATTAAATTAAATAAAAGTGTAGTATAGTTTAGTAGCATACAGAATAATCTGAGAAATATAGTGAAGGATGTGCAGCATGACAGGTATGGGCATATGCTGGTTCTAAGGTGCTGTGACTTGTAATTGTTTAATCACTTTGTGATACAGGTTGTCACGTAACCATTGTAAAGGAGGGAAAGAAAAAAACAGAAGAAAAAAAAAAATAGGTTTGTCACTAACGGCGTAGAGGCATAGATCAGTTGCTTGGAATTATCATTGCTGAAAGAACTTTGCATCTTGGGATATTACCTAATTCCAATATAGTTCATAGAGGAGTACAATAATGTAAAATTAATTTAAAACTGTTTGAAACAAAAAGGACTGAATTATTTAATAATTATAATCAGTTCACAAATCATCAGTTATAAGTCGGACCAAAAACAACAGTTACACAACAAGCTAAATATGGAGAAGGAGATGTTGCTTGGGAAAGACAATGGTTTTAACTTGGGGGTTGTGCCTGTAGTCATCATTGGTAGGTGGGGTTTCATTCTGCATGATAATCCCTAAACAGAAGTGGTAAGGTGCTTCTTTCTGAGTAGTTAGCTAAAAATGTGAGGGAGTCCACTTCCAGTTATATGGGGTTTAGGACTGCACCTTTTCTTTGTTAGAGGCTGTTGATGAGGAGAAAAAAATAGGTGTGCTAAGGATTACATGAAAGCAGATGCACGATGGTTGAAGCTGATAAAACAACAAGAGGCAGGGTCACAACTGGGAAGGTGTAGAGTAATGCTGGAAATATTGTGAAGCAAGTTACAAATAAGACTGGTACTTTTGAACTGTAGGAATATAATGAACAAAGTAATAGAGTTTGATAACTTAATAGAGACATGCAAATCACAACAATATGAGTAGAGTCTTACTTATAGGAAGGAGTGCTAGACAATGAGATTCTTCCCGGCGGTCATAGAGTTTATGGTGAAGCAGTTGGTGGAGGGGTAATTTGTTTGGTTAGCAAAGATTACTACTGTTTACAGGTATTCATAGAACACAGCCAGTAACTACGGTTTGATTTCTGGAGTAATAAAAAAGAAAAAAATATGGTGTTGATGAGGCTCTTGGGGAGAAACTAAATATATATTCAGAGTTTAGAGGTGAGTGTAGATTGGTAATTGGTGGAGGGGACTTAATTTTACAAATAGAAATACAGATAGAAATAAGATCACTAGTACAAGGGAACAAATTTTCAATTGCCTTAGTAAGGGAAGGAGGCTACAAACAAGGGGTATAGCAGAGCACTAGGGGATCAAACATGTTGGATATCATCCTAAAAAAAAACTGATGATAATCTTGTGGTATCTCAAGTAACTGAAGAAATAAGTGATCATGAAGCAGTTTGGGTGGATATTAGAGGGTTTAATAAACCATTGGCCAAATTGGAATGTTGTGATAGGTACAGATATAAAAAAGGACATATTTCAGAACTGAAGAGAAATTTCAAGGAAAGGTTCACAACATAGAAGAAAGACACAAGTACAGTCAGAGCTGGATTAAGGCAGTGTGGGTCCTGTAGTAAATGTGAACAAATGGCCCTTGGGTTGCTTTAGGCATTAAAGTTTAGTATACAAAATAAACAGCACGTTTACAAAACTATCTTTTGTGATCTAGACTTCACATTAGCCAAATCAACTAAGTAAATCATTTGAGACTTGCATTATTTTGTGCATACAGTGGAGTCAAAATGGAAGCAGTTCAAGGAGATAAAAAGATTGGGGGAAGAAATAATTAACCCAAAACAGAAAATAAAGAAACAAACAGAATCTAAATATTGTAACAGGGAGGTTATTAGTTTAAAGAGTTAAGATACAGCAAGGTAGTAGGGAACACCTACAACAAGGAATTAATAGCTGCACAGAAGACTTCTAGTGATGGGCTTATGAAGAATATTATGCATGTCTATAGAATGCATCAACAAATTTCTATAACTATTTTAGAAAATTAAGGTTAAGGGAAGGTATTTAGACAATTATAGGCAAGGATGGAGAGGTTACTGAGGATTCTAAAAAGGCAGAGATATTAAGTAATGGTTTGATGCAACCATTAGGGAGTGTGATTTAGGAACAAGAGGGTGTGAATCAGAGAATGAGTTTGTCAGCACAATTAGAAATGACCAGACTAAAAAATTTAAAATTAATCCTGTGGATATTATGAAGGAACTAAGAAAACTAAACTGCATTAAGGGGTCAAGTGCAGGTAATATTACCACAGATGTTTTGAAAAAGATGCATGCAATATTGTTCCTTACCTTGAAATTTTATTTAGATTAAAAATGCATATAGTATTATATGCTATTAAATATGCTTATAGATTAAATATGACCGGAAAAGAGCAGAATGACTTTAGGCAAGAATATCCATATGAGTCTTAATTAGAGGGCTACATGCAAGATATTTTGGATGAAATGAACAAGGGAGCGCAATTGATAATGTAGCACTAGATTTTTTAAGTGATTTCAAAATGATGTTAAATAAGGTAAAAAAACATTGGATTGGAATTCTTAAAAGATTCAACCTGAAGAGTTAGGATAGGAAAAATTATATATCAAAAGAAATCTAAGTGAAAATGGTAGTGTCACAGGGTAGTGTATTGGGATCATTGTTATATATATGTATGAACACAAAAAAGAACAAACACAAGAAACGCACAATATTTCCGCACATAGCCTTATTCTTGCAAAAGTGAGACACCAGGCAGAGCCAGACATGTACATGACAATGGCCGTTTGATGAATGACATGGCTGGCATAGATGGTAGTACAGGAGGGGGGTAGAGGAAGCGCAGATACTAGATTGATAATGCTGAAGGTATATTTTCATAATACCTTTATATAATTATGAAAATATACCTTCAGCATTATCAATCTAGTATTTGCACTGCCTATACTACCATCTATGTAGGCCATGCCATTCACCAGACGACCGTCATCGTGTGCAAGTCTGGCTCTGCCTGGTGTCTCATTTTTGCAAGAATAAGGCCTTTTTTGTGTTCTTCATACCACAGATGAAAGCAGCAGAGAAAGTGTTGGGTTGTATTTCCTTCTTCTTCCTTAGTTATATATATAATGATTGATTCAATGGTTTACAGTCAGAAATTAGGTTGTTTGAAGATTATATAATATATAATAGATCAAAATAGATTAAGACAATGAACAGCTGCAGCATGACCTTGAAATGATATCTAACTGACAGGTAAATGTGGGATGAAGATAAAGAAGAGTCAGCTCATTAGATACACAGAACAAAATTAAAGGTTTGATATGACTGTAGGATGGAGAAAGAATTGCTTGGTGAAAACCTGAAGTGTGACTATCTTATGTAAACATTTGATTATAAACTCAACTGAGCAGGGCATATTTTGCAGGTGGTAGGAAGAGATTTCAAATTTCTTCATTTATTGGAGATGATATTGAGAGGATTTACCATAGATGTGAGGGAGTTGGATTACAAATCTATGGTCAGACCATTGCTTGAATATGATGGTGTAGTGTGAGACCCACATTTTGGGTTTCAAATACAGGAGTAGGTGGGGGTGCAAAGGATAGCAGCTAGATTTGGCTGTGGAGATTACTGCAGAGCATAGATAAATAAATTACATGCAGATAATAAGTGATAAATAATAAACACTGGTAATTAATTATAAATAATCTGGAATGGGATTCACTAGAAGACAGGAAGAGGTTGCTGGGAGTATACGCCCCAACATACTTGTAGACGAATGGAACTGCTATATAAATGTAAAAGGGTTACACTATACACTCAATAGAACATTAGTGTTTACAGCTGAAACCATGTTTTGTTAATGTATTTTTGCAGTCAGACAACAATGGCCGTCCAAATGGCATGCAGTCGCAGGAAGACCTTGACCGAATTAGCCGGGTAACATCTGGAGCCCCTCTTGACGTAGCAACAGGATCACTTGGACGTCGCACAATAGCATCTCTAAAGGAGATTGAACGGAATCGTCAGATACACCTTGTTCAGCAAGGTTAGATATTATTTATATTTAAGATCATGTTATCATCTAGATATTGAATAGATTTTATTTGAATCCTTCTTACCATTAACTTTTAAAAATAACTGTAGGCAGTATGGTGATAGAGGAAGAGCGCAAGAGAGTACAAGAGCTGAAGCGTAGAGTACAAGATGAAGTTCGAGCACAGTGGGAGGAACGCAGACAGAGAGAAATGAATTGCAACAGTCTCAATAGTGTGGGCAGTGATGATGCAAGCCTCACATCAAGTGATATGCCTACTGAAAGGTGGGTACTGTATTCATGGATTAAATACTAATGAACAAGGGCAGTCTGAAGAGTTATTTGTTCTTTTCTTCTAGACTGGTTGCAACGTTTTATCGATGAAAATTTTTATAGAATTATTAGAAACTTATATTTACTTATAGAACCCACCAGCATGACTGCATGGTTTAAAAACACTACCACAATAGATTTGGGAGGTACAACAGGGATTGGTTTAAATCAAGGACCAGACATCCTGATTAGAGTTTTTTAGGTGATTTTGCACAATCATCTAGGTGAATGTTAGGATGGTCCTTCTAATAAATCATGTATTTTTCAAACAAAAAATACACATACCACAAAGAATTTAAGTTATAAATTTGCTGCTTCCCCTTTAGAATTAGCTCCGCCAAGAGATGAGGAAGATGATGGGATAGAAACTCCATCATCAACACAAATGGAACAACCCAAATGAGTCTCCTGACATTAAAAGCCATAAAAAAAATGTTCATTTTTTTTTTTTAATATGCCAATTTACTGAAGTATAGAATCTGCTGATTCCCCACAGATTTCTTTGATTTTTCATCTCATATTGTTGATTGTTAAAATTTTATTGAAAAATGCAATTTGAATTTTAATTAATTCAAAATATTATTAATATGTATATATTATTAAAAAATTCAAAAGGCACTCAGCAGAAATTTGAGATACACATCTCTATAGTATCAAATGCAAAATATTCTCTTGTACTCAAAATCAGCATGTAGATTAATTTTCTCAAGTCTGCACTACTCAAATTCTTGTATTAAAATGACTCCTTATGTTTTATATCTTGAAATAGTTACGTAAGTTGTTCCTAAATTGAATTTTGCTCATCGATATCAATTGGAACTTTATAAAAAGTCAGTCTTATGTATACTATATACGAAGGTAACTTAAATTGGAACTTGCATCCTAGTGCATAGCGGTGATCCAACAATAAATGGAATGAAGATAATACCAAGAAGAGCCAGCTTATTAGGTACACACATAAAAAACTAAATATTGTTTATGATTATAGGAAGGGGTCAGAATTGCTAGTTGAAGAATTGGAATGTAAATATCTTGGCATAATGTTTGATAATAAACTCAACTGTGCAGAGCACTTTGGGCAGGTGGCACGAAAAGATTACAAAATCCTACATTTACTGGAAGATGGTGATGAGAGGATGTACCAGAGAAGTTAGGGAATTGGGTTACAAAACTTTTGTTAGACCTTTGGTTGAATATGGTGGTGTAGTTTGGGACTCACATTTTGGGTATCAAATACAGGAGTTGGAGGATGTGCAAAGAAGAGCAGCTAGATTTGTTTGTGAAAATTATCGCAGGGCCCAGTCAGTATCTGATATGATAAAGGAACTGGACTGGAAGTACAGGAGGGCAATGAAGAGAGTGCTGGGAATGTAGAAGGCATATATTGGTGAAGGGACTTTGAGGATTATTGGTCGAAGACTTATGAATAGTGCATGGAAGGAGAAAGATGATCCTGACCACAGCCTGGCACTCAATTTCATGCAAAACGGAGTCAGAAAATTTTCCTTTGTTGGTTAAGTGTGTCAGGGATTGGAACAAATTATGAACTGAAGTGATTAATAATTTACAAAAAATGCTGAAGGAATTTAATATTACAATTTTTTAATTGCAAAAGTACTTGGGGAAGGACTTTAACACTCAAATTATATAAGATAATTAGAAAATAAAATAAAAGGGGGTAATTAGATGACTAAGGGAATGGCCACCAGAGCATGTGCTCCATCAAAATAAATTACATTAATTAATATAGCTTTGATACAGAGTTGGATCTAACCTGTTGATTATGATTAGGGATTGCAATCCAGCAATGTGGGATCCTGCTTCGTTAAGCATTTTTGTGGATCCCACATAAAATTACATGGATCCGTAATCCACAAAATGGGGCGAAAACCTGTTTCAGTCTGCGTGATCTTTGCTTCCCTTCATCGCATTCTGGCCGGAATCTGTCTCTACTGATATTATTGCCATATTTGACTAGCATGTTTTTGTCATCTTTTGTGATTTGTAACTAAATAGATTCACCTATACATTCTTATAAGAATGCCCATTTGTTTTTGTCATATGCGTTACTATAATTTGAGTTGTATAGTCCTATTGCAAAGTTAACTCCCAGGTCTTACAAAAATGGTACAATTGGAACTGTTTCTGAAAAGTAAGTAAAAATAATACAAAAGAAGGTTAAAACTATTGACATCTATTTCAAAAAGGAAAAATCTAGAGAACAATTGGTTTTCAGAATGCTTTGAAAAAATGTTTTTACTATAAGGTGTTTCTGTACTTTGTCGGTTTTGAAATATTTGTTTTTATAAAGTGGATTTCAATTGTGTAATTCTGCTAATATTATAAGGTCTACAGTCACAAAATTTACAAATACTGTAGCAGTTGACATGATAGTTCTGTTTTATTGTCTCAAGAAAAAATAAGATTTTCGTTGAGTTTTGATGAGTAGATTCCCCCCACCCCCCACCCCAATAAAAAAAACATCAATATTTGAATGAAATTTTAATCACATAATTGCTTAGAATACTTGGCTTGTGCAGTTTAGTCAAAGAATGGCTGATAAGCTTTTTTTTTTTAATTGATCTCTAAACTCATGTTATTGGCTTAAGATCTAATGGAACAAGTGTCATGCAAAAGTTGGTGAAATTCTGCCTTGGTACCTGCAGTTGTGCTTTTTCACACAATACACAATTGGCCATTGCCATATACAGTAATACATATAAAAAAAACCTACTAATAGAGAAATAGAATGCACAGAAACAACTATGTCTACAGCATAGATGATGAAGAGCTGGACGGGGTAGTTGAAGCACAAAATGTGACCGTAACACTGTATCATCCACCTACTGAAGTGGTTCCCAGATATAATGATCTCAAAAAAGTGTAGAAAGTTGTTAAGCTCATTTATGATGTAAGCTATCTGTTAAATTTTGTAACTGCGTGACAAAATTTTGCTCTCAGAACCACGAGTTAGATTGGATAGAATATTAGTACATTTCATTTTCAAAGTTAGTTTTTATGTTTGTTCGAGTTAGAAAGCAGTTTTACGGTTTTTGAGATAGTGTTTTCAATTTCAACATTCTTCGGCATTCACCTGGAGTGGAAGTTCGTATCTAAATTATTTATTTTTGGATAAAGTGTTAAAGTTAGGATATTTTTCATAATAACTTAAGTTAACATTTATTTAAAGATCTAGCAATTGGTAAAATTTCAGAAAGATAGAATTATTTTTATTGACAAGGTCAAATTAGCAATTGTAAGGTCTTGAGCCGTGCAATTTCAAATCTGATTAACCCGCCAGAAGCTATCCCTGTGAATAAGGAAAAGAATACGTTCCCACGGTTAGTGAGAAAGCAGCCGCTAGGAATCTTTGAGAAGCGCTATGTGATATAGACCCGTGTGTGTAGTTATTCGGCCCCAGTCGTACAGAAGCAGTCAGCGTGATAACATGTAGCTCAGTAGGCCAGGAAGTTTTATACCTAGCACATCAGTGAAAGTTTTATTTTGGGAGTAATGCTTCTTCTTTTAGTCAAGTTGAACATAATGTCGCGTTAAAGTAATTTTCCGCAATGTGGAGCCTCGGGATTGTTTTATTTTACTAAACTGTGGAACAATGGGAGCGGGTGATTCTCTTTCATTTAATTATTACAACTAAAAGTTTGAACTATTGGGGTGTGGTCTGGCTTGACCGGTTAATCGAACTTGTAAAACATTTCTTTGGAAAAGTCGTCTGATTGCCTGTACAGTTTTGGTTTTGTGAAATTGAAGAATATAGTTATTTAAATGGCATTGAACTATTTACTGAACTTTACCTTTTCATAGATTTTAGGTTAAAATCTGTGTGGCAACCTTATTATTCTATTTAAGCCAAAACTGTTACATCCAAGGCTACACATGGTCAGAGTTAAGATTCAAGTTTATGCAGAACCCCAGTGCACAGCTAGTTCTTACAATGACCATTCCTATCAAACCAACTAGCGAACAGACAGAAATGGCATTTTCGGTTGCTGGTTGTATACGCAATTCTTTGACTGATTAGTAAATAGATAGATTATTTTTCAAACTGATGTGGTTTATTGTAAGGCATTTAATGTGATCTGAATATGTATCATATTTGATTATTTACTTAATAACTTGCATTGGATTTAAAGAAAAAATGAAAAAAAGCAAAATAGGCCTATATTTAAGGAAGGCTAGAAATTCTTAATTTAATGTTATTTTGCTAGTTAAAGTATTGTTATCTGTTGATTTATATTTTGATTTATTACTACAGCAAATACAGGTTTATTATTTAATTTAACAACACTTTAAAAACTGTGCTGGATACTGTGAGATTGACCAATTCCGCAATCCACAAATGCGAGATTGAAAACACTGTGGGATTGCAATCCTTAATCTTGAGTAAGGTGTAATTGTTGAAATGAAAAACTATTATGAACAATTTTAAGAGATTATTCCTGAACATCAAATGACATAGCAGGGATAAAGGTTAGGATCAAGCCCATTGGGAACAGAAACATCTATGGTATTTCTAGAGCCACTCTGTCTGCCGGAAGAATGGATATCAGTACTGTGAAATCACTAAATTTCTACTGATTGTACTCTATCAGTCTTTGTGAAAATATCCATACTGCATAATTTCTTTGGTAATTGCCACCTGTGGAGATAGCACGAATCAGCTTCCTACTGACAACCTGCTGGGGCAACCTCATCTAGGACCATTATTTTCTTCAATAAATTGATCCATCCATTACTTGATTCCTGATCTTAAAATCCAAATTACATAAATTAGAAAAATATTTTTTCCCTCATGGTTCTGAATTACTGGTAATTTAATTTTGTTTCAAATTTTTTTCTGCTTACACCTTTATTGCTAAATGATGATCAAAACAATTTGTGTTGAGTGCAACTCACAATTGTTGATTTTGGACACTGAGATATGAGGATTTTTCACAACAACTTGGGATCTATTCAAAGCCTTTTGCACCATATATCAAGAATTTCCTCCTCAATGTTTTCAAAAAAAATTTATAAACTCAGTTCTAAATTTTTGGTTTTTGCAGTTCTTCCTGCTATGGTTAAATAGCTTTCCAGGATCATAAAGAGAAGAGAATTTTAAGCCACTAACATTGCAAATTGATAACATAAACATAATATTAATAATAAAGGACTTTATAAAATTAAACCAACATCATGAAAATACATTGAAAATAAAAATAGTAAAAATAAAGTGGTTGGAAATTGTCACATTCATTTTCACTAGTAATACTAATGAAAACAAACATTTTTATATTCGGTTTATACAGTCTAAGAATTTTACTAAACAAGACAGAGCCATTTGAAAGTATATCAGTTGGCAAGCTGCCACCAACAATTGAAAACACCTTAAACATTAGAAAAGCAGTCATTTAGATCGATAAATCAAATTTAACAAGGCAAATATATAGTTAGTATCGATGAACATATTCTGATGAAAATTAGAGACTATAATCAAAATAGAAATGTATTTTTAGAAGGATAAAGAAAAATATATTTTAAAATAAAATTCGTAGGAAGTTGAAAATGTTCTTAAATGATAGAGAAAATTTAAGTAATAATACAATAACAGTTTAACAAGAAGTTTGAAATGTATGAGTGAAAAATAGGATTATCGTGTCTGAAGTTGTAAATGAAATCATAGAAATGTCTCAGATAATGTGCATTTTAGTCAGCTGTGCACCAAAAATTACAGCAAAAAGTATAAGAGTTTATGAAAAGTTAGACAAAGATAAAGAAGTTGATTCTAAGGAAACAGAGAAAATTTTACTAATAACACATTAAGTGGGATATTAATTTTTTTAAGTTTGGAAGGTGCTCCAAGCAGAGGGAAAGCGCATAAAAGTTGAAAAGTAAAATGAGAAAACTTGAGATTTCACCAGAACTGAAATAAGTACAAAGCTTAAACAAATGTCAATTGAAAGAGGGAATGAAAAAAAATCCCTTGAAGATAAATTCTTTGCAACGAACTAAATACTTCAAGAGATAAACTAAAATATTTAAAATGAAACTTCTAAAAGTAATAGTAGCTAAATAATACAATTTTAGACAAAATTTATCATAACATAAAATGGCCTGTGAAATGACGAAGTTTCAGAAAGATTGGTGCAAAAATATAAATCAGGAATTGTTGTTTCCACGATCCAAACCTTGAATTTCCACCTCAGTATGCAGTTTGAAGGCACATGCCCTTTGTGCTAGTTTGTTCCATGACTTTGTAGGAGACACAGGACTTAGAATTTTTCTCAGACATGTAGCGGTGGAACAGAATTTGTATGGTCCAGGTGCTGATCTGAACTCTTAAATATTTCAAGTGATGTGAAATTAGAAATTCTGCAAGTAAATCTACTCTAAAGAACTTTGTAAAAATTTTCAACATGAGCTATCAGTTTCAGTTTTATTGTATAAACTACAGAGAACATCTGGAGCATTACAAGGTTGTCATGAACTTGCATGAATTGAGGTTTCACACTTAACAGCTTAGATCTGAAACTTTAACCGTGATGTGTAGCCTTTGGATATTAAGATTGTTCTTGCTGTTAATCGGTCGCCACCAGATTGAATAACCTCAATCAGGAAAGGTATGTAGAAATTAAAGTCACTGCTGCTATTGACAAATTAAATCATCACTATATTCTTCAGAAAAAAAATTACAAGTTCGTAGAATAATCTTTTAGGCATCGGAAATCTTCACCAAACTTAATGGTTGCAAGTACTGATAAATGATTCGAGCCAGACCCACTCTCAAAAACCCCTAACTGCTTACAGTCACACGAGGATTCGCAAGTGTTTCACACGTGTGCTGAAATTTTCTAAGATTTGTATTCATTTTAGTTAAAAAGTTCATTTTTTTCTCTTAATTAAAACCACTAATCAAACTTTTCAAAATTATTTAATTTTACTATCAAAATACTCGGGACAATGCTAACTATAGCCGGCAATAAAAGTTCAGTTGTAGCTTTACTCAATTCCAAGATATTTCAAATCTTAAATTTCTCCTTTTCTAATTGCGTGTCTCAAAACGTGAACAAACCGAGTTATCTCTTAAAATAAATTTTTACCAATATAATGAATACACTTTAAAATGATTCTAATGATGAGTTTTCACTGTGGAAATGAATACAGGAAAATTCCTTCAAGTTGACAATTATTCTTCTCGAAATTTCTGAGTCCAGCATAAGCGACTTCACAATCAATCTAAAGAATATTTTACTACTGGGGATGGCTAGTGGGAGTGCTTTTGGTGAACTAAAGGGTGCCTTACAATTAGAAACCTATTTAAGTATCAGATTAACTAACATCCATGGTCACAGTTAAAGCAATATCTTGACCACGCTCCCCAAAGAACAAAATAGTTTAACATGCCCCTAACAGAGGTAATTCAGGGTAGAAGTGGAATATATAAAAGTTAGTTAATAATGCACTTAATCACAATGCAAAAATTTTAAGTGAATCTATTAGACAGTTTTCATCCTCAAAAATCCAGTTATGAATTTTGACCTTGTTTCTAGCAGTCACACCAGTTTTGAAACATGCAAGTAGTTCTTGCATTAACTTGGGATCTATTCAGAGGCTTTTCAACCATATTTTGAGCTGCTCTTCCTCATCATTTTTTTTTTAAATTACATACAATGAGATTTAAAATTTTCAATTTTTGTACTTCTGCGAATGTGAAATCGTTCAGGGTAAAAATAGTTGAAGAATAACATTCTTCACCACTACTTAAAATTTTAGCTGAATATATTTGACATTTTTTTCCCCCCATATCCTAAAATATCCGATTCTGAACTTTTGTCGAATATAGTTAAACAATTTTTCAGACTCACTAAGATCAGTGATTGATACTGTGCCTGATGTCAGAGTGAAGACTGATCTACTAAAAACAGAAATTGTCCCAGAGTATTAGTGAAGATGTTATTTTATTTGATGGTAATAAGTATAAAATAACTCCAGGACTAATGGAACCACTAAAAAAAAACTTTCAACCAAGGACTTACAAGAAATACTTAATTATTTTTGTGCCCTCAGAATTAATTACAACCTTTGAGAAATATTCTTAGTGTAAAATATAAAAATATAATATTTCTGCTTGATTGTCAGTCTGGTTTTCTCTCACTGTCCATGATGGAATATGATTATTTGGTGATCCACTGTTGATGGTTTCCTGTCTTATGGAAATGTTTAAGTTTCTCAACCCCTCTGAATCTTTCAAGAAGCTGACCAAGTTTAGGTCCCACTTCCAGGTCATTAAATATACAATTGAACCATGGAACAAGCTAAATCCAACACTCAGCTGAATTTTAAGTCCACAAATAGCAGTTGAATGAGCCTGCAAGGTCATGACATCAACCACAGTTGTGAAAGCCTAAGATAACTTGTGAGTGTGTTATACAAGACTAAAAAATAACTTCAGATGAATGATCATGGATTTATAAACAAGCTTATTGACATGATGCATTTTGAGGTACATGTATGTACATACTAATTTTGTGGACATGGTACTAAATCAGCATAATGGCTTTAACTGGGTCAGATGGGGATCAACCAGCTTAATGCACCATTAAGGTTGGATGATATTGCTTATTCTCTGGGCAAATAATAGGCAGAGCAGATTATGTGCTTGTAAAAAAAAGCTACAAACTGAATGACATGAAGTCTTCACGGGTGTACCACCGGATAGTGTTTGGATGTTAGAGAGTGTTAGAGATGTAAAATTTGGTGAAAGGGCAGGAGCACTTCCAGTTGACAGGGTGTTGTGAGCCAAGTTAAAGTTAGATTGCATCATTACATAGAAGAACAGAGGTATACTTCCATTAATATCTGTATTTGTTGTATTGTTGGCAGCAAATACTTTTGCCAGCAGCTTAGCAAATGTCACAAAAGCTGTCAAAGCGGCCAAAAAACCTCAGAAACAATTAGATGAGCAGAAGGAACAACAAAACAGTGGAGGTACTTGCAATGCAGGATAAAGGTGTATGAGTTAATTCTCAACCAAAAAAAGCATGTTTCAGTAAAATAGTGTCAATACAAAATAAGCTCGAAAACATTTGCCTGAAGAATAAACAATATAAAATGCAAGTTTTTTTTTTAGATAAATGTGGTAGCAAAAATGGTTTTAAATTAATGGCTTTGATGGACTCTGATGCCTTATTTGGTTGTCTGCTTAGTGGGTTATAAATATCTGTACCTCACATGTTCAGGCAGCAAAAACATTTTTTGTCTCCCTTTATATCTATTATAAATACAATACTTAATGTCAATGAAATACATGTAATTTGCAGTCTACAACTTATTCCACTTACTTAAGTCTATGACATGTGGATAGATAGATGGATGGGAAGGAAGCACAGTGTCAGCAACAGGTCTTCATTTTCCATTGGGTATGGAACTTTAAACAAAGGAAGGTTAGGGAAATTCAACCCAACAGATATCATAGATGATGGTGGCAGGGATCAACGAATACAAAAATGACAAACATGTGTAATATTTAGGCACTAAACTTTATTCTTGCAAATAGATGAAACAGGGCAGGCGTGATCATGCTGATGCTTGCCAAATGAGTTACTCAGTGAACATCAGTGTGATCACATTTGATCTCTCCACCAAGTGTCCCAGCTACTTGCAAGAATAAGGCTTAATAGCAGATTATTTGTTACATGTCTTTGTATTTTTTATGTTCATCAATCCTTGCCACTGTCATCTATGGAAGTCTCGGATTGAATTTCTCTATCCTTGTTTAGTTTCATTGCTGTATAGCATTTTCCTGCTCATTATTATCATTATCATGAATCCTAAATGAAGTCGAACATAGTTAAACTATATTTCAGGAATCCATTTTATTATTTGAGAGACAAGTTATACATGCAGACACACTGATATAACTATGTGTTTCATGTCTCTTTCATATCGATAAAGAGTTATCTGAAATGGTATGCAATTGTGTTGTTTTTTTGGCGTCTGTGTGTGTATGTATTGTCACAGCATTCCTGCACATCTGATAGAATTGGACTCAATTTCTGTAGCCTTTGTTTTTAATATATATATATAATATATATATATATAAAATGTTTTATACATAGCTAAAAAATTAAGAGAAAGTTGAAGCAATGGTTACTTTACAGCTTTTCTTGCCCATTGATGAACTGTAGGTTAATTCTGCATGAGAAATGTAAACAACGTAGATTACATAGGATTGAAAAAATTTGTCAGTAACCAAAGTTGCTGGAGGGCTGCAATTAGTATACATCATTTTGGCTTATGCCTTATTCATACAGGCAGGATTCGGCCATTTGTCATAGGAGATGTGCACACACCACAGCTTACCGAATGACTAGATTGGCCATGAAGATCAGTGTAGGGATGGTAGAGGTGATGGGGGTAAATGTCATATATCTTTAATCTTGCCAAAACTGTTTAAAAGGGGGTCTATCACATATCATTTATACATTAAACAACTTTTACAAAAATTTTTTTATAAATTAATAAAACGATTTTCAACTCAAAATCTAAAGATCATCATAAAGAAACATAAAATTTAGGAAGTCAGAATCTCAAATTCAATCCCTTTTGTTCCCTCCAGGTTCACTAATCATGATCATTTTGATGAGTAATTTATATGGTCTGAAAATTTTATTTAAAGAGATGTTGCGATTTGTATGCTTATTTCACCACGAGGATATGCATATTTTGCTAAGAAAAATTGCTCAGTCTTACAGATCACTTGAATTTAAATATCAGCATAGGCAGACACATTATGACTAAAAATAGAATCTGTAGATAAAATATGTCTTTTAGTAGAATAAATAATTTGAATTTTGTATATAATGGAGGTATTAAGATAAAAGTAGGATTGAATGATAGAGAAAAATTCATTTATTAATATAATAGTTTTAAGGTAATTTGCAATTTAAAGAGAGAAAAAACAGAATTTTAATACCAAAACTCGATGGCCTTGCCACATGTGACTTTTAGAAATAATAACTCTTAAACAAGTAGACTTACAAGAAAAGTTGTTATACCATAAAAGATTCTAAATAAGTCAAGCTGTAACATATTAAAATGTCAAGGAACCAAATTAAAAATCCTGTATTGTGAGAATGGGACTTACAAGATATTAGTGGTTTCTGATGGGGGAACACCAAAAATCCAGAACATTTCCAGCCAGAGACTATAAATGGGGATGCCATCTTTGGCTAAGATCAGTCTAAAATTGGTAATGTATCAGACCGGTTGACTGTGGGAAATTTCAAATATGTAGTCAAGGATCTTGTAATTTCAGCCCCAAACAATGTTTGTAGACTTTAACTATTTTGATTCAAGTGAACGTAAACTTTATTCAGCAAAAGAAACTTTAGATAACAATGTGCTAACTCATGAAGGCTCAAAGTTTAATACAGTTCTACAAAGTTCACTCTGTATGGTGTTGCAATTCAAGTCAAATTTGCAAGAATGAATGCTTTGGGGGGCATCCATAAATTACATCACACATTAAGGGGGGAGATGGGATCAACAAAGTGTGACATAGCATGATGAGGAGGAAGACACATCATAAGCTTTATGTTGTAACATACGTAATTCGTATAACTTTTTGGCATGTGGCGGCCATACGATTTCATGCTCACTGTACCATTGGCCTTCTTTGAAATACAACTAGCCCAATACCTTCCTTTAGGCTTTGGAAAAATATGACTTCCACATTTTGTGGCATCTGTGGTCTATATCTTTCATCATACAAAACCATTAACCAAAACAAGCGATCAGATCACATAAGAGGCAACAACAGGGATTTGCCATCATGAAGATTTGTTCTCAAAGAATTCCAATAAGATGTGACAGGGAAGTTCTTTGTTTGATAAACGATGATGATGCTATATGGTTGGATGGAGACGATATTGGCACATCGAATTTCCTAACATTATCCAAATTGAGAACGAAGTGACTGTTATGCCAGTCATAAATAATATAAAGGAATGGGTTCAGAGTGTATGGACATAAGAAGAATCAAATTTTGTATCATTCATTTGATTTGTTATGTTTTGTCAGTTTTCTAAAATGTATTATTTATTGTTGATTTTATGAAAAATATTTTAAGTGGAAATATAAGTAATATTGTAAATGCTGTTTTTAATTTAACAATATCTAAATTTAAAATTGCAAAACATGATGTCACACCAGGGGAGGGAGGTCACACAAATGTGAATACCTGGGACAAGGAGGGGCGGGGGGGGGGGAGGGGCTCCAAAAATCATGAAATTCATGTGTCATAATTTATGGATGGCCCCTTAATGCAGGTATGGGCAGCCTTTTCTTAGCTGAGGGCGTAATTTCGGGAATTAATTAGGTCATGGGCCATAGGTAAGAAATAAGTAGGTCGTAGTGAATAAAAAGGTGAGAAAAATTCACATATTTCTTTATTTATTAGAATTACAATAACATAATCAAACATACAAAAAGCAAATTAACAAAAAACAGAAAAATAAAATGAAAATTAATGAGAGACTTGAATTTGAAGCTGAGAAACAAGATGATCGAGTTGTCTTGAAGCTCAATCAATTCCATTTGTAGGTGAAGTGGAGCATCTTCCACATTACACTTACATGGATTTGCAAAAATATTGAAAGTGATATCCATATTCTTAAAATAGGAAAACTGATCAGTGAATTGCTCTGATAGTAGTTTCAGTTCTTCAGCATAGCACCATATTCAACATTTTTGTGAGTGGATAATGTTAAAAAATGAAAACAGTTTTTACTTCTCATTTGTTTTACCACTGTGCATTATAAAAAAGTATTCATCAGTCCATTTGTTTTGGAATTGTTGACATGTGTGCTGAGCGGTTTATATATTACCCCCGATAAGCAACTAGAATACTCTTGATTGTACGCACATATGTGATGCGAGTGGTCAGAGTTGACTGTTCTGGCGTTTCACTGCGTATGCTTAATAATATTATTTATCAATTTTTTATGATTTGAATAAATACAGAACATTTTTGTGCATTATTTGAAATTTCTGAATCTCTCGCAGGCCAGATTGAAGCTGGTGGTTGGCCCGATCCAGCCCGGGGGCCGGGGGTTGCCCATATATGCCTTAATGCAATGTGTGTGTTTCTTGAAGAATAATCTTCAGTCTTCTTAAAATGTGATTCTCAAAGTTCGATTTAAATGCAAATGTGTGATCTGATACCAGTTTAGATTCAACCACTTTTAAAGAATATACAGAGTGATTGTCAAGCAGTGACTTTTTATTTGGATGTGTAACCTCCCCACCATTATCTGGTGTGGTAACAATAGTAAATATATTGGTGACTGAAACATAATATATGAATCTAGCAGATTCTTCAGATTAAGGTATCAGAAATATCACATAGCGAACAGCATCATCTATGGTCATATCTTAGATAAGAGATGTTGCAAGATGTACCCCAAGCAACATTTTATTGTAACATAAACTGTTACAAAATAATCTCTTAATAACTCCCAGAAATATATATATATATAAGGCAATGGTGGAATGCCAAATCAGATACACAAAAATGTAAATTGTATTAATGGAGCAATTGAAAAAAGACAATGAATGAATTTTAAAAGATATTATTAATATTTAATAAATAAACAATAAGAGATGGGCTTATTGGTAAGGTCTTTTCAGTTATTGAGCCCAGAAGGATGTCTGGTATCTGAGATATTTTGGTACACAAGTTTCAACTCCGGAGTTTATTTGTGGTGGTTCCTGGGAAAACTCTGGTCATAAAGTAGTTTTTGGAGTTGGAGTTGTGAGTGTTGGCATGTTCTACTACTGGAAAGTACAATTAACACAGTTGACAGTATTTACTCCGTTTATCAGTCCTGGCTCTCCTTAATACCAGCAAGGGTAGGATAAATAGACCCATCACATATTTTAGTTGGCAGCAAGAGGCTATACAACACAACACAAATGATTAGACAAACCAGGTGTACAATGTTTTGTATGACCCTTAGGCCTTGTTACAGGTGAAGCATATTATATTTTTTAACTGTTTGGCAATAGTTGGTAGCTACATGTGTGAACTATCATGAGTTGTAATAGTGTCACTGCACAATATGAAAACAATAATTATTTATGAAAAAATTCATGGACCCTGAAGTAGGCATAGAATGGATAGTGGAGACAAACTGAATAAAAATTGAATTTAAATAACAAGATGAAAATAAAAAAATAGAAATGAGAAAAATATGATTCGTGTGGTACCCTTTGGCATGTATTCCATCACCCTTCCTGCATTAATAAAAGTTTATCCAAAATTTTATGAAGTGTATGTGTATCATGACTGTCTTCAACTTGTAAGCTATCCACTGCTATCTTCTCTATACTGGCAGTGGTAAGCCAATATGCAACAACCTTACTCTCGCTACCAACAGTTGGCCCTCTAGCTGTTTCAAGCAGGTTGCCTTCTCCATCAATTTCTCTTTACCATAACAAAGCCAGAACTCACTTTAATTTACTTTTTTATCAATACTGTTTTTTTTCTCTTAGATACTTCAATGAGAGATATTATTATTATATCAATAATAATACAATGTGACAATTAACTTCATTTATTACGTTCTTGTTGAAAGACAAATTAATTCACAAATTCTTCACAATGTTCTTCAAATTCTCTCAAAAATCTATATACTGCTTTCATACCACTCAGTCATTCAGTCAAGGCTGCTGCCTCATTCCCTACAAACCTACCATGACTATACTATTCAGAGACCTCGCACGGACTGCAGTGAATGTAATACAGCTAAACTACGAGTGTATTGTACTGTGCGGCAAGCTGGGTGGCGAGCCTATTGACAAAAAATGGATTCTTTAAGTTCTGAAACAAGGCTTTATTATTATTATTATCTGAATTACTATTTCAAGAAAAAGAAATTTTAAAATTAATTTTTAAATAAGCAACTGTAATTATAAAATATTATAGATCAGGGTGGGCTGGTTATATGTGGCATATATGTCACAAACTTTGGTAAGTTTGTAAATAAGTGTTTACAGTCACTATAATTATCATTTTTTTAATATTGACAACTTTTTTGAGAATTTACTAAAAAAGCAAACAATAAATCAGTGGTGGTTATAACAGTTTGAAGAACTTCAGAAAGCTCAACTACGTCTTCAAGGTTAGACCTGTTAGACTTTATGCAGAAACAACTATCTCTTCTGAATTCTGTTTATTAGACATAATTTTGTTGCATCACAGACCTGCTGTCTTCTAGGTTGTAAGTGATGTGTTTAATACTGATTCCTTTTTTGCTTTAGCATTTCCTTAAATAATTTCCTTTTCATTGTCATCAATATTTCGCTACACTTTCCCTAGCACCAGACAACCTCCAGGCCTCTGGTACATCAGTACAATTTAACAACCTGTTATCTGCCACTGTTCCACATTTTGCACACGCCATCATGAAGTGGTATCACCATTGTATAAAAATAAACAAAAAAGCCTTCTTGTGTTCTTTAAATGCACCGCAGTCATCATTATAATAAAATAATAAAAATTGATAGTTTTCTAATCAAAGTACCAACACAACACATATTTTCAGTTAAACTGTTTAGAAGGTTAAGATAAGAACTGTTAATGAGTATAAAGGTTACGTACGGGTAAGTAAAGCTGGTAATTGAGAATGTTTGATGTTCTTTGCTAGCTGGAGAGTTTGAGATTGTCACAAGATAGAGGAATTCCAATGAAATTATTGAGAGAGCTGGATGCTTGAATTGATTGAAAATAATTTATGAATTATAATAACAGAAATAATAATCATGAAATAATAATAGAATAATACAGAGAAAGAGGAAAAGGAAAAGCAATGTATTATATCTCTGGGAAATAGGATGAATATTCTGAAATCAAAAACAGCAGGCTGGAAATATACATACTTTTAAAGGAATTATAAATGAAGCAAAAAACAGTGATGAGGGTAATGTATATAATGGCAAAATACTTTTAAGTAGGGGAAGGAATAAGATCTGTCACTACTCATTTTATCTATAATTAGAAGATGTGATACATCATTTGTTTAGGGAGGTAAAGTAAGTTCGGCTAAGTATGGAAAGATAAAAGATTAATTTTGTTAGATTTGTTGATATCTTATTGGTTCTAGCCAACAAAACTAGTGCTCTTCAAAAAACATATAGTTTGAGGGGTTACATAATGAACATAAACATTTAAAATTACTGTACTGAGAATAAATTGATGAGAGCAATAAAATTTGTGATAACCGAACTAAGAACTGAATGTACAAAACAGAAATAACATTAATGATGGTTGAGGAAGTTTATATCAGAGACGAATGTCTGTTACACACTGCAATTAGTTTAGAAATGAGAAAAGGACAGTAAATTGTTTTGTTTGGAATGTCCTGCTGTATGGATTTTTACAAGAGAGATCAGGATAAAATTTACATTTTAGAGAAGTGAGTTTGTAAAATAATGGAGGAAAAGAAGAGGATGGTTAGAGTGTTAAATGTTGAAGCAGTAGAAAATACTCTTAATAAACATTTATAACAAAGAAACAAACTTGATTGCATATGTGTCTAGAGGTAAAAGATTCCTGACAGTAGCTGTAGGAAAAATCAAATTGGCAGAAGTAGAAAGCTGACTGAGGATATAATATGTCAAGTAAATTGGATGAACAAGTGGTACATCTGGGAGAGAAGTGGACAGAGACAACAATGGTGATGACGACCATTAATTATACCAGGTGATGAATATCTGCATTATGGAGTGAAATTCTCGTGTTGAATGGCTGTAAAAATATACAGTTGGAGGAAAGAACAAATAAATTACAAATTTATTTGTTACATAGTTAGTAAAAAATAAAGCTGAGACAATTTTTTAATGTTTCCTTCAGCCATGCCTGTCAATTACATTAACAGATTTCATGCAGAAAGAAATTGGAACCTATGAAATAAATGGCCAGAATAATGTTCAGCATTTAGATGATTTTGGAATATGAATAATTCAGAATAAGCCACAACATCTCATGTTAATACTGAGTCATCACACACAAAAATTCAAGACTTCTTGCTTTAAACACACATCACTTGTTGTGGTTAGGCCTCTGTTAATATTAATAAACATTAATACAAAAATTTGGCTCATAACCACAATTGTAATGCTCCTAAGTTCTTTATCAGAAGTTTGATAAGGCAATGATATCTGTATCTGCACTTTCTCTCTTTTTTCTGGCTCTTTTGATTAGCTATGTTGTTATCAAGATGTAACTTTTAGATGAAATGTTTGTGAAACTGGTGTACTAATTTGTTGTAATAACGAGTGGATTGTTTTCAGACTCTTACAGCAGTGCTGTGAAAATGGATCCTGTGCACAGCCAGTTTCAATATAAGGAATAATGTGGAGAAGGAAATTATCTTTCTCATTTTATTCCTGTTTTTCTGTGTAATTATTCTTTGCATTATATTTGATGTTATAAAATTTCTTTTAATAACTGCACTTTCATGAGTTGTGAACAGCAACTATTTGTTTTAGCCTTACACACTTATGAAAATTTTAATTATTATTCTTTTCCTTGTTAGGTTTAATGCTGAATAAAAATAGTTTTTATTTTATTAATTGTACTGCCTGTTATTGCTTTTGACCAATATACATAAGTTTGATCATATTTCTGTGTTTATTAGACCCTGTGTTCAACTAAAAGGAGTACATCCTGAGTAATAAATAAAAACATTTCCTTTACTTTTTTGCACTGTGTACAAACAAAAATTAGCTAATTAATTATTAAAATGTGGAGGAATTATCTTCATAGAGTTTGTGGCATAGTACTGAAACACACAAATTGCAGAATTTTTTTAGAATCACACTTTTTTGGGTGGTAGGAGGTAAGAGAGTGATAAGCCTAGAGAAGTCTCATTGGAGGGGGGGGGGGGAATTGGCAGTAAGACAATATATTGTTATATTGACTTTCAAAGCCTATTTAACAAGACACTATATTGTTTCTTGTTGCATATTTAAAAACTTTGTATTTGGCCTGATTTTGTTCATTTTGATTACCATATAGCTGTCAGCTGATTTAAATACATGGTAATTTTCATTCCTATACTCATTTCTTAGTATTGATTCATTCATTAGAATGTTTCCACTTTCGTTTGTCATTCTGCACTTCCTTATGAAGAGAGTGTGCTTATTTTAAAAGCAAGTTTACATCTACTACTGGCTTGTAAGCCTGAAGCATATACCTTGTATTCTACATCAAAATGTATTTTTATTTGTGAAAATTTTAGTTGTGAGGTGGAGGTTGATGGCTGGTATGTGGGGCCTGGAGTTTGTACTTGGGCCATTGTACCTCCCTTATCTGGTGTGTCTGCACCTTAATAACCCCTTGAAGGGTTCATATTACTAAAAAAGTGATATAATTTTAACTTCAGAAACTTCTTTATGATTGGAGTTTTCCCAAAAACTGTCGCAAATAAAATTCAGAGCTGGGAACTTGTGTACCAAAATATCTTGTTTACTAGAAAGCACATTAATTGCAACCCACTTATATTATGTCTTTCTGTAAATTGAGGAACACTGGTCTGTTGCTTTAAACATTCTTTTTGTAATAGGTAGTTGTTATTCATAATGTTTATTCATAGTGGTCCCCAGTGCCAGAATGTCTTAATTATCTCAAAAAAAAAAAAAAAAAATCATGTTCTTATTTAAATACATGTTTTCCATTATTTATGAGATACTAAGTCTTGCTGTGCACTGATTTCTCCTGTTGGTGTTGAATTCCATAATATATTTACCTTTTAAAGTAAATAGCTTACAGTGTTCTGTCAATGAACACTAATTTTTATGGGTAATCTCTACGGCACGGTTGTCACCCATTGAATACTTAATATATGTACAGTTTTAAATGATGAACAGTAAATATTTAACTAAAAATATTAATAACTGTAAAATAATGGATGACTTAAGAAACTTACACATTTAAACTATGCACCATATAACACCTTACTAAATCAAATATATGATTTTAAAATGGAGTAAAACAATTTTACACCATGTTTTGATTACAGGAAACTTTCTTTTCCTGTGTGAAATAATTAATTATCTGGACTTTTTGTAAAACAATTTATTTACATAAAAAATACTGTTTGACTTATTCATAACTTTTCAGTATAGTCTCCCTCCTTTGTTATGCACTTGGTCCAGCAGTCCACAAGCTTGGGTATTCCTGCCAAAAAGAAAGTTTTCAGTTGATTGCAAAGCTACTGATACATCACTTCCTGCACCTCTTGGTCTGAGAAAAATTAATGACCTTGCAAAGCATCTTTCAATGGCCCAATCAGATGAAAGTCAGACAGATCAAGAGCTGAATTGTAAGGTGGATATTCCAGCAGCTCAAAACCCAATCTGTTGATCATTTCAAGGGTGAGTTGGGCTGTGTGAGGGCAGGCATTATCGTGCAACAACACCCTGTTTCTTTGACAAATACTTCATCATTTGTTATACAATAATACACAGTAATATTCTTTGTTGATAGTTTTCCTCTTCTCCATATAATCTTCCATTAAAGGGCCCTTTGTGTCCCAAAACATGGATAGCATAACCTTTCCTTTTCTCTTCACCGATGGTTCAGGGTATTTCCAGTCCATATTCTGGTGTTTTGATCCTGGTCCACATTTCATCACAGGTTACTATTCTTTCCAAAAATGAGTCACCCTTTTTGTTGTAATGGTTGACTAAACATTGGCAGACCTCAAGACATTTGAGTTTGTGTTCTTCACTGAGTTCTCTTGGCACCCATGACGAACAAACTTCACGAATGCCGAGTTGATCATGGATAATGTTATAGGCAGAACCATGACTGATGTTCAAAGTACATACTACATTATCAATAGTAACTTGCATATTTGTGAAAACCATCAATCAAACTTGCTCAATTTTGTCATCCATGGTGGACTTCCTCTTCTTGCATCACAGTGTTTCGGCCACTTTTAAACTTCTTGAACCACTCAAAAACACTTGTCTGCATCAATGTACTATCCCCGTTCTATGCTAAAAGTCTACAATGAATTTCAGTCCTTTTACTCCTTTATACCAAAGAAATTGTATTACTGGCCTTTGTTCCTCCTTTGTGCAAACTGATAGCAGAACAGATATGTTTACACTGTCATTGACGGCTCAATATTGTTGCGATGAACTTCGAGTGAGACACACATCACCACAGTAGTATCAACTGTAAACATGCATTCATGGAAAGCAGTACAACTGCTGAAAAATTGTTTTATTACGAAAGTCCATATAATTTTTGACTTGCAGCATATGGACTTAAAGGTTTTGTAATATACTTTTTATGTTTGCAAGAGTAATATGAATTTAGAAGCAGGAAAAATATTTTATCCCTTTGTGCAAATGAAAGTCAGATGTACTCACTCTAAAGTTTTCATTTGTGACTTGAAGATTTTTTATATATAAAAATTGAAGAACTTTATGAAATAGCAGCTAATATGTAGTAAAATTGGAATGTTTATAATTCATTGATGTACTATTTTTGAATGTCTTTGTAATTCTACAGATGTTCTCTGTTATTTATGTAATGAATACAATACAATACAATACAATATACCCCAACCATGGTCAATTGCCTTATGATTGACTAGCATCAACATACTGAATCAATATAGTGGAATGACATTTTTTACATAATTGAATGTCTGAGATGAATTAAATGTTCACAGTTGTAATTTTGCTCTACAACTACCATTTAATTATTCCAGTTCAAAGTTTTCAAGAAGTTTATATTTTTGTGCAGACTTGGACAATTCTTGTTTTTCATCAATTTGACAGAGTAACTTTGTGCTCTAGCAACTTTATGTTCAGCATTTGTACGATATTTGGTGATGTGATATCCTCAATAAAATTGTTATTAGTATATTATTCTTCATCATTTTTTACCTGTAATTGTGTGTGTGTGTGTGTTTTTAAAATACACACACACACACACACAAAAAGACTAGCTTAACTCATAACCAAAAGTTGGTTTGAATCCTTCTGAAGGGGGCACATTAAGCCAATGTGTCAGAGGCAGGGCAGCCAGTTCCTTTTTCTGGGACCTATAATTTCACTTGGAATATTTTGGTGTAGCTCAGATGTTTAAACACTCTTCTTGAAAATTGTTAGTAACACAGATTGATAAAAACTAAATGGATTAAATGTTGCAGAAATAATTTATTCAGCTTCTTTCTTCAAAATCATACTATATCTCTGTAAATGATTATTTCTCTTTTAATCCTTGTCAGATAATAATTTAATACAAAATATAATAAAGTCTTCTTATTTTATTATATTTTTAGTTCATTTTAATTTTTGTTGATTGGTTATTACAATTTTATATTTTGCTGGAATTATTGTTGGTCATATTCTCACCCATAATTATCACCTCCACCCTTTCCTCATAGTCGTGTGATGAGTCTCAGTATGTACACACCCAATACCCTATGCCATTGGTCCACTTGTCAACATGATTAAGGTTTATACCAAAATACTGTAAAGTGTATTCATATTTGTATGTTTGTCGTGGCTCTCCTTCCTTCCTCTGTGATGAGTGACAGATTTACTTTCCTATCCATCCTTATCTTTGTTGTCACTATTACTGAATTGTTAGCTTCAAATTAATAGGTAATAGTCAAATGTGTTGCTTTTGTTTGTATAGTGCTTCCAGTGATGATGCCTTAGGAAAACGGACACCCACCACTACAGATGAGGTGCCCAACAATGTAGACAACTCTGCAGAAGACAAGAATCAATCAGATCCTAATAATAGCCAGTCGCAGAATCAGGTATGTGGCATTACTGTTGATATTGTTTATGGAATGTCATACTTCTTTGCTGATGTCTATTGGAACCACTTAATTTCTGACTGCCTTACCTAAGAAAGAAGATTTTCAAACACCTTTACTCCTGAAAATGAGTCATATTTTCTCTTCAAGGCACCTCTCTTAATTCTTCCATCAATAGCTTTCCAAGCCTTGTACACTCTCACCACTCTCTTCACCCTGATCCTATCTTCCAGTGAAATCCATCCCAGTTCCTTTATCATATCAGTTATTCCAGAGAAAAATCTTGCAGCCCTTGTTGGTACCCCTCCAACTTCTGTGTTTGATACACAACCTGTGGGTCCCATACTACACCACCATATTCAAGCAGTGGTTTGACCAATATTTTGTAACCCAATTCCCTCACTTCCTTGGTACGTCTCTTTATCACCCTCTCCAATAAGTGAAGAATTTTGTAACCTTTTTCTACCTTCTGTCCAATGTGTCCTGCCCAGTTGAGTTTATTGCTGAATGTTATGCCAGGCTATTTGCATTTAAGTATTCAACAAGCAATTCCTTCTATACCTTTTAATCATAATCAGCCTTAATTTTTTTTATCTGTATATCTAATAAGCTTACTATTCTTTGCTTTTATTTTCATCTCATGTTGACAGTTTACCAAAATTGCAACATCAAGACTGATATCATAGATTAATCAACCAAATTTCAACTTACAGTTTGAAGTTCAGAGTGGTACGCTTTATTCATCTTTCATAAAAAATTAAAAAGCTTTGCATATGTTAGGTATTACTTTGTTTATGCTGGTGACAGCTGTAAAAAATAATTTTCTGTCGAGACCGAAAACTTATGACATAATTAACATTACTTTTCTCAAAATATTCACTCATTTATCTCACTACTGCAGAGACATTTATGTTTTTGGGTGATATAGTTCATAGATGTGATATGTGTACGAGCAGAAACACTTAGACCTAGGATTCAGGAAGACGTGGCTTCAAATCCCTATCTGGCTGTCCAGAATCCTGTTTTACATGTTTTCCCTAAATCACTCCAGGTGATTCCTGGTATGGTTCCTTCAATAAAGGTCATGGCCAAAATCCTTGCACATAGTTCTTCCACACCTTTAATGATCTCAATGTGGTGTAAAGTCTCAAAAAAAAAAAAAAAGTAAACCACAAACTTGTTATGACAGTATATCTTGCACAGATTTTGTATAATTCAGTGAATGAAACTTCTGTTTCATATTGTAAGCATACATTTACTGCATCCAGTAGACTATTGTATTCAGGATTGGTTCTGCCTTTCATTACTAAAAAATGAATAGGGAAGAATGATTGACTCTAAAATTTGTAGGTACTCTTCATGATTTTCCACACCTTAAAATCTCAATAAATATGTTAAAAAAAAGGCAATTTTTCAGAAAAAAATAGTGTTAATTATTAAATGAAATGTTTACAACAGTGTAGAATAACTCAAAATTTCTTTCTTGGAGATCTTTACATTTTCAATTTTTTCAGCACTGATAATGTTCAGATTTATTTAAACATAATAATTCACGTTCTCATTGCCATAATTAAGCAAAAGTTACCTTTTTACAGTGTTGTTGATAAGATTGTGGCTTCTGATATTTTAATGCTCTTTGCATACACTTCTTTTATCTTCCTTTTATTAACTGTAAGTAACCATTATTGTTATAAGAAACTAATTGATTCCAATGTAGCCCTGATGGAAAATTCCCTTTACACATACTTTTACAGCACCAATACTCAAATTCTTTCTTTATTTGAACTATGTTGTTCACTGTATCTCTTGATAATTTATTACAGTTCGCGACTCCTTTACCTGTAAAGGAAAATGTTATCATTCTTGTACGCTCAAAATCAAGTGCTATTTCTGATTCATAGTTAGTTTCTACTTCTCTTTCACATACTACTTCTAAATACTTCTCTCAATATATGTATATACTTGATACAAAATGTCTATACTAACCCTGCAGTCTATTCTCCCTCTTCCCATTTTTCTGTGCCACCAAACCTAGCACTGCTATCATACCAATACAAATTGTGTTCTACAATATTTTTTGCCATAAATTCTATGCAGCCACCTTTGCATTTCCTCCAATTTCTAATTTCTGAAATGTGTGTCCCGTACTATGTACCATACTCTAACTAGTTACTGACCAAGATATTCTGTCACAGTTGCCTCACATCCTTGGTATATCCCCTCAATTACCCTCTTATGTATATGCAGGACTTTAAATCTCTCTGTATCACCTGCCCAATGTGTCCGGCCCAGTTAAGTTTATTGTCAAATGATATTCCGAGATATTAACACTTCATTCTTTCAACAGAAAATTCTTGCTCCACCTTATAGTAATATATAAACTTTTATTTTTCTATATGTGTATCTAACTAGTTATCTACTTTTTTAGTTTTTTTTATTCAATTTTTACATACTCAACTAGATATCCTACCCAGATCACAATGAAGTCATTGAAAAAACTTCCATAATATAATCTTATTATACATCATTATTTCATTTGCAAATGCCCAGATGTTTCTTTGAGAATCTACGACACAACCATTCATTAGAATAATGAACAACACTGGTTACAATGAACCAGTGTTTCTCAACCTGAGGACTAGTAAAATGTCAAAAATAAATCTGTGGACCATTAACATGGATGGGCCTAAGTTTTTTTACCTTTGTATATATTATTCACATTTGGGACATAATGTATTGCATCGGTATAACGTAAATCTAAAACCTTATTATGATTTCCTACAGAAGCAAAGTTATGGAATTTGAACTGAACTATTGAAATTATATATTTTGAACAGACACTTAATTCTCATTAAGGAATTGAATAATAATGTTATGTCTGTGAACAGTCTGCTGCACTTCATGGAACACAGGAAAAGAATCACTACAATGCACAATTCTGTGTCACTCTTGTTCTATCTCCAGATCTTTCAATACTGCCTTTCCTATTCTAACTCTTCGTTTTTTATCAATTAAGAAGTCCCCCATCCAGTGAATCACATTTTCATCCAATCAATGGTTTTATTTACCACAATTATATTGCTCTGTGTCAAAAGCCTTATAGATATGCAGTTTTACTCTATGAAAATGACCTTCCTTGTCCAATTCATCCAAAATATTTTGTGTACTGCCTAATAACTGAGATGCATCAATAATCTTTCCTGATCTACAAACCAATTTCTTTCCTCTCAGTATTTTCTGATGAGACTGTATGTTAAGCTCCTCTTCAACATACCTTCCATTGAGGTCAAATCAAGTGATCTGTAATTTTCAGTCCTATTTTTCTCCTCTCCTATGTGAAAAGGTACTGCTACAGAACATTTGCAGTCCTTGGTATGCAGCAGATCTCCAGATTCAGAGCAAATATATTTCTAGGTTGGTACAATGGTGTATGCTCCTATTTTTGATACAGTTGTATTAATTATATCCATAAAAGCCCCTTTGTATGTTTTGAACATGGCTAGTTCCCCCATATTATGTCCAGAAAGTATTTCGAATTTGCTAGTCTGCTCATTACTACTTATGTGGAGAAGTTCACACTCCAATATTTTACTTCCCATACCTGTACGGAAGTCTATGATGGTATCATCATATTAGTTTGTTATATTTCTGCATTTTTCATATTGTTAACTTGTTCACCATTGCTTTCCATAATTTTATGAATATCTCTGTTCCTAAACTTACGAATATGACCATTAGAAATTTGTAGTTGTGTCATTCAGCGGTCCCTCTGCAATCATAATATGCTTTTGTGCTTATTTTTATTTATTGTTTTACGTATACTCATCAGAAGCAGATCTGATGGATATAAGAAGCTTATAATCGTAGGTTTTCCCGGCGAATCTGATGCTTGAAGATCTCTCGGGCATGCGGCCGGATCAATTGATCGTGGATGAACGCAGTCTCCTCACGTCGGCCAGCAGACGCAACATGAAGATGATGGCACGTTACGGCGTCGAAAATTTGTTCATCCACGATCAATTGATCCGGCCGCATGCCCGAGAGATCTTCAAGTATAAGAAGCTTCATTAAATCAGCTGGTTATAGAAACACATATAAAATGGCACCCATTTCAGGATGTCAAAAAGCATAGCCTAATAACAATAGGGGAAGGAATGTTTACCTTTTTTTTTTTTTAAAAAAAAGTAAACATTCCTTCCCCTTTTATTGTTATTTTAAAAAAGTAAACACTCCTTCCCCTGTTCTTATTATATCTTTGGCATATTGAAATGGCGCGATTTTACGTGGAATATATGTATTTCTATAACCACCTGACTTACTGAAACTTTTTATACCCATCAGAACTGCTTCTTTATCTACACGACCCAAAGCGTTATCACCAGACTTTATTAGGACGATATAAAACATGCTTTTCCCTGCCACTTGTGTAAGCATGTTTCTATAGCTAATCTACTCGTATTTGCAAATCTTTGATTCCTTATTATTGATCCTATTTCTTTTCCAGTCCACATCTAATATATTTAAATCCCCACCAGTAATGAGCATCCTGCCCCCATCTCTGAATCCTGAATACCGTATGGATTTATTTTTCCTTAGGCGCAAGGGTTTGATCTTCCCATTTTTGTGCTCTCAGAAAATAACCGCTAGTATCCAATGACTATCATACATGAATAGCATTATCGAACTGTAATAATCCTTGCTAACCAGTTTGAATGCCCTTCTGCCAACTTTCCCCCTATCTCTGAATAAATTAAAAAGTGATGACAAATCCAAAGCGAATACAACAGATTGTCATTACTTTTCCCTTTCACGCTCCTGTGGTGCTTGAAGCTCTGGAGATATGATGCAGTCCATTGCCAACAATAATGTGTGTTTGTACGAACGTTTAGATTCGGCATAGTTTCGGGTTCTATTTGTAATCCATTGGCTAATTATTTTTATTTCTTTATAGCTGGAATTCAGCTTATTTCTCGACATTTATATTGTATGGGCAGGCGACTGTGTGCACGGTGTTGGTGAGTCAGCCGCTTGCCCCGCCCCTCGTGACAGGTGCCGGTACTTTACAACCGGCCGCCTCAGTCTCTTGGAATCTGCTCAAAAATATACTTCGCCAGAATAAACCAAATACTCATTTTTCTCGCCCTGAAATTAATGTATACAGTTTATCAAATTTTCTAAAATACTTGCATATTCGATGTTTAGAGAAAAGGGAAATTTATTCTCATGTCTAGTCTACCGTAGTGAGCCAGTGGAAGTTTTGCAATGCACTATTAGGGACGGATGTGCAAGTAAATGTTAAATGACGGTACTAGATATTGAAAAATTGATTAAAAAACCTTGTTTGCAGTTTGAAATAACATTCCATCCTACTATTATGACGTAATTTTTCTACTCAAAGCAGGCCCCGACTTTAAACATAATTGAAGACTCGGGGGGAGGGGGGGAGGAGTGTAGGTAAGTGAATGTTTATAAAACTTAGAAAAAGCAATTTAAATGTTTAAAGTGTCATGGGATTGGTATATGGTATTAGTATATTTTGATCCCTAAAATAAAACATTTTAAGTTCAAAGAACGTGTAATCAGAGCCTTTCCCATCTAGCTCCTCCTCAGAGTGAACTAATTCCTTCAAATCTTATCAAACGTTCCTCTGTAAGTGGAAAAAAACACAAAAGTCAATTAAAACATACACAATAATTCCGTAAATATTAAGAGTAAACGTACAACTGGATGTGATGCCTACGCAGTGATGGTTCTCACATCGCTGACGTTTATTGCGGAGCATCTGACTGAAGATATTTACAGCATCATAAAGTCAGAACTTCATAAGGACTTGCAAAACTTTAAATTTTATCTGGAAATCGGCAGGAGACCTAGAATAAAGAAAATGTTCCAAGTATGTTACGACAAACGGAATATGACTAAATTATTGTGAGGTATACATGTTTTCTGAAGATTAACATATTATTTTATGCTGGAGGGGAAAAGTCTTCATCTTCCGATGGTTGACCATGTCGTTGTGTCCGTATGATGCCCCTTATCATTCCTCCATGGTATTTGTGCGATAATGCAGCAAAAGGCTGTGGCTGGATGTAATAGATATTACTTTAATAGGCTGCGGTTTAAAAAGTCATTTTGGAAAGTACATTGAGTCCAGTATGGTTTTCTGCCCAACACCAATTCTTTGGTAACGTTAACTACAGAAAAAAAGAATGGTTTACATATGCATGATTTTATCATTTCTTTGAAATCTTCAGGTGTTTACTTTATTATTTTTACATTTCATAATTCAGAATTTTTATTGCAGTCTAGATGCGAATGGCCACACGTAGGAAATGTAATTTTGACCTTCTTCAGACCATCAATTTGATTCAGAGTTCTGTAATGAATAAAGCGGAAGACGGTTATAGTTTTTAATGTGTCCACCAGCTGATTCACAAGATATTGCGACTTCTACGAAGACGTGAGTGATCAAGTGAGGCCACTTCGTTCGACCACTTTATTTGCATTGCATTCTGGATAAACATATAAAAGATTTCCCCGTTGCTAGAACATGGATATTGAATGACTACATGGCTAGTTGACGTTAATAGTAAGCGGCTTTGGTTGCAATATTTGGCAAATATACCTTTAAGCAAAGTCTCTGCAGATATTAATCTTTTTTTAATTTTACTCGACTCATATTTCGGGTTCATTTTGAAGTCGTAAAATGCTTGAGCCTGTCTCTTATGAACAATGTTTCTTGTCGTTACCATTGATTCGCTTGCTTCTTTCTCCCGTGCGCTTGATTTCACTGGTTCTTTCGCCTTACAGCAAAACTATCTCTTGACCTGCTTAGTCTGTTTTTCTTCTTCCAGTTCCAACCTCTCAGCTGATGCGTATGATAATTCTAAACCGAGCTGTTGCCATAACTCAATTTCGGAAAAAACTTACTTGCCTGCTTTCTTCTCCAAAGTCTTAAATTTTTCTCAGAATAATAACTGTTTCACAATCGAGGATCGACAGCATCAGCATGAAATCAATATCAAACGAATCACCTAAATCTAATTGCTACTAAGATTTAATCAAAGTTAGACTTCAAGTATACTTCGCCGATACCATCAGCAATGTGGCTAAAATATCTTTCGCTTTGAGTGTCACTGACCTGAATTCGATCGCTGGCATGAGAGATTTTAATTAAATACTGTGTTCTTGTTATGGAGTCATTGCTATGGAAATGATATACTGTAAATTGATGAGGACTTTACGTGACGACGATGTATCTTAATTTAGCTGGCGGCATTACGTAGCTTACGACCAAACGCTATTAATTACGAAATAAAATGCATTTATACCAAATAGTTCCCAGTAGAAAGAGGGGTAAAACAAGGAGACTATGTTCCCCAAACTATTCACATCAGTCCTGGAGTTGGCAATGTCAAGTATCCAATGGAAAAAAGAGGGCTGAGAATAAATCGAAGAATTCTCATAAACTTAAGATTCGCTGATGATATACAAGTTTTATCCTTAAAACAGCCTGGAAAAACTAAAAGAACTGATAAATGAACTAGAGGCAGATTGCAGGGAAGTGGGCCTTAGAACAAACTTGTCAAAAAGCAAAATCATGCAAAACAAACGGGTAGATAAGGACAAAGACAAAGCAGACATGAAAGAAGCTGGTATTGAGTCCGTAGAACAGTACATTTATCTTGGCCAACTGATCAACATGAATGGCGACTCAAAGTCTGAGATCTTCAGACGCATAAAACTGGGCTGGAGAGCATACGGAAGAAATTCCATAGTTTTTAAAATCAAACATACCAGTATATCTTTGAACAATGTTTATGACCGGTCCTCACATATGCCTGTCAGACTTGGACCGTAAACAGTCAAATTATCGAAAACTGAGAACTGCCCAGTGAAGTATGGAAAGAGCAATGCAAGGGTTTACAAGAAGAGATAAGAAAAGGGTAGTCTACATTCGTTTGATAACCAAAGTGACAGGCATTTTAGAAAAATTGACGACACAAAAATGACAATGGGCTGGTCATAATGCTCGAAAAAGAGACGACAGGTGGACTACGGCAGTTCTGAACTGGATACCAAGGAACCTGAAAAGAGCAAGAGGAAGACCTCCGGATCGTTGGGATAGAGACATACGACGAGTAACTGGCGAGAACTTGGGAGAGAGTTGCTCAAGTTCGATCAGCCTGGATGGAACTAGAACAAAATTATGTATCATTAAACTGTAAAATATAGCTCATATGGCTTAAAGAGACAGCATCCTCAAACAAAGATTGATAAAGCTGTAATAATAATAATAATACCAAGCTATTGGGAAGAACCAGGTTCAAGCCCACCTTTAAGATAGAACAATTTTGTAGAAATAAGAGTTATAACGATGATTCACTTTTTGTCATATAATTGATTTTTCAAGAAGAAAAAGCTGAAATAAAAATTGTAGGGAAATATGGAGATTGAAGTTTTTTAAGCTTCATTTGTAGGTGCAGGTTAAGCTTGATATTGGTTAGAAAGAGAGAAGAGAAATGGAGCAGAGCATCAAAATGTACTTATTGAGCAGATAATGCAATCAGTTTGTCCTATTTTTCTTTAGCTCTCTCTGGTGCGATTTTCCAACATGTGCAGGTCGTATCAGGACTCGGCCACTAGTTTTTATGCAAATACGTTTGTAAGCAGGCAAAATAAATTAAGATTGGTCTTACGCCAGCTGGGAAGATTTAGTGTCGTTTATTTAACGTCGTACTTAGTAGTGCAGGTCTGTGATAAGCGAAGTTTGATACCTGTGATAAAATCTGCGCACAAATACTTCTAGCGAATTACGAGGATCGTTCAATAAATTCTTAGAAGAAGGTTAAATACAAATAATTTTCTGCAGATTTTTTTGACATAATTTCCATTTAGTTGTATACACTTTCTCAAAACCTTCTTTAACTTCTCAATGCACCCCAAAAAGTAGGATCTTGGAAGTTCTGCAAACTAGGCACCGGTTTGGGCGATGACCTCATCTTTCTACGTGAACCGTATTTTAAGTTTGGTAATATAAAATGTCACTGCTGACCAAATCTGGCGAATACGGTGAATGCTGTAACAATTCGAATTCTAATTCCATAATTTTGACCACCGAAACAGCGCAGGTGTGCACCGTGCATTGTCCTGATGGAAGAGGATCATTTTTCAAATGAGGGCGTTTTGGCGGCCCTGGTAGCGCGGGGCTAGCGAGTTGATTTTGCGTTGCAGGGGTCGCCCGTTCGAGTCCGGCCCAGGGCATAGGTGGTCTTAATTAAAGTGAAAGAGGGCGTCTAACGGGAACAATAACGATGCATAGTAAAATATATCCACTTATTGCCTTACAAACCGAATTAAGATCAAGTACAAAACTGATTTTTTAATAAAAACGCGATGTCCACGTAGCACTGAAATATTAGATTGTGTCGTGGGTCTTACTCTGGAAGATTAGTCTGATGTCTTAGCGTAAACATCTAGCTTTTTAAGTAGTCGGAATTCGTTTGGTTCTTGTGGCACTGTGAGATAGAAGTAAATGGTTACGCGATGAAGTTTTTTCCTCGACTGCAATTATGTCGGCCAAGCCACCTGTTACGTGTGACGAGAAAGCGTGAACATGCACTAGTGTTCTACAGGTTGCATTATGTAGAGACGGCATGATTGTCCTTGCCATCTACTGTTATTTCTGGCTGTTGTTGGCGAGTCCAGAAATTTTTAAAGACACAATTGAAGTCACATCAGCTTGAACGATGGAGACTTCTGTCCGATTCGTGATTTCGATATAGTTTCCGCGTCCTGGACATTCCATTGCTTCCGTCGCCAGCAAGGTTTATACTAAACAAGAGCACAATTGTACTCAGCTACTCAAGATTACGCATTCGTCATCGCTCGCTGCAACTTTTAGGTATTTCTGTAGTTGTGAGAAACATTCAGATATGCTGTGTCAAATGGCACTAAAGCGGTTAGGATTGAACTTTACGAGGTCGTTTGACACTCGCCTTGGCAGAAGTTCTCGCGCCATCTTGGGGACTTTTCCCGACACTGCCTTACTTGATTATATGGGGGTTTGTGGTTGTATCTTGATTACTGCTAATATGTAGAGGAAAGGTGCCTATTATGCGATATTTCCCTGATATGAGACACCTCAACTGTGCTCATGCTAGGTGCTGAAATCTGGTGGGAAGTTTCTTAAACACATCTCTAGCTTGTCCGACGACGACACAGTGAGTGGGATGCCATTGTTGAGTCAGACATAGTACGTAGAGGCTTTTATAAAATTTATAGCGTTTGGATTTTTTGTGACATCGGTGTTAAGACATTATCTCTGCTTAAAGATGAGTGGATATTACTGTACTCTTTTATTGGTGTTATTTGTGACGGTGTTACCTATAATTATTGACAATTAGGTTCACTTTCCATCGAACGTTGTTAGCATGTGCGTGATTCTTTGTGTAAGATGGCGAGATTCCTAATATGCAATAGTAAGGGGATCCAAATATGCGACAGTGTCGTAATTTATACAATACTATCATAAGATAACAAAATGTTATCATTTATTGTAGTAAAACATTGTAAATTGCATTTATTTTGATTAAATTACCATAAATAGGGATTACTTTGACTAGTCTTATGATCAGAAATTGGAATGTTTTCTGGACCTTTCTATTAGGGCAATATTTTATGGGGCCTTTGAAAACCTACTATGCCCAAGAGATAGAAACATGGTTGGCAAGTAACCCAGGTCGTGTTACCACCCCATTATTAATAGCCAGGTTATTTGGGGCAGCTTACAACCGAGCAGCAACAATGGAAGCATCTGTGAATGCCTTCAGAAAAACAGGTCTCATCCCATGCAACAGGAACATCTTCAGGGGGCATGAATTTTCAATTCATCGTCATGCTGTCGCTCCTCAAGAAATAGATGCCGAAAATGAAAATGAAATTAGTGATGGTGGTATTGGTCAAGCTGTCAGCCCTACAGACATCAGACCTCTCCCACGGATTGCGAAACCACCTGGAGATAGTCAAGAAGGTCTAACATCGCGTTCGTGCTCTGCTGCGTTACTAACTTCATCTCCTTACGTGAAGCGATTGCAAGATTCTAAACAGAAGAAATCAGCCGCTGAAGCTAAGAAAGCAGCCAAAAAGTTATTTGGAGAGAAGAGTGGAAAATCTTCAAAGTGTAGACCTAAAGCAGAAGAATCGTCCAGTGCCTCGGCATCCGATGTCCATCATGATTAAAGTGGTGAATCAGACAGCAGTGATGACGACGACGCAGAGTGTCTGTTCTGCACAGGGCGTTTTTCTGACGAAAAACACGGGGGAAAATGGGCACAGTGCACGAAATGTTATCGCTGGGCTCATGAAGATTGCGGTGTCACAGAGGACAATTTTGTTTGCCCGCAATGTCTTAAAAATAAACATAAGTAGTGTTAAATGAGTGAGGGATATCAGAAATCAATGAATATATAAATATTGTATGTTCACATGTCATTATTTGGTAATAAAAAAATCAAAGGAAAATATTGTTACTGTCTCATATTAGGAAACCTTTACTTCATTTCAAAAAAATGTCTTGTTTGTGAAGATTTAATAATTACTTTGAAAGATTGTTTAATATGGCAAATATGACAAATGTATGGTAAAATTAAATAATGCAAGATATTATTACCATAATAAAAAATATAATTGCATTTACTTTTAGGTCCTTAAAATGCATTTTAAAAAATGTGTCTCATATTAGGTACCTTTCCTCTACTTTTCATCCGTATAATATTTCGGTATTTCAACTGGGATTTTTGACAAGTATACACCGCCATTATGCTAAATTTCGTTTCCACTTAAAACCAATACAGTTTAATTTCCACTTTAAGAATTGATAATTTCCACGTTTCCCTGGTAGTATGCCTATTAAATTCCGACCGACCTGTTTCGGCCTTCCTTTAGAACGGAATTGCGCTGTGATTTACACTCTACGCTGAACACAACTAACTCCGCAGATGGTATGTTCGGTGTTCTTTAAGTTTGACCAATCAGCCGTCCCAGCGCAGTTAACTCATCTACGCTCGAAACACTGGTATTTAATACTAAGACCCGGCGCCTCTCTGGGAACATGGAAACTATTTATTCCAGCCGCGGAAGCAATCATTTTCACAATAAGAATTGTAGCTTCGCTGAATTAGATGTCGTAATGCGCAGTAGCTTCCAGATACGCCGAAACGATCCCAAAATGACGGCACATCCGTATCGTATCTACTGCTTACAAAACGTAACGGACCTTAGTCACCATAAGTTCTTTCATTCTCTGTTATCGAGTGGTATAATTTGATTCTGGTTATAGGCAATAGATTTGGAACTGCGATGCGAACTGTACAATCCAGCTCCCCGCCCAATTTATCATCTTCATTTTCTGGAATACCAACTCTCTCCTCCCCAGAGTTTGAAAGCAAATTTAGAGATGTACTCCCTTTTAGAGCATCTTATTGACAATGCAGTGATTTCTATGAAACTCAGTATTAGCGAGTTAAGTGGTGACTTGAAGCCAGGAAACTCACCGCGGCTTTAACTGAGAACACGTGCTCTGCTCAATTAACATCGTCACTGTGTATTAGCTGAACTTCGTCAAGTTTTAGTATGAACTAAGGACATAAAAATATTTTCAACAAGAAATTAATTTGGCAAAGATCATTCCAAGAGCCATTTGCATCCAGCTTGTCTGAGCAAATGTATGTGCAAATTAGATAGTTGCGGACAAGTCACCCGGGAAAATGAGAACTACGCAGATATGGGAGAAGGGGTTTAAGGTTAGCGACCAATAGCCCAAATATCTTCATTCACCACAGACATGTTGTTGCATGTGGATACTCTAGTTCAAACAATGTCACAAGTTTTGATCTATTTGCCCGGTTTTTGAGCATAATTGTCAGATTGCCATTTAACTGTGGAAGATTTTCATCAATGTAGACATGAGTTTCTTTCGGATTTTATTGACTTATACAACAGCTTCCCATTTTTTTTTTTTTTTTGGCACGTCAAATCAAAAGAATATAGTGACCGGAACAAAAAAAATCAAATATGTGTTGTTCAGAAAAACAGTCAGACACACAAAATAATAATAAATAATAATAATAATTTTTTTAGAACGGTCTACCGAAAAGAGTTAAGGTTCAGGTGCTGGAGACAAGGACGTTTTTAAGTCGCTGTTATGATAATTCTATTTGTGTGGAATTTAAAACATCATGATACTCCCATAAAGTCTACAGATATCAGGGATGAAAATTGAAGAAATAATGGACGAGTTAAGGTAAATGACACAATGATTCTGAACTCGATGTCCTTATAGCTTGTACCAGTTGTTAGTAATATTAAGGCTATTGCCAATCTCTTATGTGGTGTAATTGCTTTTCTCATGCAGGAGTTTTGGTTTGTGAAATGAGGAAATACAAGTTTCAATAAAATTGTTGCTTCAGTCTATGTTCAATCGTAAGTAATTTTACCAGTCTTGAGGTTCACCACGCAGTTCACTAAATAATATAATCGTTCTCTTCTTAGTAGCATTGTCTTGACCACACTGTACGTCGCACGGACGTATTTCTTTTAAGTTTAATTCGCTTTTTTCTTGCAAGACAAATTACAAAAATTGACCACAGTAAAACAGCCTACGCGCACGCAAAACTGAGTGCTAAAATTAGTGCTGAAAACAGTGTTAAGTGGACACATTTGGATTGCACAGTCTTGTTTGTAATAATATGATTTGCACAAAAATAGTTGTTGTATGTGTTTAATGTGACCGCAGGAAGGCACACTAGATGTTAGGTAATTATTTCGGTTTATATCGCTGGAGCATTCCCGAATCCAGATATTACTTTTGCAGAGAATAATTTCCCGGGTTCACTTCAATTTGTACTTTTCTGCATATTAGGTCTGCCAGAACCAATAAATCCTGATAATTTATCTTTTTACTCACATTTTTAAGTAGTTAGTAAAAGTATCATATTTTATCTCAACACCGTAATTAACATAATTTCGAACTCGTGACAGAATTTCAGTTAGAAGCGCATTGCATTTATGTCGTGGCTAGACTTACATTTCATTGTGAAATCTGAACCACAATACTTCTAGACGTATCTCCAATGATCAAACAGAGATTTGAAAAAGTTGCATCGGGATTTCAATGCAAGATGATGCATTTAGGAAGCAAATGTTTTAACAACCGATGTACTTACCAGAAATTTAGTTGTTTCATACGTGACTTTCCAGGACGACCTCGCAATGTGTTAATTTTATCTACCCCGCGGTCACTGCATATCGGGAGACTCAATTAAGATTTAACATTACATGCTGAACAACTATAACAATATTAATAATAGTAATAAATGCTTGATTTTTTTGATTTTTTTTTATTGGCATTCGGTTAGAGACCATAATACAGCCAATCTACATTTTTACAAAGCTTCTTACATCCATTTGCGTAACTTATCTATTTACACATTTCCTTATCTATATTCGGTAAAACTTATTACAATCTTGTTGAATGTTTATGCTATTTACAATATTCAAATTTCAACTGCCTTCTTAAGTACCGTAATCTAAAAAGCGATGCTAGACAATACATTGTAAGCTACGTTTCGCTCTATTTGTCAATATTCCGTTAAAATCCGGCAAAGTTTGAGGTTAACATCAGTACACGATACCATAGTTGAAATCGAAATAACAACACTTTAAGTTCAGAATAGTAGATAAACAACACATAGCAACCATAAATAAGAAGTTTCAAGTAAAAGATAGACCATAAACTTACCTAAATGAGCGTAATCCATAATAATCATAAAGCATAATACATAAGTTGTTTACACTACCACAACGCTAATATTCCGCTAAATTAAACACTGTAAAGCACTGTCATAATTAGAATTTCACCATCGGATATTAAATTCACTATTAACTCGCAGTTCCAGACCAACTTAAAGCAGTAAATATGACTTTTAAAGTATCACCTCATGGATTGTTCAAAAATTAATTTCAGCACATCTAAACAGCTTCAGAGCTTTAAAAGTAAATGTAACCAAGTAAAACAACCAGCCAGTTAATATTCTTTAAGTTTCCGGTAACCATCAACTAATAAATAGAAAATATAAGTAAATAAGAGCCAACTGGTAATGGCGTCGTAAAATCGAACTTTTAAAATTCAATAACTCACTAACTAACATATTGAACAGACTAAAAACTTTTCTAAAGTGATTAAATTAAATAAAGGTTCAATCTAAATTTAGTTTCAGGACACGACCGGCTTTAAATAAAAAGCGAAATATTTGGTTGCACAACGGAAAACAGTAAAATTTAGAAATTCTATAACTTCTGATAGACTTAACCAATTTAAAAGATTTTTACACCTCTGGACTCGGCAGGAGCCGGAGAACACTTTGAAAATAATATTAACTTGAGATTTTAAAGCTTTGAGGTGAAGCATTTTTCCTGTGACGTATGATGACGTAGAACAGTACGCGATACAAATGTGCTTTTAAATTAACCAAACTTCAAAATTCATTTTCACTGGTCTGGAAGCGCTAAAAACAAAACCTAACACATCACTACACTTGTCTCATTACGCTCTTCATCTTGTGAATTTCTGGTAGCACCCAGTTGAGGAAAACTTTTTACAGATAGGCTATTGTCTAGGTCAGTATGTCACTTTGATAAAAGGGACCCGTCCGCCATTTTTATCGCATTTTGATGAAGTATCTCGTTGGGTTAGGATGTAGTCTCTCGGTGAGCGAGTTCGAACAGGACCGGCAAGGAGCGCGGTGGTTTATGGGAAGACGGCTTAGAGCATTATGGCCGACCGGCGCCATTTCTAAAATCGGCATGACCAACGTAACTTTCTAAAACTTTACGACATGTGGTTATAATAGATTTCAATTTCATTTGGGGTGGTGCGGTCTGTTCTGTTTCATGATTTGTAATCTTCGGCAAATGATTTTCTCCGATTGCCATTGCTAACTGTGACTTTTGTAACTTCTGTGAAAATTTTCAAGAATATATAATTCAGTTATCCGGATGCAGACTTTCATTTCTACTTTAGTACCTTTCTTACAGGAGGTTAATCTGTAAGTGGCGACTGTGGTCATTTTACAGTTAGCATTCTACATGGTTTAACACGGTTATAGAACTTTTACGAACTTTGACAACTTTTTGGATGACTTTGAGTTTAGGTGAAGAAACCGATACTAGCCCCGATATCCGGTATATTCCCTAACAACATCAACTAGACTTAGTAATCGGCGGTTCTGTATATCCATTATTTTCTATTGATTCGTCTAAATCGCCGTATTTCTTTGACAAATCATCTGTAGAGGGTTGATCTATCTGGTGTTGGCCTCAATCGGTAGATTGGTGAGGATACTGTTAATTTTGACAAGCTAGTTGTTGTGCTTGCGTGGAAGTGGGGTTGTGCTGTGGTTTGGGCTTTAGGTTTGAAGAATAGTCATTTCCTGTTTTAACTTACAAGATTGGTTAGAATTCGATTAGAGATATTGAAAAGCAAGAAAGAAAAATTTAAGGAAAATCTTTGGACCAGTTTGTACAGGAGGAATTTGGATGAAAAAGAAATCACATGAACTATATCAGCATTCGGATAAAATTTCAGACACATTCACGAAAAGACGAATTAAATTCCATATTAGATATACAAATGCCTAACTGAAATCGAAAAAGATCTACAGGAAATCGGAATCACAGATGATATCATAGAGGACAGATGCAGATTTAGTAGCATGGACAATAACCACCAATTTAACAACAAACAGTATATTACAAGTAGGAACACCTGGAAGGAGGAACGTAGGAATGAGCTCAGGGAGCGATTTTGGGAAAACAAGAAAAACACATCTGCTAAATAAGTTCATTCGTGCTCCTCAGTTAGGCATAACGACGGAATAATAATAATAAATACTTGCTTCTTCAGAATGGCGCGTTGTATGGCAGAACATTTTAAATAAGTACAATGATGTGACTAGCTTAATTCAATAAAGCAACTCGTAGCGAATTCAAAGATTAACTACTAGTGTCGTGCAAACTGCTGTCTACTGACGCTCGAACTAGCTCGGTTATTTCGATGACCGGTCCTCTCTACCCGGGCGAGCTGTGACCGCTGGAACTTCCCCAGGCTCGGTGGACACACGAAAGCTCGGCGGACATACGAAGCTTCGGCGGACTTACGAAGGTTCAGCCGGCAAACGGAGGCTCGGCTGTGTAGGAATAGCGCTTGATGTCATCTTCACCCGTGCCGCGCAGCAACGATGGTACATCATAGAAAACTGGACACGATTGTACGGCAGAAGCATTCTACAATATATCAATGATTACTACCAGCATTTTGTGTATGTTCTATCAATTGACTCGCCGTAGACATGAAGTGTAATATGTATGTGTTTAACAAACATATGTAACTGAAGTATTTCAAACTATGAGATCAGAAAACAGTCTTAAAACATAACATAAATAAGTTATCTACAGTAACTGACAAACATAAAGCTTACCCTGAATCCACATTTAGTGCATCATGATTTCTACGGAGGTTTCAAATATATGTCATCTCTTGTACGGATTTGTACCTATTAATTCACTATATTGCTTTCACTTTAATGACATAAGTGATATCACTCTAATAAGTGATTTTTAATAAGCAAAAGATCATTCATATGTTAAGGAGAAAGTTTGTTCCATTTTTTATGAAATGCCGGAACATCGCCATAGTAAAGTTGAAACGTGGTGCTGATTTTATTTTTTAATTAACATAGTGTTGTGTCTGGTCTTTAAGTATCAGAATTTTCTGAAAATAAATGCTTACGATCTTATAAAATGATACAACAGCACGTAGAAAATAATAATAAGAAAACATATACTCTGAAATCTTTAATTTTTCAGTTACTTCATTCTTCGATTTAGCGATTTTAAGACTGCGGGGTATTTCGTGGCTGTTCCGATTTTCCAGCTCAAGTTCCAACGTGGCTTCGTCGCCACGCAGCACGCGAATAGCAGACCGAACCTACTGTCAGCTCGAGCTTACGTCCAGGCTCGGTCGTCTGCACTGTACGAGTATTTCCGTGCATTTGCCCGGCAGACGTTGCGCAGGCAGAGACAAACCGAGCGAGCCTAGAAAGCGTTTGCAAAACTCTAGTGCCTTCAATAGACAGTATTTTAAAAGCGCGCAGCGGGATAAAAGATATACTCTCGCGCACATCTTATTAGAATGTTTACCTTATTACGCGTCATCTTCATATAGCAAAAAAAAAATCCTACAAAACGTCCACAAATGGGTATTAAATTTTTATTGTTTCGCTCGCTTTCTCTTTACATTAAAACTTTGGTATGTAGATTGACACTTAATTCGAGAAGATCAGATAAAACTTCCGTTCACGAACTGAAGTCAACTGATCACACGAAATCGCAGTGTTTCTGACTCAGCTAGCTATGTTTTTAGAGTTTTCGTAAAAACAGTATCACTAGATTGCTCGTGAGACGCTATTTCCAACCGCTTACGTTTTCTATATTTCGACTTCGATTTTTGATGCTACTAGATCGACAATATACTAAGTTTTGTTTTTAACAGCATGAAACTTTACCATAACCAATAAAACCGATAGATCTTGACGAGAATGGTCGATTCACCGTGCAGGTAGGTATACGGCTTGTAAGTTTCCAAAGAGCGCAAATTACACGTTAACGGCGCTAGAAGCCAGAGGGTTCCAACTCGGCGTTAGAAATTCTTTGACTTTATGGCTGTGACGCAGTATAATTGAATTTTGGCTGTAGACGATGGATTGGAGTTTCATTGGCGTCCAATATTCATTCGCTATCGTCGGATTCACTGGAGTCCCCACTCCCTTCTCCTGGTATAGACGAAAATTTAAAGACTGACGTCAAAATAATGCGTGACTTAAAAATTAAACATAAATATATGAAATTTATTTTGAACCTAGAACTTCAGTCTACCGGCTGTAAAACATAGTGACCACTGATCGTTGAGGAAGGCACCTAAAGGAGGTAGAAAGCGTTAGATAATAAATAGACGCCGCGCCAGTAACATCAGCACTTACCTAGTAAATCTTCGTAAACGAAACACCTGTCTTAAATAATACTCCACGTTGCAGGGAAAGGTCCGAAATCCTTCAGTCTACATCTTCAGCATCTCGTTCGCCAGCTGATTGGGAAATTCATAGTCACTAGGCGGATCATGGTTTGAAGTCGGCTTCGAGAATAGTCCATTAGTATAAATACAATGCGAATCAAACATAAATGTGTTTTGAGATGAACACAAAGAGGTAGTGAATCTGTTGATTTCTGAAAGAAGCTAAAAATATTACTCCGAAAGAGAAATAAATAAAAAAATAACTATTGACCATCTTTATTTTGTGACTATTTTTCGTAAATATCGCGGACGTTGAACAGCACACAGAACAGGTGATAGGTTTGATGAGCGACCAACGTCTCAGGTGGAGTCGGTATACACTAGCAATTCCTTTGAACCTAACTGTATGTATGGATCTCACGACATTTGCACTGTAGTAATAGTCGCACTTGAGCCATCGAAGCAGCCTCATCTGTGTCAAAACCAGAGGAGAACAGGGGACCACCGTCCTAAAGCGTTTCGTTGTGGTCAGTTATTTTAAGCATCTCGTTTCCAGTTACGCTCTTGGCTTCGTTTGCCGGTCAAGATTCCTTGCTGCATACTCTGAATCAAAACAAGGAAAAGACTAGCCTGTCTGACTCAACTACCTGTTTAGGACCAGCAAACTTTCTTGCTTGCTGTAATTACAAATTGCTATTTGAATTCCCGCAACATTCGTTAGGCTAAATGTATATTTCAATGCGAAATCTATCTGACATTCTTCACTCAAAAAATCGTAAATTATGAAGTTCAACATTTTTGTGTAAGAACGGAGACTTTCACGCCGTATGCTTGAAATGAAGTTTTCACGGGTGTACCGCCGGATAGTGTACACTCGTGAAGAATTCATTTCAACATTTTTGTCTGTAAGTGTTGATATGAAGTACAGTACAGATAGACGAGCATGATACTTCATTTTAACGGTCTACACCCAACCGAGTGAATAAGCTATAACTCCCGGAGGGACTTCGGAACGATTCTAGGTTCGATTATCCAGATTTCGGTTTTCATAATTATTATTATTTAATAAGTACGCTAATGCAACTACAAATAAAATATAACAACTGTTGCATTGCTTATTATTGGCGAACTTATTAAATAATAATTATTATTTTAACAAGAAATTGCAGAATAAATGGCCAACAAGAATCAGGTATTTCGAGTTTCATGGTTTTCGAAATCGCTGTAGGGAAATGCCAAATGTTTCCTACGAAAAGAAAAGGCTGTGTATGGTTTCCATCTGGTTCCTTGTCAGCAATTCTATCCAGTCTCTAATGACCGCGATGTTATTTTAATATTATCTACGTCCGTGATCGAAGTTGAATTGTTGTTTCTGGAGGACCGAGCGTGGTGGATGAGCTGTTAATGCGCGGGCTTGCCGTTATGGAGGACGCGAGTTCTAATCCCCGTCCGGGCATCCGGATTTCAGTTTCTGCACGGACTGGACTTTCAAAAAGTCATGGCTGATTTTTTCCCGTTCCTTGATCGAAATACTTTCCCGCCTCTAAAGATCGCGGCTTCTATGAGACCTAAAAGAGGGGGGGGGGGGGAAGTTGAATTGTCGACCTTAGGAGATTATGACGATATGGTACCGAGTCAGCCCTTTGCCGACATAGTCAATACACACTAAGATTTTCATTGTTTTTAGTAATCAAAAAGTTACTGCTGAGTAAAACATAATCTAGCTCCATGATATATTTTTAAAACCAATATTTAGATAGAAATGTTTTTCTCTGGCTGCCGTCTGACCTTTGCTTTCTTTTACTCGACATTGGCACCGGGACAGTTGATAGGATCACTACACCGAACCTGCCGCTTTGTGTCACGAGTATTTATTTAGCAGTTAATAGAGTTAATAGAAGGGACCATTCCTGACCGTTCCGTCTCGAGAAAATTCCTCCCTCCTACCCTAAATCAGTGTCAGAGCGTTAGAAACGCAGAATTTCCGAACTTTTTGTGATACATAAAATTTGTAACTGTATCAGTTTTGTAGACCTGTTCGAAAGTAAACCAAAAATATTTATTCCAGTGTGCTATTTGTTAAGACAGTTTCAATCACCGAAGATATCTCATTAAAAAGATCCTGAAAAGTTTCTTGGATTGCTGGTGAAATCTAAGTAATGGTATTTGTCTCTTGAGGGACGGGGCAAAATATTCGAGTTTGTAGAGTCTAGACAGTTTCCATTCATTTTTGCGTTACTTACAAATTTATCTTCGTAATAGCCTCAGGAGAGTACTGCCAAAAAATATAGCACACCGTACATATTACCGACATACATTATTTCACACACATCTAAAAATGTGAATTGGTCTTTGTCTCCAGTTTTGAATAATTCACTTTCTGCAAATATGGATAGAATATTATTTCGGGGTAAACATTCTTAATTTGTAGAATTTCGCTTTTATACTGAGGCAAATATAATTTACACCGAATGAAATAGCTATATTGGAGGTAAAAATTAAAATATGAGGAAATCATCTTAATATAGTATGTAGTATTACGGCTGCAGTGGCACACGTAGCGATTACCTCCTTACGTGTGACGTAATTTTACTGAACGTCGTTCCTGCCCAGGACTTAATGGATCACAAAATGTGAAATCTACTATTTTCCTTTTGATGAAATTTGACATGAAAAGCTTTTGTTGGAAGATGACTACTTGATGAAAAATCAAACTTTCAAAACCTGAATTGTTCATGCAGCATAGTTTATTGACAAATAATTCGAGAATGGCATGCTGCTTGAGGGTATACAGTGTTGTCTTATCACCAGTAGCTAAAATTTCTTTATACATGTAATACTTTATGAAGATATACTATTAATAGAATTTATATAGATTATTTGACCTTTCATTTACATATAAGAATATAATACCATAAATTCTAGCAGAAAAATGCTTACATTACCAACAAAAAGTCTTTGTTTTGTCATCGTAAAAATGTTGAAATAATCACCAGTACATGTTCTTTTTAGATTTGTAACGTAGTCACGCCTCTTTCAGTTAACATCGTCATAGTTTGACCACCCATGGGTGAACCGGACCATCCTCTTTCATCTCTATAATATTCCTCCTCTGTTATTTATCTGCAATCAACTTCGTTGATTCCTTTGTCTTTTTGCATCTGGTTCATCCATTTTGTTCGTGCCCCTCTGGAAGGTCTCCTTCACTTCTTCTTGTTCAAGAGCGCTAGATTAAGCTTTCTTCCTTCCTCCATTCTCATCGGATTCCTCAATCATTGTAATCTTTACTTTCCTAACTTTTATTCTGACGTTTATTTTAAGCCTTTTAGCTACCGCTGATGTTCCTCATCGTGACTTTTTCTATGCCTCTCTCTATCCTCATCGCTGCCACCTGTAGGCTGCGTAAGTGTCTCTTTGTCTATGCTCACGATTCAGAGCCACTTTTCAATACTGATTGGTAGCACAATTCATACAGCAAGATTCTGGCTTCCTCCCTGTATTCCAACTCCAGATTATATACTTAATTCTGTCCTATCTCATCCCTCATCTTTCCATTCGTAGTCGCTTCACTTCTTAGGTTAAAGAACCATTCCACCCATTTTGGATTATTTCCGTGGATATCACTTCCCTTTTGATGTTTTTCCTGATAGTTCACTCCAAGCGTGGTGGATGAGTGGCAACGCTCTTACCTCGCATTCGGGAGTAATCGGTTTCGAATCTCAGTCCGGCCATCAACATTTCGGTTTTCCATGATTTCCCGAAATCACTTCAGGCGAACTCCGGGATGGGTCGTTCAAAAGGCCGTGGCTGAAATACTTCCCGTTCCATGTAACCAGTCGTTTCCCGCCTCTAATGACCTCGACGTCGATGACGAAATAAAAAGAAGGTTCAAGTGATATTTTTACCTTGTAATTATTTCAGCAGCGAGGCGCGTTGTGTACATTTCGAGAAAATCACTGACGGTACAAAAGCCGGATGTATGAGTGTAGGGTGTGGCGTGTTCTTTTCGGACAACGCTGGCTTTGTTTTTCAGAGTGTAAAGAACGCAGAAGTAGACACAGCTCGCAGGCAAACAGAAACAAGAGCTGCAACAGGTGTTACTAGTGTAACTAGACGTCTCTTTCGCGCCGTTAACAAGGCGGTTTTAAATGGCATCGCGCATACGGGAGCAGCGTCTTAATAACACCTCTTTGAATATCACACTATTAGAATTTCACCCACAGATAACTTTCAATATTAGCTCCGCCATTGCGGCTTCCATTATTAATGACAAGAGATTCTGATGCAATCTGTAGACCAGTTATCTTTACTTATACATTATGTGATGGTGCCTCTGTATTACACAAGATAAATATCTCCATTCACAAGTCGACTACTTGAAAGAACAAAATTGTAATTCTTTTCTCCGTTGATCCTTACTGAATTTGTTGATGGGTGCGTGAGAATGTTTTAAAAGCAGCTCATGTTTCTTATTGAAACCAGATGACTGCTGCAGTGGCTGTGTTCATAATAGTTTCTCTTACCATAACCCATCTAGAACTGCATTAGTCAAGATTTCTGAGATTTATCTTAGTGAAAGTACGCCTTCTGCATTTAAGGTTTTTTTTTTTTTTTTTTTCGTTTTCCAAATTTTATTCTACAGAGTATCATAGTGCTTGTTTTTTCATTTTCTACATTTGCGTATATTTATTTCTTGAAAAGAGTCTAAGATTCGCTTCAAAATTAGGTCTACCAGTGTAACATGTAACATTCCGGAAAAGTTAAAGAAGACATTGTCGTTGGTTTTACGGAGCGATGTAGCTTCTGCGAAATTAGTTTTCGCCATTGAGCCGTTGGTATAACTGTCTCTGCAACAAACAGTGGCCACTGCTCAATACAGGTCCCCCCTTGTCTGACGCCGTTTATTCCCGTCCGCCTGGCCGTGGCTGAATCGTTCCGGCAATTATCCGCCACGATGGCAACCGCCCATTAACATTCCACCTGTCCACCTATGTGAATGAGTCTGCACCCATTGTTTCCTCGAGGAAAACAACAGTTAAGGAAACCCTAGCTTCCAACCACAGGACTATGTGGACTGACCTTTGCTGCTGACCTCTACCATCCACTTCCGTGTCTAGTAGGCGCTGGTTGCATTGGAGTGAACACTTCTTTAAGGTACCAAAAAATTATTTGAGGACATTCATGCTTATTTGCGTAACATTAGTCTTTATAATCCATGTCATTACTTCGAGAAATAAGGTAAATGTATAAAAGATTACAAAAACATGTTCACCGAGCCTGGTGGATGAGCGTCAAAGCACGGGCCTGGCATTCTGTAGAATACTGGTTCAAATCCCCTTGCGACCATCCTCATTTCCCGAAATTGAATGCTGGATTGAATCCTTCAAGGAAGAATTTCTTCCCGTTCTTTATTCTGCATCTTCTACCGGCTCTAACGATCTCAACGTAGATAAGCTGTAAAACCAGATGCAAATGATCTCAACATCTATTCACGTATACACAGAATTTCGTACGTGGAAATATTGCAGCTCATATTAAATTCGGAATTTATTAGCATCAAAAATGATTTGCTCTTCGATATGTTTTCATTTACGCTGAATTATAACACAACCGATGTCGATATTGCTGCTGGAGATCAGTCTGTACTCTGTTCACCTTCAACTGGCGGCTGAAGGTCATGTCTCCCGGTCCCACTCAACACCACTTTGTCCTCTCCCGTTTCTTTCTCCGCCAGCTGACCATTGTGTCCAGTTTTGCGAGAGGCAAATTTGACAGCGATCTCTCTTTCCAATTCGCATGTAGGAGCAAGTGCTGTGGAATGGGTATAGGGCAGAGTGACCATAAGCCGACTCTGGAATCTTAATGTACTCTTTGGTGGAAGGTAAATAATTTCCAGTGTAAATTTCATTTCTTCGTCCAGTGGTTTACTGATAAAGCTAAAGTCATCAACCAAATTTTCTCTCAAATATGTGTGATTAGCAGAATGACAAGCTGCATGCCTATAGCGAAGCCACCTACGGCTTGTTCTTCTTTCCGCCGAGTGTTGTTTAACTCAAAGCATTTGGAAACCACATTTCGAAGTTTAGTCCCATTTATTTTTACTGTTCCCCACAGTTTACGCAAATACAACGGATATGCTGCTTCTTATATAGTACGTAGGCGAGTGATTTTGCGCCGATTGATAGACCGATTGGTAATATGCCTCGTAGAAGTTCACTATCACCTTGGTTTTTCATAATGACGCATAATGCGAGGCGCTAGCGATAGCGGGCAGACTATCTCTAGGTGTATGCTTTACATTCTACAGTCAGGTAATCTGGAAATTCAGCACGTACCTATCGATTAATAAGCTATTTGCAACATACGAAAGTAAATGTAATGAAATAATTCTTTTGCCTACCTGTCTGGGCCGCAAAAGATATAACTGATGAGATCTGAAGAATGAGATGTCACGTTCGATTCGATCACCACTGCGCACATTATGTGTTGAGCTTCTCCCCAGGGATGCGTCCATCCTGGTCTCCCAGCTGCAGCTACTTTGGTCTGATATTTTGGCAAGTCGAAGTGTCCCCCACGTCTGGCCTTGTACCCCGAAGCCCAAGTGCCTACATTAACTCCGGCAAAAGTACTAATATCGTTTTGCCGTCCGAAAGGGATGTATGGAACAGGAGTAATAAATAGGCACAACTGTCATTCGTACGTTCAGACTGTATGCATCTGAGGAAGGCAGGTGTGAATGGAAAAATTGTTTGGTAAAGAGTGCAAAAGACGTCACAAAAAATTAATACAGAACTGTTAAAATACACGCTTCACATCTCCTTTCGAATCGTTACACTCATCATTTGCTGAGTTTTCAGTTTAGAAATTTGAGACAAAATAATTTTAAACTATGAGCGGTATAGAAAAATGTGGGAATATGTCTCACCCTTAGGGAAACACGGAATAGGAATGATTGTAACTACTCGCTTCAGTGATCACTGGAAACAGTGTTATTTCGTATGGTGAAGGGTAAAGGATGAGATGTTTGGAATAGACTCGAGGAAATGTGAGAACTGGTGGGCGGTCATACAGGCGGCGGTCGGTCGGGATCCTTCGCACGTTTCGGGAACAGGAGATGATGTGTTAGCTCTTAAGGGAAGTGTGAGTCGATCTATATTGACCGCGCTTAGTTGCAAGGCGGGAATGTGGAGCTGGATGCTACGTCACATCCGCGCGTGACGCCCACTAAGAGCTGGCGCCCACCGATATCACCACGACCCGGCACGTTTACTGACGAGCATGTTCAAAATACTGTGACCGCAGACGAATTGAAAGTGTTTTCAAGTATGCTACAGATGTTTACGGTCAGCGATTCAAAAAAAAAAGGTTGTGAAAGCTCACGAGTCAGATAACAAATCTCTTTGACCTCATTTGTTTATTATTATCATTGATTCCTTGCGGTCTAACAATTGCACATACAATAATTACTTCAGAAAATAGTATATCTTCTCTCTTTGGGAATTGTTAACATCTCTACCTTGCTTACTTATAAACAAGCATATGATTTTTTTATTTATTTTTTTGCATCAACTGAATCATACCGTACCCCACCGTAAGAGATTATTCGGTTTACTGCTGCAAATATTGTGCTTTATTTTCTCTGCATGTCTCAATTTCTCTGTGGAAATACTTTTTTTTCCGATGATGGGTCAGAATTTGAGTTATTCTTTGGTGCATGTTCTTCTATTGAATTCAGATTTTGATGTAGTTCTTTAAGAAGTATTTTCCTCGCCCTGAATACTCTGTGGCGTTCCACACAAGTATCTGAAACGCCAGTAAAACCGTGTGAAAACCTTGTGAAATTTTCACACATTCGAACTTCCCCTCCAATCTCAGAAAAAAGAAGATTCAGTCTTCTGTTGGATTGTTGAAATTAAATACTTAGGGAAGCGTGTCCACAAAATACCAAAGGCAGTTTATTAATGTGTAGAGTTCCTGAGTATATACAGAATTTGACAAGTACATTCCTGCTCTTTGAAGCGTTTGACTCTGAGACTTACAAATAGTAATTTCAAAATTTTAATTGGAACTCCTGTTAGGGAGCACCCATAAATTACGTGAGGTGTTTTTCCGGATTTGGGAAGATTTCGCCGGACCCTCCACCCCCCAAATTTCACCTGACGTAATTTATGGACGCCCCCATAACCCCTTAAGCAGCCGCTACCAAGACGACTGTAGACTGTGGACGAGTTGCATTTTGGTCACGCAGGCACTGCGGTGATGTGAACTGTCTCCCTGCCGCCCGTGGGCTCAGTTTCATCTTAAATTTTAAACAAGCAATGTGCTTAAACGTGAAGTTAGTATACTATGGCAAAAGAAGACGGAAAAATCCTATTCTCTAATACCTTATTCATTGCCGTGGATGAGAAAAAGTTATATTGATAACAGAAACTATATATGTAGGCCTAATTGTCTAACCTATTTAGCTAAATTACCTCCAAAAATTAGAATCAATTACTGAAACAAATTTTTGAATATGTGTAATTAATGCAAGTAAGATAACGTCAGAGAGTCGTAAGGTAACTTCTTTTATTGCATAAGAGATTTAATTTAATTTAATTTAATTTAATTGCAATGGAGCACAGGCTCCGGTGGTAATTTCCCTACACACACATCTTCCCCCTATCCTGCACCTACCTACATTTGCCCACTACAAATTTTATCTTTAAATTCTTTCAAAGTTTTCGGTAAATTATTCATCATTTCTCTTGGTAACTCATTCCAATCCCTAAGACCCTTACCTAAAAAAGAGAATCTTCCTACACCCTTGTGCCTGAAATCGAGTGCCAGCTTGTGGTCATCTTTTCCCTTCCATGCACTACTTTTCATACCTATTGCAATATCTTTCCATGCCTCATCGCCAGTGTATGCCCTGTACACTCCCATGACCCTCCTCATTCTCCTCCTGTCTTGCAATGAATCCCATTCCAGCTCCTTTATCATGTGACATTAGCACTTCTAGTATATGCAAACCATCACCAGTATTTATTGACATTTTTGAAATTAATAGTTTGTGTAAAGGTGTTTCAGTTGAATATTAAGGCGTCTCAAATGACGTGTGGTAGAACTCTGAAGAGACGAAAGAAGAGGTACAGATAAAGCAATCACATTTTTCAGATAAAAATGTATTGTACTGTAATAAAATTTGTTAGAAACATTTACATTACTTTATTTTCGTATGTTGTGATGTGTTGTAATATCTGTGGTGGCGTTGCTGTTACTCCCTGAAGCGGAGTGCTCCAAATCCCCAAAAGGCTCATTACAGCGTGTTTTTTCCGCTGACAATACTTTTTCCTTACCTATTTTCTGGTTCCAGCAAACAGTTTATCTCGAAGAATAAAGCCAAAAACCCGCCAGAAATTGCCAATTTATGTACCAAACAATGAGTATGAAAAAATCAGGGTAAGCAGGCTGCAATTTTTGTGTATCTAGAATCATCAGGTAGGAATTTGGTAAGAGCTATGCTGTATGAGACCTTGATTTCTTGCATCGACGTACCGGGAAGTTCAGTCTTTAGTAATGGTGGCAACTACTGAAACAGAATAGTCAGACTTAATTATGTTCGCTTTAAATTTTCATTTATCACGTAATTTAATTCAAATTTTTAAATCAAGGTACGATTTGATAGCAATGAGTATTTTGAATATTCTCGAAATAAATGATATTCAGAATTCACACCAGAGTCGCATGACATGGCGGTAACATAACAAAACTTTGGGAAGTCTCTAATTTAGAAAAGCACACATCACAGTGAAGAAGCACACTAAAGTTTTTTTCGGATCTGCTCTCCCTCATTCTTTATTTTTCTGACTCCCCAATTTCCTACGTATTATTTTTGTCTTAAATATGAAAATTCATGGTTGGCTATGATTGATCTCTTTAGACCCTTGACGTGTACTTCATATTGATATTTTTTATTCTCTTTTGATCTGAGATGTTTCTAGTATTAGTTTGATACCCAACTATTCATGGATTCCTGAAAAATGTAAGAAGCTAAGTTAGTGATTCTACAGTTCGAGTTCGCAATCCTCCACTCACTGTTGCCCTTATTACTGATCTTGGCTATGATGCTTTTTGTGGGTTTAGTTCTGCTTCTTTGCTGAAACAGAAGCACAATTGACGGAAGTTCTTAGAATTGTCAGCAAAATATGCGCTCGTGTAATGCATGCTTTACTCCAGCTTCCACAGAGCCTCTTCATATTTCGTATGCACGCAAGAAAATCGAACGTCACTAAGCAGTTGAAGAAAAGCCACCTGGCCTCCAAACCAGGGACCGAACTTATCCATACCATGTTTTTTTTCCGTATGGTTTTATGCCTCGTCGACGTCGAGGTCATTAGAGGCGAGATAGGATTGAGGACAAGGAACGGGAAGGAATTCGTACTTGGCATTTTTCAAGAAACCATCATAGTATTCGCCTGGAGTGATTTGGGGAAACCAGGGAAAACCCAAAGCTGGATGCCCGGACGGGGATTCGAACCCGCTTTCTGCCGAATGCGATACCTGTCTTACGCTTTTGTTATTATTAACTGCGATTGAGTTTATACCTCGGTGGCAATTTCCTATACACCTGCTTCTGCCTTATGGAAATTGTTAAATTTTTCTCTCGCTAATCAAATGGATACACACGGCGCCAACTAACAATAGCGCGTTAGAACTAACTGAATAAAAACTTCCTCCCCGTTAGGAAGAACAAATTGATCGAACAAATTGTGCATGTAACGGGACAAAGCTTTAATCTTATATATAAAAATGGATCCGAGATTAATAGACTTCGACACCATTTGACCGATCACCATGAACTTGACACATACGTGGATTTTTTCATGGAGAAGGTTTCTGACAAAAAAAAAAAATAAAAAAAACCACCCCCTCTTCCCCTTTACACCACCCTTTATACAAACCCACATTTTTTTCCGATTTCGATGGACCTTTGCACAGGTGTACTTTAAAATAAATAGAAAAATACTCTCAACATTTGGTTTGCAAAAACCCAGCCCCCCCTTCAACACCCTTAATTTTTGTCAATGTTATGTATACATATCCGCAGTTTTTATCCAGTAATGATGGAACTTTACACACGTAAACTTTAAAACAAACAGAAAAATACTGTCTTCATTTAGTTTACAGAAACCCAACACCTCTCCCAGTTTACTCCAGCCCTTATTTATTTCCAAAGTTCTTTATAGAAACCCACAGTTTTAAATCCCATCAAAATCGATTTGGTAGTTTTCAAGTAATGCCAGATTATTCATAAAATAAATATGTCCTAATGTTTCAACATGTATGTTAGATTTTAACTTGGACCCCAAGTTTTGAAGTTGTGAAAAACCATTAAAAATCTGTACAAACAGATATATGTCAGATACAGATTTATGTGCATCGTATGAATTAATGCGCGGATGGTACATGTTTCGATTATCAAACAGTAACAATATCAGCCCGTACTAAATGTAAACGGACATTCCGTATCACAACATCCAATTCATCCCTTTCTGCGAATTGTTCGAGTATATCAATGTTTAGTAACTTCTGGATATGCTTCGTGCCGGAAATATAAGTATAGTGTACGGGTAAATCAGTCCCAATTAGACCGGGCAATGCCGCGTACTCTGCTAATAAAGATATAATTCTTTATTTAGCGAATGGCATTTTAAGACAATAGAGTCAACTGTTTTAAGAAAGACTGATTTAATCGGAATTCTGCAAAATATTTGATGTTCTATCGGTTCACTTTTGCAATAAAGCAGAAGTTAAGTTCCAAATAGAAAATACCTCGCAGATTATTTTGGGAAAGATAGCTGTTCCTTACGCTGCCAGAAAACGCAAGTTATGACAAGTTCTATTCGTGATCTGCGTAGTATGTGTCACCAGAGAAGAATTACATTTCCCTGGAATTTTAAACATCTGGTAAAATATAACGACATAACTTTATTCAGCTGCTCGATAAATTTGTTGTAATATAATTCAAATTGGTGTCTAATTTTTCTTTTTGGTTGTACGTTAAAATTACTTACGACAATGTAACCGCTTTATATCAGGACTATTTTTACTATTATTATTATTATTATTATTATTTTTTATATACCATTGCATCACATTGGCTTCAAAAGCTGTAATTCATACGTGTACAACTGTTAATTATAAATTTTGATACTAAGAAAACATTTGAAGTTCTCTTTGAGCACTTCTTGATCTTAACTATACATCAAACTTTCCATGTTCATCCCTTAAAATTGTATTCACATCACGATGACATTTGAAACGTGTCATTTGCATACACGTTTGTGCCATCGAAATTAAGAATCATGTCTCTTCTCCCATATTAATGCACCCAGGGCAGTTAACATAGCTTTTATCGTGGTATTACACTACTCTTGTAACTCTTATCAAGATGACAGCATTTTCATTAGATCTTTATTCGATAACTACGCGTAGATGTGCAAGTTAGTAGAAAAAGGGCTGAGTTGGTCACGAGATAAGTAGCTCAGAAGAAGATCAAATTAGAATTGGTCAAATACGAAATAAACATTGCACTATTAACGTGTGTTGATTTTCTGAATCTGTATCTGAGGATTGGAAATCGAACCTTTGTTCTCGATTGCCAGGTCTACCTTTCATACACCAAGTGACATTATATATCTTCAGTGGAAAGTAAGGTTAAAAGTTGTCCAATCTTTGTACTATACCACAAGACATGCTTCTACTAACATGTGCAACGTGACTGTTCGCCTAGGAGGAAGTTTCAAGTTGAAGATTCCACTGAATTTGAAACCTGTGCTTCTAACAATACATATGATAGCTTAATACGGAGATCACTTTTAAAGTTTTAATACAGTGAGGAGCTTGAGTTAGAATAAAAAAGTCGGGAAAGGAAATCAAACAGTTCTCATGGACTTACTGTATGATGAATATTAATTAAAATTTTCCAAAACATGAATATATATTATGGTATTTTTCTGCTGAGTCTTTAGATTTTAGAAGTAGCAGATGAATAAAAGATAAAAATTGTGTTTGTTTTTTCTTCAACGTTGAATTGAATTGAGAAGACGTTATCACTTTATAAAAATATGTAACTCTTTCGTTTCTCATCATTTGTTGAAGGGTACATTTCAAATATTCACACCACAACGTTATGCCGCCACACAGAGAAAACTTTTAAATTTTATTGCCCTTATTTCTCGTTTACTTTTGAGTCTTTTCGCATCCATGACATTAATAACCGGAGTTCACCTTCATTTTCATCGAGGAGCCACATATATACATGACCCATGTGAATAAATTGTTATATACTCGCCTGACGTAATTAGGAAAACATTTACAAACCGATTTCGTCATCAATCGGCCGTTCACTCAGGCAATTTCTTGCGTTCATAAAGAAGCTTCTTTGAAAATAAACAGTCTAAATCGCCGCTTAGTGCACACAAAGTGTTAGATTGTTTTTATCTTTACTGCATACACATTACGACACAGACTTGTATGTTAAATGCTTAAAATAGACTTACATAATTTGAGTTAGTCTAGTAATCTGTGCTGAAGCTGTTACACCGCTGTGTAATTATTTGCCGCTATAACAATAGTGTTGAAGAATTCCTATTTTTTCCCCCTCTATCCGGACTCCTCAAGACATGGTGCCGCCGGCCTCCGGTTGTATATGGGTGACCAGTGTGAATCATCACACGAAAGGACTTGTGCCATTCGAATTAAAACAGAGTTCGTTAGGCCCCAGCCATCTGCATGCAAAACGTATAACTTTTTGTTTTCTGTATGATAAGTGTGAAAGAAAATTGAAGCATTTGAAATATGGTGCTACAGAAGAATGCTGAAAATCATGTGGACTGACAAAGTAAGAAATGAACGAGTTTTGGAAATGATGGGTGAGAAAAGAAGTTTGATCTTACAGAAAGAAAAGACAGGCTGGTAGGTCATATTTTGAGACATGCTAGATTGGATAATTTGTTAGTGGAGGAACAGTCGAAGGTAAGAACTGTAGAGGAAGACAGAGATTAGAATATATGAAGCAGATAATTGAGGACGTAGGTTGTAAGGGGTATGTAGAAACGAAGAGGTTAGCCCAGGATAGGAAGGTATGGAGGATTGCATCAAACCAATCGAAAGACTGACGACAGCAAAATAATAAATAAGATGATAAGTGTACTTTTGCTTGTGAAAAGTTTATGAGGTGGAAACTGGCGACCGTCCCGCTATAAAATTTTCCAGGCAATGGGGAATCCCCTTTAGAAAAAACTGCGACTATTTTTTTAGCCTCACCATTATGCTTGTTATACGCATGAGATAGCCAGTCCGCCATTACGTAAATCTTGTTGCGAACCCCCACGATCAACTATCGAATCCCTTGGGTTTCGCGTACCCCACTAGAGGATTGCTGTTTCTCGTAATCATTATAGCCGGTACGCAGGAACCAGGCCTTGTATCTCCCCAATCCAGCATGCGTTGGCTTAACACACAGAGCCGCACTGGCGGATGGAGAATTCTTCTCTTTTTTTCTCGTACGTGCTCCTTGTTATTTCTCAACTGCGCTTCTAAAAGTAATTATGAAAGATTCCTTAACTTTGAGGGTACTAGTTGTTTGATTATGTGATTTTCTCATTTGCGTACGCTCTTATGGGAATTTGTTGGCTCGTCACGTCTTTTTTGACAGTTAGAGTTGCAAGATATGTTGGTTTGTTTCGAAGGAACGACTAAGGAAATTAGACGCAGACTGTCAGTTTACTAAACCGCGGAGAACCAAGTTGTGGCTTCCCGGTGTAGGCGGACCCCCCGACACCCCCGCTGCGAGTGGACGGCGCCCGCCCCTCCCGCGGGTGCTCTGGCTGGCGCGAGCGCGCGTCAGTACAGCGCCAGCCAGAGCGCCATGTGGATGAACTACGTGAAGTCGGGCTGCCGCAGGCACAACCGCAAGCACCGCAGGCCCAGCAGCTGTGCCGCCGAGGAGGTGCGACAGCGGACACCCGTGCCCCCCGACCACGTGAGTCTCCAGCAACACGCCGGCCTCACATTGTTATCTCATCAATCTGCAACGTTGGGCAAACCATCTCCTGTTTTGTTGTGTGTGTATGTTTGGTACACAAACCTCATCCTCACCTTCACGGAAAGGGTTTTTATTAGGGGTTTCTTTTCCTCAGTGTGTCCAAGTGTTGCATACGTTTATTTCATTGCGATGAATGTTATGAAGTGTAGTGTATTCTTTTACGTGTACGTGAAGTGTAGGGATAGTAAAACGTTGCTCTATTATTGCCAATTTTGTCATGTGTACATGAACTTAGAAGAACGGAAAGTAAAACACGTTGCCCTATTAATGCCTAATCTTACGACGGGCACCAAGGGGCCACTGTGTTTTCGTCTTCATCCGACGGTCCAACCGTCATCAACAATGTCTTATGCCCTTGACACTTAGATTCGTAGGTTTTTAAGAATTGTGAATAGCCCTCTTTCCTACTGTACTGGCCCAGTCTCGAAGAATGAAACTTTCGCTTTTGGAAATCTATTAAACTAACGAATATAAAAATTCGTTTCTACTGGCAGTAATCATTCTCATAGATTTTTGAGTGTTACCTGCAACTGAGAAGAATGCCCCACAACTTCCAACTATGGAAATTTCTTCCATAATCGGAGCTCGAACCTGATGCCATTACTGTGCCTGAACAATCGCAGACCGGTCACGGTTCAATTTTCTCAGTGTTAAGCTAATTTTTCAGACATTTTCTGTCTATTATGTCTTCATCATTCATTTTGCATCGCTTTTCGAAATATTCCATTTCCAGTGACACTCTTTTTACTATACTACAAGTATTCATGCGTGATGGCGATTTTTTTTTTTTTTTTCTCAAGGTGTTTGAATATTGCCTAATTACTGTGTGGTAGAGCTATTTTATCATTGATAGCCGGCATTATCGAAAAACACTTGAACGTTCTAGTTCCAACGTTTGGTAACTATATTCGTATTTTAAAATAAATTTTTAAATTAGATTATTGGTGTACAACCTTCGAATCGAGCTGGTACAAGTGAGAAAATGCGAAGAAAACTATGTTTTTGAGAACACGATACAGATTCCTGTCATCAGATTTCAGGTTACTGTTCTGCTTAAAATGCTTGTTCAAGAGATTAGAGTTTTTTCATTCAGGAATATTAATGTAATTTAGTAATTTCTTTTCCTGATTTCCTCGTTTTTGCTCTCGATTAGCAGTCCCCAAATAATTCTGAAACAGACTTATTTTTCAGATTTCAACCCACGTTAATTACTTTGTTGTACAAAGGAACTATTTACCGTGCAATGAGATGCTGTATTGCGTTAACGAGTATTGCCGTTGAAACGTCTGTCTTGTAGGCTTTTTTATGTTTTTCAGGCATTAACAATTGTTTATGTTATTCTAAAACAGCCCGCTCATTAGCGCATTGCTGTAATGACCTAGTCGGCAGCGTACTGTAAACGCACGACCGAACGCAGGGAAAAAGAACTCATGTATTTTAAGACATTTCTACCACAATTCGAAGAAGTTCCATTCACTCTCCTCACTAGAGGCCACTCTTTGGTAGTCCGTTGTATGTTTCGTCCCGAGAAAAACTTACGAATATATGATATGATATGGTAATGTACAAAGTTAACGGTGCATTTCACTTAAAAGAGCATAGTTTAAATCTTTTAAAAGAAACGTACGGTAGTGAATATTTCTAAGATATTGTTTGCTGTAAACAAATCAGCAACTGTTTAAAACGATCTGCGCTAAAGGAGGGAAGTGAGGTATGTTGTTCATTATAAGGAACTGGCTGATACCTGCGACTTTGTACGCGTGGAATAAGAATTTCTTTGTCAGAATTGAATATAGAAAAATGTTGGTAACAAAGGATTGGTCCCAAACAACACCGAGTCGGCGTAATATTACAGGAAAGCCATCACTATATCATTCTACTGTGGTATCTGTCGCTTGAAGAGAATCAATTTCCAACATATTTAAAAACAGAAAAGCAAACGTAGGTGAGGGGATGTGTGTGTGTGTGTGGGGGGGGGGGGAATTTACTAAGGGCAAAATTATTTCAGCTTGGTTTCTTCTTCTTTCTTCAGCATGAGCATCTGATTCTTGGGTTCTAATAACTTTAGCTGCTCGTGCTCTGCTAGAGCTACAACTTAGGCCAGTTTACGCCTGCAAGACATGTCAAAAAAGAAGGCAAAATAAACTAGTGCCAGAAACATTTAAGCAAACGCAAAGTAATAGGACAGAGAAAATCGACATCTATACTAAATAATACGCTTTTTCTCAAAATGAAATTTATTAACAAATTATACACTAACATAATGCGCGAGAAGCACAGATTGAGCAACCGACCCAACATTATAGAGTAACACAACATCCGTTTCTCTGTCACCATTCGATAAGTTATCAAAATTACGAGACTGTTAATAACACCGAAAAGAAAAGGTCCTGTGCCCTCCCTACAGATTTTCTTGTCAAATTCCCCCAATATCGGTATAGGCATTTAGTCATCAAAACGTAACAAAAAGACAGCGACTTAATTCCTCATTTATAATACTTTTATTGCAAATCACACACACACTGACTGCAAATCACCCCTGAGGGATCAATATAACGTTAATAATGTACACCCACCGCATTGCAAGATTACCTACGATTTGCCTTGCATTGCACCCCTAAATTTGTGATATCTACAGTTTAACATTCAATACGAATAACCGACAGTTCAGGCGTGACTCTTACGATCAAAAACAATTTTTAAAAATCTTTGCTTTCACGGTGATTATATGGATTACTGCATGTCACACACACACTGACTACGAATGACCCCTGAGGGATCAAAAAAGTGTACACCTACAGCATTGCAAGACTACCTGCGATTTGCCTCGCAGTGCACCCCTAAAAATCACGTACCTCCATTTTGGCCTCCTGTGAACATCCCTTCCACCACGTAGCCCGACGTGGCTTTTGCCTTTAACCCACCCTCCCTCCCACGTAACACGTAGATGATTTTTTTCCCCTTTTGGTTCCAAAAGACATTTTGTATTGTTTCCTCTTGTCAAACTATTGTAGATTACATATGAAGATAATTAAATGAAGGAAATAAATATTCACATGCTGTTGTGTGTTCTGTACCTCATTTTAACTGTGAAAAATAATATAAATGAAAAACTACCTGGCCTGGCTGTGAACCCCCCTCCTTCCACGTAGCGCAGCGTAGCCGTCCAGCCAACCCCTCCCCCTCTAGAACGAGCCACGTAGTTTATGGACGCTCCCTAACTAGAAAACATACAAGACACAAATCTCCAGTTAATGTATAAAATCCGCATTGCCAGAGGTATTCCTGTGTAAACTTCAAGTGAAGTTTGAAAATATTTTGAACAATAACCCAGGTTTTGAACCTCTGTGTCAAATTAATAGTTTTAGTGATGTGACGGGTTAACTTTTTCCAGAAACAAAGACTGCTAACAGCACCCAATTTCAAATACAGTCCAGTTACATCAGTGAATGTGGTACGGTCGATATATACTTATAAAATATTTTGAGAGGTCAAAGAAACAATCTTACTATTGAATATTTGGAACAGTACCCGATTGTTTACATTTACAAAGGTAAAAAAAGTTAAATAATTGTAAATTATCGAATTTATAAATATGTCATTCAACTACTTACTAATTGCATAATGATTTTCAAATAAAAAAATCTAAAAGTTACTATTTTTATATTTTATAATGTTGCATATTTTGACACTTTTCATGCATATATTAAACATTTTGCATGCATATTTCTAGGTTTTGGCGTTGCGTACAATCCGGTCTCTAGTAATTACTATCGAGCGCGTGTCGTTTACCTTAAAGAGAACTTAATAAACAATATTCTTTTAAAAGCTGCCACATGAAGTTTATTATTATTGATTTTAAATGAAAACATATAATTAAATTTATTTGTAATTTTGTATTGGTACACTTAAATGCAACATGCAGATCGTGATTTTTGCAAGTTAAATGTCATGAAATACCAAAATGAATATGGCGCAACAGTGTCCTTTATGAATGCAAATTACTATTCAATAAGCTGGGCTTCACCGAATAGTAATTCAGAACCTCTTGGTAGCTTGATATTTGGCTAGCTCAGCGGATACAAGAGATTTTTATTCAGAATCCCTGTCGGGTCATTGAAAATTGTGCAAATATTCGTCAATAAGACAACGACAATATTTTCCGTTCTATATCTGTCAAACTACACTGAAATCACTATCTAGTTCGAATTCTGTTCGGACCAGCTTTATTCGTCGTTACGAATACAGTATTAAGAGTTGACTGAACATTTGAAGGATTCTGCAGCGCAGGACCCAAGCGTGATGCAGAATTGCAGGCCCGATCGCTACCGTTCATCCACAAATCTGGTGCTAGTTGGCAGAAAGTATTTCGAAATTACCAATGCGCTGGGTTTGTCTAGGCCAATGTTTTTCAACCTTTTTGACTATGTGATCCCTTTACAAGTAAAAATAAAAATAAAAAAAGCAACCCCTATGTCCATAAAAATACTTTGGCGACCCCCCAGGTCCGTTATAAAACTATGCCAGTGATTTCAAAGATGACGTGTTCAATTTTATTTTTATTGAGACTATACCTACTGACCGAGAAATCAAATGATGTGCAAGGTAGTCGCGGGTACTCTGCGGGTTGCTGTGGGGGCACCGCGGCAGGTGGGAACGTGCGTCCACACAGGATCAATTTTGTTTTCGTTCACTGCAATCATTTGTCCGAGTACGCAGTAGCTTCACTGCGAGTGAGGTTAAAATGGAGTGCTCATATGATCTGCTACAAGTGGCAGTGGCGAAAGCAAATCAAAACCGGGTAAAAAATAGACTTTATGACGACAGTTACCTGAAATATGGTAGAGAGAATATAATAGGCTCCAATAATAAAATGATATGGTTATTTGCGTCTCAAAAATACAACAACTATTCGATAATTTATTAAAAATAAACAGACACCTTCTCACTGAAATTTTTTTGTTTTTTCAGATTTGCGAATGGATACGCTATTTTCTAAGTGGTCGGTCACAGTTAGGGAAGCCTCTTCTAAGCTAGATGTTACTTCGGGCGTTCCTCAAGGAAGTGTAATAGGACCACTCCTTTTCTTAATTTTTATAAACGATCTCGGTGACAACGTTAATTGCAGAATGCGAATGTTTGCTGACGATGCACTCATATGTAGGAAAGTAAGGTGCTCTGACGATTGCTTAGAAATTCAGCGCGAGCTGTATGTTATTTCGGAATGGTGCCATAATGGCAAAAAGTGCAAGGCAATGAAAATAAGTAACAAAAGACTCAGTTTGTTCACGAGTACAAAGTTAACAATTCAGTTACTGACACGGTGGATGCCCTGAAATATCTAGGCGTAACAGTACAAAGCAACATGAAATGGGACTTGCACATAACTTCCTTCGTAGGCAAAGCTAATTCTAGATTACGATTCATAGATCGTATTTTGAGAAGTTGTAATGCTCATACAGAAGAAATAGCGTACAAAACACTAGTGCGTTCGCATTTTGATTACTGTTGTGGAGTTTGGGATCCGTATCGCAAGGACCTGATCGACTCAGTGGAGAGGGTGCAGAGGAGAGCCGCTCGATTCGTGACTGGTTGCTGCAGCCCTTATGAAAGCGTTACAGAATTGATACATAGATTGGGTTGGTTTTGTTTGGCAGACAGACGTCGTCGTTTTCGTTTGAATTTATTGGAGAATATGTGAAAATCTTTAATTTACGAGTGCAATGAAATTCTACTTCCGCCAACCTATTTAGGTAGCAATGACAGGAGGGATAAGGCTAGAGAAAGATGCCGTACTGATGCTTTTCTTTGCTCGTTCTGTACGGGACTGGAATGCACAGAATTATGATTGGTGCTTAGTACCCTCTGCCACCCACAGTATTTGCAGAGTACAGATGTAGATGTAGATTGTATTGCTTTTTACATTAACCTGGCTTGCGACCGTGACTCCCCGAACAAGACTTGGTGAACCTCTTTGGGGGTCGCGATCCACAAGTTGAAAAACACTGGTCTAGGCCGTCGACAAATCCTGGGTCAAGGCCCATATGCTTTATTCTTGTGGGTACCGAGGCAATTAGATCGCACAACATAATTTGCCCTTAAAAATGTAATGGGATTATATATGCGTTTTAAACCCGCCAATATGTCTGCGCTTGTTAAGGCGCCACAATACTGAGTAGGAGAGGTAGAACGGGACTAGTTTTGAGTCTTGAATCCGCGTATCAGCTGTCCTGATTGCGGATTTTAGGCGGTTTCCCGCAGTCATCGAATGCTGGAACAGTCCCTAATTTCCGTCTCGTAAACTACACATTACACATTTCACAAACAAGAATACAAGTTTCACAGAAAATGTTAAGTTACACGAATCGCATTTAGATGGCAACCCTACATCTTCCTAATCGTTCCAGGAACTGACAACCCCTGGTTGTAACTACCCAGTGGAAACACATTGGACAAATTGTTGAATAGATTCAAGGAATTGCTTGAATATGCATTTCAAGCAACAATTCAAGCATCCAATTGATCTTGTAGAAACCATTCCTACCGATGTTTTTAAATCTAATGTGATATCTTAATATAAGGTTAAATCAAAGTTTTGAATTTGATGTGCCACTTCGCTGATGCGCAATAAAGCGATTGCATCGTTGCGCGCTAGTAGTTGATGTTGGTTTGCTGCATTCTCGGATGCCGCTGAGAGCTGTGTTTATTTAGCCTACTCCGCTAGCAGACCCGACAGCGATGTTGCTTTAGGTTTTACCGAGTGACAGACAGGTTCATATGTTTCCCATCTCAGAGACGAATGCGTGAATCAATTCACTTTGGAAAGCTGCCACAGCTGAAATTTCTCACGCAGAATTTTTCCACTTTCTCGTGTGTTATCATATTACACATGCAACACGTGACAAACTGTACGACGTCACAAGTGGTGAATTAACACGTTCTACCTTTTTAGCTGTTGTCGTCAAAATTGCGCATGAAAAAAAAAACCTGAAAAAACACTGGTTATTGTAAATACAGAGCACCAGTCCGCTCGAATCAATCATGTATCGTAATACAGTAAATGTTTTACATATCGTATTTATACTCCTGCGAGCGTCCCGCGAAAACAAGTAACAGGACCGTTAGTTTTCTATAGTTCCATGAAAGATATTTGATATTACGTAAATTATTCGGAGATAATGATCTGTTACAGAGTATTGTTTTAGACTTTCAGAAAGAAATTCAACATTTTATCAGTAAATGAAAGCACGGATACACTGTAAATGGAAAGCAGTATACGACACTGACAAAAAGAAGTTAACAGGGCACAAAGAAAGCCGTTTTAAATGGAAAGAGCGATTATATGTAAAAGTTGAGGATGTTCAGGTCTTACCTGAGGTATTGAAAAGATTCCGCATAAAGGGTTTTAGGCATACGACACGAAATTCTGAAATTAGAGAAGATTGGATAAAATACTCGCTAACACTGGCGATATGAATTCGGAAAGACGCGCGCTCTATTCCTCGCCACGGCTGAGCCCCCACACAATTTAACTCGCTCATAAGGGGCTTCATGGCTGTTAATGGATTGCTGGTTAGGCGCTGATAGTGTTTCAATTTTTCATTCATTCTGCGTGAGGGATGGGGAGGAAGCACAGCAGTAAAACAAAATAATCGGATGAAACAGTGTGACATTGCTATCTATCGTCTGTATATCCAAAAATAATTATACTTCTTTATAGCAAAAGTATGGAAGAATTTTTGGAGACTGACTTTTTGCGCGATTGTAAGGATTGCCGCATAGCCGTTGGGGATTCCTTTTTACGCAGTACACAAAACGAGGTTGAATTATAAAGCTCGTTGGGCACAGTTGTCAACTCTCGTCAGATCTATTTACTTCACGTAGAAAACATTAGATTCCAGTTATGATGCTTTGTGAGGAGTTGAAAATAATCTGGAGGGAACTCAGTCAGCCTATATTCGTCATAAAGTCAAGCAGAAATCGTATACAGTTGTATAGATGGTCTCACCAGCAATCCATTGATACGCATGAATTCACATGTGAACGACTTAAGGAGCATCGGAAACACAGGAAAGGCTGCGATTTTCCATAACTCCACCATTCAGTCTTGTCAGTAGCAGGGGCAAAGTCGAATGTTTCTCGGATCTGCTTAAAGAACTAATATCTCCAGAGAGCTAAAACGAATGAGTGAACTCGATTAGCTCGGCCATTTGGTGATGACTCATTCACTGGAGAGTTCCGGAACCGAGAGGACATCGAGATGGCTAACATGAAAGAAGATACGTTTTGCTGCCCCTTCATGATTTCGAACGAGATAGAAACATACGAATCAATTCTCTGACGAAGTTTTTTATATTAATTACTTTGGATAGGCTTGCAACGGCTGCGGTGGACTTAGATTTCGAAAATATCTGCAGAGAACGGGTCACGAGCTGTGTTATTGTGTAACGCGCTATACACTTGTAGCTTGCTGTCAGCAACTGGTTTAATTTCCGCGCCTACCTGGCGGTCGACTTGGTCGATGAGTTTCGTTTGGTATTCGTGGATGTATTTGAAGAAATAAAATTTATGATAGGTACTGTTTATATCCATCCCGAAGTTTCACACGAACCAGTGGAATAGGTAACTTTGAAAAATATTAGGTAATTGCGTTCTCTGTGAACTCTGATGCGATAGTCATTTTAATTCTTCTCTACTTCGTATTAAAGGTACGTGTCATACACTGTCAGCACCTGTAAAAAAATAAAGGTTCGTTCCACGATGTTTTGAATAGTATTAAATACTAACGAATTATGCGCTGTTTTCGCAATGTTGTACAATTTCATTTTGCTGGTAAGGCCACGTTCAGTGGAGTTATGTCAACATGGACAGCCAAGAAAAGTAAATCGTTTTTTAAATTTATGAACTCGTAATTCATCTGCAGGTGCCGCTGATTCGAGTGCCGCCTCGTGCATGGTTGGCTTTAGTTAAATGTCGTGTTCGTTTTGTGTTGTTTATTCTTGCAGAATCTAGAATACAATGAGCTCTAACAAGCAGCTATAGATTGCATATAGACTTCCTGTTGACTGTGTGGCCCCACAGCCAAGAGACAGTGTTAGGGATGAAGGGGTTGGGGAGGGGGTGGTAATGTCACACTGAGATTCTGTCGTAGCGTGATGATCACGATTTGCGGTCTGTTTGGGAACATATCGCCTTCTGAGTTGCACACTTTTGATCCAACATTGTTTCAATATTTTTCTATGCCGTCTCCATAAAAGTACCTCCCAACGATGTCATAAATAAAGTCGGACGTACGAAGCAGAAACTATTCGAGGCTCGGATATGGGTTGGAGACAAGGGAGGATGGCACATAGGGTGAATAAGGTTTGTAGTATTAATTAAAACCCACACTCATGAGTTAGTCATGGAAGACTTATGAGTTGTCTTAATGAAACAGCATTTCTATTCATTGCTGCTGGCAGTTGCTTTACAATATTCCTTGTGATGGTTTCATTTTTTTTCCAGGAAATATAAAAGCAGTCTATCGTCAGACCACCAAAACTATTCTGGCAAAGGAGCATCCTCGGCTTTCTTTAGGCGTGCTACAACTATACTGACTTGCTACTTTGATTGTAGGGTGAAATGATGGGCCCTGGTATCATTCATACTAACAAATCAATTAAAATCTCACCTTCCAAAAAAAACTAGATTTCCCGCGACGCCTGCGCCCTGACAACTAGTCCGATGACCAGGCTGACACTCGGGAGAACGCATTCGATTCCGTCATCCAGATTTAGATTTTCCGTCACTTCCCGAAATCATTTCAAGCTAAAAGATTGACCGAAAAAGCTGTGGCCAAATTTCTTCCCGTTCCTTTTCCCCAATCCTTTCCGGATCTTAATGACCTGGACGTCGACGAACCTTGGAGCCCTAACGAACAAAGGAAAAATTCCTTCTCGTTTTCTTTTAATTTATGGTCAAACGTTTCGGCACCAAACTGATGGAAAAACTCGTCTCATATCTCCTCACTTCGCTGTACTTTTAACCATTTGTATGTTATAATAAACTCGTGCACAATGCCCACAATTTTTTTTTTTCCAATGGCGTTATGGCATGGGGTCAACCTCGATTGTTTTCCTGTGCTGTAGGCGAGGGCACATTTCGCTGAGCCTACCATCATATTATCAATAAAGTTCTAAGATAACATCTCGTTCTTATACGAATATTTAATCACAACACCATTTGCTTTCTTTTGCATTTCGAATTAAAACTACATGTCGTTCACCGTCAGTACCTGTAATGAAATAAAGATTTGTTCTATGATATTCTGGATACAAGAAATTACAAGTTAGCCTATTAATAATTATGTGCTGTTTTCGTAATGTTCTACCATGTCTTTTTCCTTGTTAGGCCATGTTCAATAGAGTTGTGCCGACATGGGCACCTAAGAAAAATAAATCACTTTTGAAATTTATAAATTCCTGATTACTTCTGGACAACAATAATTCCGCTATTGCAAATCGTGCGTTTTGTATAATGTTCACTAGAAACGATTCTGTGCAAACTTCAATTGCCATATGTCCCGTATCACAGACCAACAATCAACAATAACTCCTTTAAACTAATATCCAAATTCTGTTTCCACTGTAAGGATAAGGGGCCGTGCCTCGAAAGAACTGAAAACTTTTTTGTTTTGGCTATGCCAAGTAAAATTGGATGCCGAATCCGATTGAGAAATGAGGTGACGTTACTTTCGGCAATCATCACATCACGCGACGCCCGACACTTTCCTCTGTTACGGGGGAATTAGTCCAGTGGCGCGATTCGTATCAGGTGTCCCACGTCTGCACTCTCGCCAGACTATCGCGAGCACTATTAATACACGACAAAGACGAGCGTCTTCTCCGTTATATCACGCCGTCTTGAATAATGCGTGACGACGGGACCATCCAACTATGAATAACTTGATCTCCGGTCCTGTAAAGCGCTATGTGGAAACCATTGCATTCAGGCCACCTTCAAGAAATCTGTTTGAATGCTAGTGTTTGACATCTCTAATCGTGTAGAAAGTGCGAACTTGCTATGCTACCCTTCTTTTAAATGAAAATGTCCCTCATTATTCATGAGATACCAGTATTAGAATTATTTTTGACGTAATAACTAACGTCTTTAAAATCGATGTCAGGATGAGAGCCTATCGCGCTTAAATGAGCGACGGCTTCTATAATAGTTCTTTCAAACTTCAATAACTCGGATAAAAATGTACGTACATCAGCTGTCTTGGTCTTTTTTTTATAAAGAGAAGGACGAAAGTTTGTTTCATTACCACTCCGACATTCGTGCCAGTCGACGCCGTGAACCGCGCGCAAAGTGATCTCACAATTTTCGAGTTTTCGGATTCGATACGTGTGCATAAACGGAATCGTATTAAGAGCCTAATTATCCGGTCTGAGTGAACCAAGTGCATTAAAAAAAAAAAAAAAGAGGAGTGTATGTGTTATTACAACTCAACGTGGGCTCAAAAACTCAAAAAAGATACTAGACTATAAAATTTCAATTTTTTAAAAAAATGTTGCTATAAATCAGAGCAAAGAACAATCAGAATTACAAAAATCGGACAACAATGCATAGAGCACAAAATTTTAAAGACAATGACATCTGGAGACGAACCCAAAACCAACGCGCAATACCATTGCGAATATAGGCAGTGTTCAGACAACTGAGACATCTGACGAGACTGGATTAAGTATGGATGTGAATTTCGCTGCGGATAAAACTGAGTGTGCATTATTATTACATTAATTTGTTTCCTTTGATTGCGGCAGTGTCCGACTCTTCCTAATCCTAGAATTATTGCGATGCGTGGAATTTTTTTGCTTTTGTGAATTGAGACCATCGTCCATAAAACCGATTAATAATCGAAGCGGTGTCTCCTGAAATCAAATTACTGATTTATAAAAATTAAGGGATGAATGGATCCACCTCCATCAGCGGTAGTGCAAAACATTGTCAGGTACCGTTAATGGACTCAAGATCACTTACTGGTGGTCATGCTCGCTAACTTTAACTGAATAACAATTAAAACGGTATTATTGAATATAAACGCTCTAACTTTGTTACCAAAGTTACTAAAGTTTCATGTTCAGATTTTTGTTTTTCATGATTTCTCTAAAACAATTCAGGAAAGTCCCAGGATGGTTCCTTCAAAAGGCCATGCCTAATTCCTCTCAGTTCCTTGTCACCGATCCTCTCCCCCTTCTAATGACCTCGACGTTGACGAGCCGTAAAGCACAAAGAAGAAACTGATTTCCATAAAGTCTACTGTTATAAAGTAGTTCTGTTTTACCGGCTTCATATTTCCTAATGGATTCTGAAACTTCATCTTTTCCTTCTGTTTGCTCCTCCGAGGCTAAACCAATAAATCTTATTCTATACATCACGTGACGCTCCTTCACATTATTCAGTGGATTCTGATATTCTTGATCAGCTATACTAACCTCACATTGCATTATATGTCTGCACCCTGGAAGAATGTTGTAATTACTAATATCAATTTCAGAAAAATCTTGTAACTCGGTTGCCCGTTAAATAAGTTTTTGGTCATGAAATAAAAGAATATCACTTTAATCACCCTCGTGAGTGTCTTTGTCCAATTGTGTAAAGATTCAGTGTAGAAAAAGTTGAGATGGAACGACCAGATAGTAACGGGACGGAATCTACAATCCTACAATCTCCACGCGTGTTCCTCATGACTGTCCACTGATGATTGTGTGTAAGAAGTCTACGTTACGAATCTCTGTGATGCTGCTGTAGCATTTCCGTTTAGGAGTTTCCGTAGACGGAATTTTCAAAGTTACCTCCAAGACTCGCGCTTTTCTGTTTTAAATTATATTGGATGTGATTGGAAAAATGATACATACCTCGTATTAAACCAGCCGCCTAACTTTAATTAGTCTACTATTCACTGAAGTTACAATGGTCTGTCAGTATCTGAATCAGTAGTCTAGTATATACAACAAAGTTTTCAGATGTGTGCCGCAAGTTAATTTTTGCCGTCAGGTTGTATTCATGCATGACCAAGCGAACTACGAGAGTGAAAATTTGAAATAAAAATTGCCAGAGAGGTGCTTGTATGCTGATGCAGGACTCTGTGTCCCTTCGGAGCTTCACTAATCGAATGCTGTATCGATCTACTAATTTTCTCATGTGAAAGGATAACTTAGCTGATGTTTTTCGGATGGCTGCATATCTTGATCTGATCTGGGTAAGCGGTAACCCTCTGGCCTCGCATTCGGGAGAAAACGGGTTCAAATCTCCGTCCAGTCATCCAGATTTGAATCTTCCTTAGTTTCCCGAAATCACCCCAGATGAATCTCAGGACGTTTCCTTCAAAAGGCTCTGGCCAAATTTCTTCCAGCTATTGTGCCAAATGATCTCCTGCCTCTAATGACATCGATTCCAACGAGACGTAAGGCACTAAGAAAAAAAACGTGTACTACCAATATCACACTGCTTGAAACATTAATTAACACCAAGTTCCTTCGCCAATACTTACAAGTATTGTGTAAGAACGTTATATGGTTCATTAGTTTTTGTAAATCTATGTTACTCACATTTTTTTTCTCCCTCAAAGCAAGTCTGCGAGCGCGCGAGCGCGCGCGCACACACACACACACACACACACACACACACACACACACGGTGCTGGGCACCTTCGGAGTATAAATATATATTGGCATTTAGAATTAAAACATTTTGTACTTTTGGTACTGTTTTGAATGACTGCTCTGTATGTCATAATGTAAGTAGAAAAATAAGTTTATGAACGGCTGTAGAACAAGACCAAAGTAGTGGAAATCAATCGGTACAATACAGCAAATTAAAGTTTTTAAGATAAATAAACATTATGGAGGAAACTGGAGCAAAATATATGAGATGTGTCTTCATAGTTAGAGTGAAATTAAAACTTTGGATTCTAGATTTACAAAATACAAGCGAAAACAAACCATTCAACACAGGAGCTTAAAAATCATTTCATTAAGGAGGGTGAATAATTCAATTAATATTAGTGCAAACTGTGTAGTTTTGGGCTGACAACCTCAACGAAAAGATATTTTTCTTGTTTTGTTTGTTGTGAGCATATAAACGATTAATACAACAAGAACTAGTATCTTGTGATCTTGAATGTAAACCTAGGAATATTACACCCAGCCTTTCTGTTTGCTGTATTGTAACGATACAAGAAATGTAAGGTGCTGTTCACATAATCCTTAAACTTATCTTCTTATTAATCCCGTAGGTAGAGTAAGCTAACACACGGCGATACTCTTATCTGCTTTTCAGATAAGGCATAAAGATTATAAAAATATCCTTAGTTGTCAGAAATTTAACTGCTTTGTGCAGAATTTTTTTTATTGAACGGTTACTATCGGTATACTTACGATCAGTGGATTAATGTTTAAGTTTAAAAGACACCCGGCAAAAGAAACTACGGTTTCGAGAAGTTAAAGGAGTGCACGTTCAGCTACAATACTGAAGTAAAGTTTCTTACTGTTTTTCTTGAACTGATTTATTCTAAAAATTTTAGCCATGATTGGAACAGGGAAAATACTTCCTCACTGTGTTGCTCGGCGATGCCTACGCCGCCCCTGCACGTGCTGAGTCACCCCTCAGATGGCTGTCACTGCAAGCTGGGGGGTGCATTGCGTAGAATCCATTACGGTGTTGCTCGGTTAGGGAGGGCCGTGGGTGATATATGCCTCGGGGGACTGCACAGGTTATTAACATGGGGCACGCGATTCCTCTCACTCAGAACAGTATTAGTGACGGCCTGAAAGTAAAATCTCATTTCAATGAAGCCCTGCAGTCATATGAGAGAGTTTTTGAAAAAAAAAAAATAATGATTACATTTCCTTGCAGTTGAGTTTCAAAACTGAAACTTCAGTAGCTAAGCAACTCTTTGTTGTGACGTTATTTTTTTCAAATAGGTTTACTTAAAATATTGCAGCTATTGAAATTTATAAACATTATCAAAGAGAAAGTAGCTGTTAATATTACTAAAAAAATCATAATAATAAAAATAAGTGATTAGATCTAACAGAGTAAGTGACTATTTTAAGTATTCTTAATGATTTTAATGGCTTGAGAACATCATTGTATTTTAAGCATCTGGATAAATGATTTTAAATTTATGGAGTCAGAGAAATTATTTAAAAAAATCCTAACTGGAACTATTCCATAAAATGACACAATTTAATTAAAAAAAGGTGATTTTCAAGTGTATGAAGTGTAATACTGGTCCTTTTAAGGCAGAACAAATCAATCGCGATATATAGCCCTGTATTCATTAAAGCGATAATTCCATCCTATATGTAGCCTTCTTTGCCCGGAACCTGATTTATAAATTGTAACTCTGGACTATCATTTGGATATTTTTAAGGATACTAAACATTGTGATACAGAAAAGAACACAAAATTTAAGGAAATAGACGTACGTTCAGTGTCGATTGAAATGTTTGAATATCAGCTCGTGATGTCGCTTCAGATCATATTAGAAATTAGTTGGTATTGAATCCTTTAACAGGAAGACATAAGTTCGTAACTCTGAACACCTGACCACAAATCTAGTGTTACAAGATAAACACTTCCCCACAGTCATGCCAATAATCGTAATCCATACCTGAACTACGGAAGTCAGATTTCGACTATAATTTACAATTTTTCCTTTTTTCAAACGATTTACAGTCGCATCATTTACCATCTGTGGCTGAAATACCTCCTTGAAAAACTTTTTAATCCATAATTACTGTTGCCGCAAAGGTACCAACATTCTCCTGCCTACAGATTCAGGCAAAAATGATGTCTTTTATGTAACTCGTGTTTATGATTAACTGGGACCATTATTTATAACGTAAAGGACACTAATTCAAGTTCTAATTAATCATCACAGCCAAAAAGGTTACAATGTTTCCGAATACTATAACTAAATAACAGCTAAAACTTGCAGTAGAAAATCCGTTTATCTTTTAGAACTTCGAATTAGTAGGTCTTTACTTTTTTGAAATTAGAAACCTGTTCTTTTTCTATAGACTGGTGCTGTTTTTTGTGAGGAATGATCCGTTTGTCCGTTTTCGACCGAATTTTGCTGTTGTGTTTTTAAATTTGGACAAATTTATGTCTCAAGATGGAAACTGATAATTATGGAAAAATCACAGAACTGTAGAGAATTCGTTCAGTCGGAATATCTGCTTCTGTGCTTTGTAGGTTCGGTGGCTTTCTTCCTTTTCTATTTTTTTTTTTTTTTTATATACGATTTTTATAAAATTTCAGTGACATCAGTTGATTCACATTATGTTGTGTTTGTATACCGCTCAAGCTATTTTATTTAGGCCTTTTTGTGCTAGATGTTTTGTGTTCAAACTGGACTGTTGGTTAATTGTTTTAAATTTGATGACAGGATTGTCTATTACTACCGTTAACTTTTTAGTTCAAGATAATTTTCTCTACAACTGCGCTGTGAAAGTCCGAATATCACGAAATTCCGTATATAATACTATTGTCTTAAATCATTATACTGGACTTTTATAAATGCCAATACTTTTTAGTCTTGATTTCACATTCCCAAAAATACGTTGGAATTTTAATAATGTACTGTTTCAGTCGAAGTATATTAACAAATTATCGGATATTACTTTATGCTCTCTATTCGAATGAAATTTCCTCTGCATAGGTGACCTTCGTGTGAAGCACTAATGCTTTTTCACTCGTTTGCTTGGCTGAGTGCAAGATGACATGCTGCTTATTCTTACTTCACCAATTGCAAAATGTCTCTAGTTTATTAGGCTCCCTAACACTCTGTTTGCTATTTATGGCTGTTTGCCAAGCAGAAAATGACGCTCAAATAATCCCGATTTGAGTTATGACAGAAGGCGAAGGTCCAGCTGCACACTGTCCTTTGTCAAGCCGCTTATATCAGAAGCACGAGATGTAAATGTCACACGAAGACTGTTTTGAAGAAGGCTTAGGTTTCACATCTCCAGTTGACTCTACGAGTTTGTTTTTGTTATTTTTACTAGTTTAAAAGCCCGTCAGTCGTGACCATCATTAACGGAGGAAAGAGGCATCTGTTGCTATGGAGCAAATAGCGAGCAGCAGTCGAAGTTAAAGGGATGTGGTACGGTGAACACACATTTTTTAAAATTGTTCTGGAAAATTGTATATGGAAAGTATAATTTCAAAAACGATTAACGATCAATTGTTTTCTAATTTTTATTTTTAGATACTACTATCAAAAAAATGATCCTTTATCACACACTTGTTGATATGTTTCTGGTGGACCTTCTTCAATAGTCGTTTGAGACATTTAGGACCGGAAAACAGAGCAAAAACATATTCGGGCATCATGGGACAAATAGCGTGAAAGACATTATGACCAAATTTGCCCTAGAGGCAACTTCCCTACACGCCTACATAAGCATTATCAGCAGTTTGAGGTGTATCGCTGAGAACATCACTCGTTAACACTCACTCTTACGCCGAAACTGAAAAATTTCACAATCACTTATTTCTGAAATGAGGGGCAAATTTATAATCATAGTCATCTATTTCCTTTTATTTTCCTACTTTTCACCAAATGTATGAATTTATTTGCATTTCACGGATTTTTGCTTTGTCTTCTGGTGTGTGTGTGGTAAATTGTTTAACATATCTCTTGATAAATTAATTACAGACTCTAATCCTCTCACCTAAAAAAAAAAAAAAAAATTCTGGCATTATCCATCTAGTTCTCATCGCCAGTATATGCTTCATACACTCCTATCATTCTCTTCACAACAGATAAGCTTGTAATTGTGTCCTATAGTAATTTACACAAAAAATCTAGTTGATTTTTTTTTTTACATTCTCCCCGTAATGTGGGTCCTATACAACGCCACAACACTCAAACAACAGTATATACAAGGTGTTGCAACTCAGTTCTCTTACTTCCCTAGTACATACCCTCATCGCCCACTAGTAAAGTTTCTCCTTACCACGTCCTGTGTGTCCTGCTCAGTTGAATTTACCATAAAATGATACTCCAGTATATTCAGCGATATTCACATAAAATCTTATCTTTTTACCTGCGTACCTAATGAGCAGACTGTGTCAAAATGGCGTGTCGTGCGCCGAGGCCAGCTGATGTTTCCTGTGAGTGCGACATAGTAAACTGTTTACAAGGAGCTGTAGTGTGCGAGAGCAAATATTACCGGCTACCGAGAGAGCCTCCAAGGCTTTTAACTCGCACGGAACTGTGTGCGCTTTAATTCGCCACATACTTTTGTTTCGATTCTTACAACACATATGTCTAACAGTTGTCAACAAAATTGATGTTTCAGGTAAATAACGTGTGAGTTCTTAAGCTCGCAATATCTGAACACATCAAACCAAGTGTGACGATACACACCATTTCCCATAGTTTATTTACTCTGTGTTCGAGTAGATATCTGCTACGAAATGAAACATTACATCTATCCCACTCATTCTCATGAATACGATGTCAATAAGTGATTTAAGTTGGAAATATTTCAATAAACAATAAAAACTGATACTATACCTTGAATATTATCGAGGCTAGGTAAAATGTCGTCCAATCGATGAGTTGAGATCGTACTGGTTAATATAAAAAATAATTAATGTCAAAGTAAAATCATCAAAATCTGTGTCTTCTCTAGGTGTTTCCATTACCAGCTATTATGAGTGGAAAAGCCATGGCCGAATTAATTGCAGTTCCTTGTCCCCAGTCCCTTCCCGCCTCTAATGACCTTGACGTTGACGAGGCGTTAAGCCATAGGTAACATATATATATATATATATATATATATATATATATATATATATATATATTCTATGCCTGAACATTAATATATAACAGGGATTGTTACTCGAGACTAATGAGTATATGTCTTCTGTGTACAAACAGAAAACACAAACAACCAAGATGTAGGCAATTAGGGCCAAACATCTGAAACATCATCATAGTGTCTCAAAACTTGGCGACCTTTTGGATACTAGAAATGAAAATTTTGATCGATTTCAATACTTTACCTGTATTATGTCCCTATAACATAGTAATTATTATTACACATTATGTATTATTTTTTTAACATCACTCGAGAAATTCATCATTTCATTTTTTTTAACTGCTTTACGTCTCTCAACAGCGAGGTCTTAGAGACGGGAAAGGATGGGGGCAAGGAATGGGAAGGAATTCGGCCATGGCCTTTTTAAAGAAGCATCCCGGCATTTGCCTGGAGTGATAAGGGAAACCATGGAAAACCCAAATCTGGATGCCCGAACGGGGATTCGAACCGCCGTCCTCCCGAATGCTCATCATTTCAGAAAGTTCGCTGTCAGATTAGTCAACTGTTTTGAGACGGCAAGATTGAAATGTTATTAGTAACGCTATAAATTAAATACAAACATTGTTTAAGTTTCTTTAGTATGCATAAATGCTTATTCATTGTTTTGTGTCAATTAAATAGAAAAGTTTCAGTGGATTTTTTTGTTTTTTTGTTTTGTTTTGAAAATAGCTGTCTAGAAACTTTTTGTCGCATTTGAACTGCTTTAAAATTTTTGAGAAATACAGACGCTTCCACTTCAATATTAAAAAAGCTATTAATCCAATGCATGCTAGCGGATATCTATCTATCCATTTGCTCAGCAGACCTAGCTAAAGAAGAGACAAATATGATCAAGTGGAACGTAGTAGTGTCATTAAAAATATAAGGGGCCAACAAAATACGGAGTAAACTCATCTGGAAATATTGCACGCAGAAATAAGTTTATGCATGAATATTTCATAATTAACAGAAAAAAGTTTCGTTTCACAGTATTTTGCGTCTGTGGTTAAATGTTATTATATGAGCGTCGAGCGGTCAGGTAGCTCATTGTTTAAGGCATCTGACTACAGCTCGAAAGTTCATAAATTCGTATCCCGGTCTTGGTTGAGGTTTTCAATAGTCCTTGACCTTCACCTCGCGCACAGCTTACTGTGTAATGTGAAGTATACTATAAGGTCTAAAACAGACGAGGCGTTTTGCGCAGCGCGGCTGTCGAGTCAACGCATGGTCCAATGTAATTAAATGGGGCAAATCAGACGATGCCGCTTGGCCCCGGCGCATGGTTTCCCCGCGACTTACGCGCGGCGCCGCCTCATCTGTTTTGAACTCGCGGCGTGGAGGCGGCGCGGCCATACGGCCAACTGAAGAAAATGAATCAGAAATTGATTTTTCTCCCCTTTTTGTATCATTACACTTTAGTGTTCAAATGTAAAACACTTAATATGCCATTACATTAAACACACACAATGAAAATTCGAATTTAAATTTTTACTTTTCTTGAAATTATTTACTGATTTCATATTATTTTCATAATACATCTTTTTAGACCTCCTAATTTAATATTTTTCTATTGATCCAGCACCGAAACTTTATCTTAACTTTTAACTTAATCTGTACTTTTGAACCGTAATATACAATCTGAGTGTCTGATCGTTTCCAAAGTATGTGACAATCCTATTTTTTATGACTAGCGTTCTCATATTTTTGATTTTATTAGGGCAAAATGAATTCAGAAGCACTGATGTCGTGATTTTTTCTTGTGCTAAATAAATAAAGAATTCAAATTTAATTACTTCTTTTTTTACTTTTCTAATAACTTCCTGATCTGATTTTATACCGGTACTTTTATACATTGAAATTTAATTGTTATCTATTGATCCAACAATGAATTTTATCTAAAATTCAATCTTAATCGCATTATTATCTATAGTTTTGAATGTTAAAATACAGTTGGAACGGTTGGTTGGCTCCAAGAAATGTGACGAGTTGCCTTAATATGAACGATATAATAAATGAAATGATTTCTTCTTACCTTAAGGCAATGACAAGTCTTTCTTCTGGAGGTATGCTGCTTCTGATCATGGTTGTTTCCTTAAACAGCTCTTGTCTTACAGCGGTAAGCAACTCATTGAAAGAGGACTAAGACATCCTCGCAAAGTTAAAAAAAACTTTTCTTCATTCCTTTTAAATTGGGGCCACAGGGTATATATATAAAAAAAAAACCTTTTTCACTCCGTTCTGATAGTATTCGATGAATCCAATAGCGCCTATTTTTTTCTTCTCCTGTTCCATCTTCGGTACAGCAACCATAGAAGCATTACATTCTCGTCTTCTATATCCATTGTTCCACAAACAACTGAGCTATCGCGTGAACAGTTGGGGCGGCCGCCGCTTCGACCGCAGCGCGGCGAGAAGTCGCTTCGTCTGTTTTAGGCCTAACCCTTCGTTGGTTTCGATTCCACGTAAAGCTGTAGATTCCCTATATCCAGTAGAATTACCGGGTTAGGTTAGTTATCCGCGATAAGATGCGCAGCGAATCGAAGTTGCGTCATTGGCAGCAGAAACAATCCTGCGGGATCATACGATAATTTGAATTATGATGGCATTAAAATATTCTTAAAGACAACGCTTGTGTTATAATCCAACTGTTCTATGCATAACATGTGCTGTTTTTGTTTTCATTTGATTGAATTACGACCCTTAAATGCCGCTGAAGCATTTCTAACGGCGAGGATGAAGTAATCGTGGAATGAAGTGGTTTAGGGCTGACGTGAGGTGAACAAGCACACGGCATAAACAACACTATAGATAAATGAACTGTACAATGGTCTATTGACGCGGTGTCCTTCATTCAGGGTAACTAGCAACAAGTGTAACAGACGTTCCCTTGTCTGGCATGTAAACATGTCGCCCACTATCCACGATAACATTTACACGACTTGTGTGGCAGGCGGTACGAGTTACGACGATCACACCATCACAGCCATTATTTACCCAATATTTCTTTGAGGTACGCTCTTACTGCGTTTTTATTAGTGTGCATAGCGAGATTTGATATGGTCTTAAAATTGCTAGAAAAAAACTCAATTTTTTAACGTTTTTATTAGTGTGCATAGCGAGATTTGATATGGTCTTAAAATTGCTAGAAAAAAACTCAATTTTTTAAATGTATTTTTACATTCTGTCAGGAGCTGTTACAGTAACGACGTTTCAGTTCGAAGGAACATTTTATTCGTCAGGATGATGATGGGAGGTACTAGAGAAGAGACGGAATTGAATCACAAGAGGTTGGTCAGACCATTGATTAAATATTCTGGTGGCGGATGAGAACCACATTTTTGGTATCACATACAGGAGTTGCAGGTGGTGGAAAAAAGGGCAGCGAGAACTGATACGATACAGGATCTCTATCGGTATTCATTGGAAAACAGGAGGATGGTGAATAAAATAGCTGGGAATGTGCATGGCGTAGGTATTGTAGCAACTTTTTTTTGAAGGATATTGGTAGAAAAATGACTGGTAGAATATGGAAAGGAAAAGATGACCATGACCATACGCTGGCGCTATATTTCAGGCATAATGGTGTGGTAAAATTACGCCCACCAGTGACCTGAGGCGCCGCACACTGTCGGGGAGGTACAATGGGGCTGGGCACTATATAGCTCAAGTGTCCGCGCAACCGGCCTTCCTGACTGGTGAATGCCGGGAGACTTATCAGACACACAACATATTTGCATTTATTTCGCAGACAAATGGCAACACTTCACTTCATCCATTAGTACGTACGAGATACAAAATGCTTGGCGTCAGCAAGGGCATGCGACCGTAAAGTCAAAGCTCCAAATTTGACGAAGCCAACGATGAGCAAAATTCAGCAGCCGACCCGTTGGGGAGAGGTGGTGAAGCAGAGGAAGGTGTGGGATAATTTTCTTTTGTAGGTAAAGGAACCAGGGAAGTACCAAGAAAAGTGCTGAATAAGTTAATCAAAACACTGTATAAATTTAAATTCAAAATTAAAATTCTCAAACTGTAAAAGTAGGTGGTTGGGGAATTAACGCCCAAAGATTTTATTATAAAAATTAATAAGATAATGGAAAAAAATTCCACAAGAACATGCGCTCCATCAAAACGAAATTAAACTGAGTCTACTTTCGCCATCAGTTTAAATGTTTCAGTTGTTTATCGGTGGATAATTTGACCCTTTATTTTGATCAACATTGCTGAACTAGTGATCACTTACTAAAAAACCTGACGGTATTCTTAACCTAACTCTTCACATCAGTCTTCTGCCACTGGATCTCACGCTTTTAATATTGTTTTCTTTTTAAACACATTTACTATGGGATATTCCTTAATCATGAGCATCTTATTCTTTCTACTGAGCCTGATCGGTTTCATTACTTCCTCTGACCTAACATTTTTGCCATTCCTTTTTTTAATCTCTTTATTTTGTTAGTAGTATTATATTAGTAACGGAGACTTGGCTGAGGATCCTGCGATGGCACTTGGCGGCTTGGAGCGACTGTCCGGATCCGATATTAGCGCGTGCTGTCGCTCGCAGCCAGATGTTTGCCATTCATGCCGCAACTCCCCTCGTCAGAGCGCTCACCCCATGTCTCCCTGCGGGTAATCCAACTAAAGTCCTAGCTCCCATATAACGCAGGTGCTCCCCTCGTGTATTCCATTCACGAGATATGTGAATTTTGTTGCTGAAACACGTTGCAAATAATTAGAAAAATTTAAGTTTCTCTATCATTTCTTTACGTTCATTCTTAGTCAAGGAATCTAATATAAAATTATTCTCATGGCACCTAGCGTCCGTTAGTAAGAGTCACATTACAAAACAGTCGTATTAACAGGCCTATAATTTTACCTATATCTGTCGATATTCCATGTGTGCCCGGGGTCATTGTTTGTGTATCTCGTGTACCATCCCACCTAGACGTATCGGCTGCAAAGGAAAGATGCAGCAAAATTCGAAACTATTAGGAAACCTCATCTACTATTGCTGCTTGATTTGATATTAAATCTTAAGGACATTCCTTGAATATGGGTATATTACATTTCCATGTTGGCACGGTGGTTTTTCAGTTGGAGAAAGTCGACTGCAAAATTTGCGTTTCATAGCAAGTGGTCGTGCGGAAGTTTTGGATTGAAACTGCGAATGCAAACAATCTTGGCTGTTGACGGAGGTGGGAAGGTGCATTTCACTGGAGGTTAAGATATGTATCCCTGAGTCTCTAACTATCCCTAATTCACTGTTCATTTCTTTCTCCGGCAACAAAATTTTGTAAAATGTTTCCGTTTCATTTTTCTACTGTTACATCTAAACAGCTCATGATCGGGGCAATTTCCTGGTGTACTACATGTTCCATTGTGGGTCTCTGCTAATGAAGGAGAGCATACTGTTTTACTCTGTGAAGAAACGACGGAACGGAATTTTATTTAAAAAAAAAAATGTATACAGACATTGACATTCTGCCACCGACCCTGGTGTTTTATGTGCAGATGTAGTCGTAAAAACGAGGTTGAGTAGATGGTGATGTATTTCCGGTGCACGTTTTGGATCAAAGGCAGAGGACGTTGCGTTTCGTAAACATGCAGGGTGGGCTACTAGTGGCCACATGTTGTTTTCACGTTCCTCTCTGAACTGCGATCACTTGCGTAAATTCCTGGTCAGAAATAGATGTCTCTGTTACCGATAAACGGAAGGTTTCGCTCGTTTACAGCATATTTTTTTTTTTTTGGTCGTTTTGTCTTCATGAAAATGCTGTTGGCTATATTCTTTTTCTTTTTTTCTTTTAAAGTACGTATAGTAGTTTTGTCTTTGTACAATAGTGATTATATCTTAGCACAATAAAAATTTTATGGGTGTAATACGGAGCTCGCCAATATCACTCGGTGTCGTTTTTCGCTTTGTGGACATCACAATGCAGACTTCGGAACCTGTTCTACTATCACATTTTTTGGCGAACAACTGCTTCAGATGCGGGTAACATTTAGTGACATTCTCTGTAACCACATGTTTTAGACTGTGATGTCAATCTCATATATTGTTATCAGTGTCTCGGTGTATCCTCTGGCTGTTTCGATCCCCTCTACGTTCTGTCTGAACTTATGTTTACTTCCAGTTTCTTCGTTGTCTTTAGGAATCTCTCCCTACGCCTCATCGTGTTAGGTACGTATAAGTGATGTCTCGGATCTGTGTTTACTTTAGTTTGTTCACTGTCTGTTATTACGTTCATTCGCATTATTAGGAGCAATGCACTCAGTGTGTACAGTTCATTGTTACATACACCCTGTGCTTTTTCGGCGTGTCTCGTTCAGTCGAGCATCGTGTTCCACCATAGTATTCCACACCTGCAAAGCTAGGAGGAGAGCAGGCGAAGATCCACTCCCCACGTTGAGGTATCGGCTTACGAAATAGATTATTTCTAGCGCTGTTTTCATTATTGTTGCTCTGTAGTATTCTCTGAAAATAGTTGTCAATACACCTATCGTGTCCTCACTTTTGAGGTGTTTGCTATTATAGCGGAAGCCTTTCTCTTTTGACTTTCAATGAAGCGAGACGTCCTTTCTGCCTATTACTTGGTATGTACATTCTTAATTTGTGATACTTTTAATTACTTGTCAGTGTAAAATGGATCCGTTTTCTTGTTGTTTCCAAACAACTGTGTAAACTTAAATTATGGAAGAGAGAGTAAACTGATGTTTAACATTGATTTATTTTCGGTCATTTAATAATGAAAATAAAGAAAGAACATTAAACACGCTTGCTTGGACAGATGAAAATGTTTGAAGCATAAGATGCCGGGAGAAAATGTTTCTGAGAAAATCTGATATGTAGGTTATCCAGTAATTACCTAGTTACCTGAAAATACGGGGCTCTTAAAATGCAAGCGGAGTCATTAGGTCGTTTAAATTCGCTCTACGCTTCAGCTTCGGAACCAGGAAAGAAACCTCTGCAATACAATCGATATGGAATGAGTGTTTTTTCTTCTTGTAAAATCATCAGGTTTTAACAAGTATCGTAAAGGTGAATAAAATAAAACATCCTCATCTTCCATTAAAATGCTAAAATACAGTAAATGTGCATTTTTTTCTTTTCTTTTTTTTACGTACTATTGTTTCTTTTCTCTCTCTCTCTGACAGTGGGTTGTATGTCGGTTTCATTCTATAACCACTGTATGATTCAAATTATGTTAAACAATTTGTTTCTGTGGCACTTTTATCATTATTAACAGACTATTATTGTTATTATAGTAGAACACTTTCGCATCTTTGCAATAAAACAAAAGCAAAAAATCGTAGGCTTGGTGTTCAGCACATTGTGATAATTTTCTCTAGTTAACTTAAGAGTGGATTTTATAATGTCTTTAATGACAATTAGCTTTTAAGTCTTTTTTTTATTTTCCAGTTTATCGTTGTTTAAAAGACTAAGTTGCTTCAGTCCATACGATTAAAGTTTTAGTCAATTTATCTTACAAGACGATACAATTATAAATTTCGAATTTTGCATCATGTTAAAAGCTATGAATGAATTCTGTTGAATGCTCGACCACACGTGTAATCTCGTAAAGAAAATACAGATCTTGTTCAATTTAACACTTTACAGTTGCGTTTAATGCGAAGATACTTTCGACTTATGTCTCAGTTAGGTCAAGAACCAGTTCATTAGAACGATTAACCTTTTGACACCAACGTACTTTCTGCTAGTTGAAGACCGGGTGGACTAGTCTACCTGCAAAGCTGGGGGGTCTTGTGAAGTAAGCTGAATACATTCTTTACTATCTAATGGTTTTAATTTGTTATTCATATTTTGGAGATTCCTAGTTTAGTAGTTTATTTAGTACTTAATGATACGAAAAAGACAGTAGTGGTGTATATTTTTGTGGTAGCGAGAAGTGAATGGTAATGATAGTTGGATGTGCTTGAAGAAATATTTTTGGTGCTCAGGATTGTATATATGAGTGTACTAATAGTGTTCGGAAAATCAAATAAATTAATTTACTGTGTGTTTTGAGGAATTTATGGACACTGAAGAATCCAATTAAGGTCTATTTAAGGTGGAATGTTTATGAATATTAAGAGCGTAAGTTGTCACCAGTAAAAGTGAGGTTAGTTAAAATGGTGTTTTAAAATGAAGATTCTAATTTATTTGCGAATGAAGTTGAAAACTGAAACAATGCTTGTCTTAAAAAGTGAGCTTATTAATTTTTCGGGGGGATTTTTGGCGCGTCGACATCGAGGTTAATTTACTTTTCAACGTAACAGCAGGATGTTGCTGTTAATATCTGAAGCTGGCTGTGATTTGTTACGTGATCTCAGTGAACAGTAACTAAAATGGCTGCGATGGTTGTTTAAAGGAAGCAGCCGTTTTCACATAAAGTGCTGGTTAAACCAATCGTCACAGTCTCCAAAATATCGCAGGTTCAATTTCATTTCCTAGTGAAAAAATGCTGTAATCATAAGAATTTAATTTTTAAATTTCTGTTGGACTTTCTCGTATTTGGAATAACGCTGGGATATGGTCGGCAGGAAACTTGTTCGTTCTGGTCCTCCTGAAAGCACTGTCGGTGTTTTGTGGATGCTCCTTCATACCGATTTGCACTGTATTCTCCAGCAGTATATCTAGGCTCCCTTTGATTCCATGCTACGATAACTAGATGCTGTAATTGCAGTCCGTGGCGGTTTTACACCGTAATGAATTCTCACGCTCGAAGTGCATGTTCTATTCCTTTGTGTGTTCTACTTAATATATGGAATAAATTCAACTGTAATTACATGTTTTCTAGTTGGTGTGCAGTTTTCAGTAACAGTAGTAATGGAGTTACATTATTTTTTCAAAATTTTAGTTGCGTCAGCACACGCGCCGGTGGTAATTTTCGTACACACCCTTTTGCTCCTTTCTTGTACCCGCCTTCTTTTGCCATTTACGAATTTTAATTTTAAATTCTGTCAGCGTTTTTGGTTAGTTATTCGTCACTTCCATTGGTAATTTATTCCAATTACTGATTCCTTTACCTAAAAAATAAAATTTTCCCACTCCTTTGTGCCTGAAATCTTATTCTCATATTGCTCGAGTATGTGCGGCAGTTGTCTTCTCGTTTAAATCATTCAGTTTAACTAGCTAATTTTTCATTACTCGGAATAGGGACACCTAAAGAATAACACGATGCTCAACTGAAGCCGTGCATGCTTGTATAGGCGTCGACGCACCTGCCCTGTGTTTTGTTATTGTTGCGCCTGTTGTGCCGGTGAGATAAGACTGCCGCCGCTGGCACACGCCAGACAACAGCTGCCACTCAAGCGGAGAGCCTCGTCTCAGCTGACTCACTCGACAGGTCGCCTCCGCAACATTGGTCCATTGCATTGGGGATGACTGGTTGAGTCCATTCAGCAACCAGAGTGAGATGTTTTGGCTACCCCGAACCGGTGTGAGTCGGACATTCTTGGCGCGAGTTGTCGCGGCAGGGACTCACCAGTTTCCTGTCGCTTACGAAACGATGGGCCGTAAATACATCGTACCTACATTTAAACTTTGCACTTTTCTTAAGTACAAAGCTCCGAAACAACATTTTCTGTCATCCGTTTCTCCCAAGCCTTCCAAATATTGAGTAAAGAAACTTAATATTCGTTCAGCGTTACTCTAATGGAAGTTTGGAATCTAGATAAGCGGGAGGATGGTGCTCATTGCAGCATAAAAATTTGGGAATTGTCACAATAATAACTAATAAAGATAAATAAATTGTTAACAATTTATGAAAAAAGTTATGAATCACTTTTCCACTCCGTGACACGGCAGTAAAGTGAACATAAACTCTTTCGTTTAGTTACAATGCTATAAAAATATTCCTTTAAGTACATTTGCTTAGTTGTAAAATTTCCTGCTAGAACAATGTAAAACTGTTTCCGCATGTTCAGAACAACAGAGGGAAAGTCATATTACTCATTCTGTTTTTACTAAAAGGTCCGTCAGAATGAAGATATCGAAATATGTATTAAGTAATACTAGAGAAACGAAAAATATCTGTCGTTCCCTTAAGTTTCCTTTTCAATTGCTTGTTCATCAGATTTGGTGTTGTTTTTGTTTTTTTTTTTATTTCTTTTTTTTTTGTATTTCACTGACACCTGCGAAATAATCTCCTAATTTGCTTAGTGTTTTAGCTGGCAACGTCAAGTGAAGAGTTATCCGCATGTGTGACCTGTGCTGAGTGTTATGGATATCTGTGTAATCTCCACTGAAGAGCCTCTACGAACAGGCCTGTCTGCCTCTGAAACTTCGCAGCTGTTAACTCCTTGGGCGCCGCTGTTTACTCACTGTCCTCCGAGACAAGATTTGAACACTGTTGTTTTTAAAAGATATTTCAGTTGGAGTGAGAGCTCAAAGATTCTTTTTTTGTTCTGATTGATTTCGCAACTGGCTTAATAGTACAGATGGACATATTAGAGCCAAAACTTAGGGTAATTTGGAAATTATAAGAATCTTAATATGTGCTTAACACGTTAATTATGCGGAAAGCCGTTTCTATTACACCACTTAAAGCAATTCCTTGCGGTGTAGTATTAAATGGCTAATTTGTAGATTCACATGCATGTACCTTTTTCCACAGACATTTTAAATGTCTAGGATTGTAAACAAAACAATATTTCTCCGTCCATCTCAAAGGCTAATTATTCCTTCTCGTGAAAAAGGCGTGTTGATGTAAACGTCTGGATGATATTATTTTGCCACGTGTTTCTGGAAAACGTAGCTTCTCGTGTAAATTTAATGTCTGCTTAAAAACTTTCGAAGGAACTTGTATGATTCTTTTTTTTTAAAAAATATATATATCACACTGTATTTCGTTATCATGCATTCTGCTGATCGGAAAGTCTAACAATGTTGAAGAGACATACTTTTCGTGACGATGGGACGCCGATCCTCCTACTGACACCGAGCTTCTTCCATTTTATTTTTCAGTAGTTTTATCGGAACTAAACACTCTAGGGTTGACTTTAGAGTGTTGACCTTGCAAAACTGCTTCTCAGACATACAAAATAAAATAAAAGGATAAGTATTATTAGACAGATTCACTGAATTTCAAGTAGATTGTAATTCAGGAATAAACGCTGCACTGTAATAGCTTTTGGTTTTACTTAATTGAATTTGTGCAAATATATGAGTAACTTCTCTTAGAAAATCTTCTAAATGAAATTTTCACATTTTAATGACTTGTCAACACAAATAAGCAGCAGAAGTACCGAAAGCACTTCTAAACAAAAAAGTGAGACATTTGTGGATCTTCTTGCTAATCGTTAATATATCGTACAGTTTTCAACATAAGTTTGTAGACTAATGTTACTTTTCGCGATGCAAATGAATCGATTTTACAACCTCTGTCACATAAAAATTTGCATTTTATTTTAATAACCAGAAGTAGGAGCCAATATATTCGATGTTTCCTCGACGCTTGCCATTGCAAGGCAGATTATGCCCACCGCAAGTTGTAGGCAAAGATTTAAAATCAAACCAACCTGTACCTACTGTTCAGTAACTCGAAGTTAGCGCACTACCTTGATCCCTCTGGTTGAAGCGCGTGACAGTTAATAGTAGGTACCCGGTTCGAATCCAGCTTAGCGTTGTGAGTGTGAAGCTGCTAGGACATTCCATGGTCTGGATTCTTCTTTAAACTGTATGTCCCTTTTGTCTGGGAAGACTACCGGTTTAGGTCAGGCACTAGGACGGAGGCATAATGTCCAACCGTAAAGAAACTCTGTCACCTGGCCTTTGAGACCACACGACATTATTATTACTGCAGTATCGTCGCCCGTGTTTCGTTCTACTTGGATGGGTAGCTTTCTAAGGGTAAAAGGATAAGATTTGTTTCAGTTGTGAAGATTTCCTATAAAGAATAACGCATAGTAACTAAATTATCTGTTAATTTAATTCTATTTAATTGCTGTGCAGCGTACGCTCCAGTAACAATTTTCCTACACACCAATTTCCAACTCTCCTCCCCTTTCCTGTACCCATTTACTTTTGCCCACTACAAATTTCAACTTTAAATTGTTACAACGTTTTTAATAAATTATTCATCACTTATCTTGGTAACTTATACCAATCCCTGATCCCATTACCTACGAAAGAAAATCTTCCCATACCTTTATGCCTGAAATGGAGTGCCAGATTGTATTCATGGTCATCTTTTCCCTTCCTTGAATTACTTTACACTCTTACACCAATATATTTCCACGCCTCATCATCAATATACGCCTTGTACACTCCCATGACTCTCTTTTTCATCATCATCCTACTCCTCCTGTCTTCTAATGAATCCCATTACAGCTCTTTAATCATATCGGTTACTGATTGTGTTCTGAGGTAATTTTCAGAGACAAATCTAACAGCTCTTCTGATAAATCTAACAGCTCTTCTGATAAATCTAGCAGCCCTTCTTTGCACCCTTCCAACTCCCGGATTTTATACCAACAATGTGGATGCCAATACTACACCAAGCAATGGTCTGACAGAATTTTTATAACCTAATTCCTTTACTTCTCTCGTACATCCCCTCATCACTCTCCAACAAACGAAGGATTTTCAAACATTTTCCTACTACTTGTCCAGTGTGTCCTATCCAGTTATGTTTATTATAAAATTTTATGCCAAGATATTTAAATTTCAAGTCTTCAACAAGCAAATCCTTCCCCACCTTATCAACCTTTAGTTTTTTATCTGTTACTCAAGCTCTGGGAATTCCATTGGAACCTGCACATCTAACTACTATTATAATTTCCTAATCATACTCACTCGATAGCTATTGACTGGAGAATGGTGTCACGTGTCAGCCTTCGCTCGCAAATTAACAGCGACCAGAGAGATTATTAGAAGAAATTAAAGGTTATGTCCACAATTTAATAGTTAATTAACTGCTACCAAATTAACTGCCATAATACATTCATTAAGTTTACTTTTCGTAGCATTTAATAGATAAAAAAAATATCGATAAATTTTATGGCTGAAAAAACGTCGATTCGTTTTTCAGTAACATGTTGCTAATGAAAACAACATAAATTAATAACTGCCGTAATCAAGAATGCCAATTGTCATTCCCTCCTAGACTAAATTTGAATTTAGTTAAAACTTTCACAAATTTTGCGGCTTGATGAAAGTTTATACATTATGGTTTATTTGATTTTTACGTATTTTACTGACCACTTTCGTTAATGGTCTTTGTTCATGTTTACTGAACGTGAGTTATTTGGTTATTTAAAGTGAACATCAGATCAAGTATGTTAACGAATCGAGTATTCTGGCAATTCATTTCTTGGGAGTTGCTAAACTGTTTAATACGTAATATGGAATGTGTATTCTCTGCCCGTTGCAAACACTATGACCAAGGATTATATCATGAATGTTTGCCCAGCCTCAATATAAAACAAAGTGATGCTTTCGAAGCAAACAGGAATGTTTCACATTTAACAGGGTTAACTATAAGGGTAAAATAAAAGTCAAGTTTTTTTTAAAAAGCAAGTTCTAGTCTACGACCTTTGAAACATTTGTACGATAGCTCGATCGTCCCTGTCCGTATTAGTACCACCTACGTTTATTAATACTTTTGAGTTCTTCAAGCTCAAGAGATTTTATTCACCCTAATGGTGAAACACGGGTCAAGTTCATATTTTATCAGATCCGATCAACTTGTTATAATCTTTGACCCCAAAAGCTGGAACTATTCTAGACCCGTGACGATATGCAAAAAAAAAAAAAAAAAAAAAAAAAAAGGTCACGGGCTTACACTAGTTTGATAATATTTTAGTATGCATCAGGGACGTAAAATAATAAATCTGTAGACACTAACTAATATCAAAACAATGAAATCACTCTTTTTACTATATATTAGTGTAATAGACAGTGTATGACAGGTATAATGCCTACTAGATACAGAAAAACAACGTTATATGCCTGGATTGTGTTAGTTAAAATGTAAAATATTTTACATGACAAGTTTCTTAACATCTTGCTCCCGATTTTCTGAATCATTTAAGTTAGAGGCGCATTTAGTGACACTGAATTTACAAAATTCTGGTTTAATTTTCCAAATGAATGGATATGAATCTTACCGGGACTGATATTTTCTTGTCGTTGTTAATGGTTGGGGATATGTTTTAAGCACGAAGCATCGGGGCCGTTATCAGTAGGAGGTTAGCCAGTCGCCTCTGTTTACGTCATTCAAATATGTGGGCATAATGTTGCGGTAGAGAGTAACCAAAATACTGCTGTTCACATTATAACTTCTTTATAGGTTATGAAGAGTTGCACTATTTTTTGATACTATCCGCGAATTAAGATTTCAATCACGTTTTTATGTGATAAAATGGTTTTCTGGTAGCGACTTAGAGAAAGCTGGCATTAATTTCTTACATATTTGGAAAACTCTTTTTGAAGTTGACTGTTTTTTTCCAATGTAACTTCCAAGCTGTGATTGGGAAATGAATGTACCTCCCCATAAAAGGGGGATAGGATTAGCAAGTCTGATAGCAGATTAGTAATTTTAATCTTTAGAAAGTGGATATGTGTTACTGCCCAGACTTCAGAGTCAAGTGGTCCATGTCTAATTTTACTATTTCATTTTTTCCTTAATTATCATTAGTAGATGTCTTATGTCTGTCCGTTGCCAGTTTTTTCCCCCTCCCCTCCCCCCGCCGCGCACGTGCCGCCAGACCCCCCACGTCGCGCAGGTGTTCGCCAGACCACCCACGTCGCGCAGGTGCCACGTTGTTACGGCTCATAAATCGTCTAAATGGCTTTATTATTTTTTTTAACCTCAATTACGGTACAATATTCACTTTAGTATTACATTCTTGTGGTGTGACGTCACGCGGTCAGAGTAATAAACCTCAAATTCAATTCGAAATGCGGTATAATATTCGCTTCTGAGGACCTTGATTCAATATTTTTATAACACAATTTATAATTTTAAAATAGCGTTATTACATGTCAAGTAATAAGGATTTTTTCTGGCCGTTACAGTGGTATTTATCCGAAAAAGATCGGATAAGTACTTTCCGAGATATGAATTTTAGTATTAGCGTATGTTTTTTAAACGCTGTTTCGTTCTCAGGACGAATGTGAACTTCTAAGGGATAGCCGCCCGATACAGCGCACCTGCATCATAAATATTATCTGCCGCGCCTCCCTTCCCGGCCTGAATTTTAAGTAGCCGGCCGCCGCGCCGCCGCGCGCAGCTGCAAGCCATTAATTATCGGGACGCAAAGCGCTTCCCACGCTATCAAAGGCTCCCGCGCCGCCGCGCCACCCTCCCGGCCTGAATTTTAAGTAGCCGGCTCGCGGGGCCGACACTCATAAATATTCCCTTATCCGCGCGCCAGACCTCATAATTATCTCCTGACCTCCTCGGAAGGTATGTGTGTGTGTTAAAAGCTAAAACATTTTTTTTAACTTTCACGGTATTTTACGGGAGGAATATAATTTACCCCGAGAAATATGGCCTTAGATTCCTCGGGAGATTAATGTCGCCAGACAACACAGGCAAAGCGTCGTGTTCCCACGCTATCAAAGGCTCCCGCGCCGCCGCGTGCAGCTGCGCCCGGGGACGCACTGCGTTCTCACGCCAAGGCTCCAGACTCGTGTATAAATAGGGCAGAGACCTCCCTTCAGCCATCCAGTCTTCTCTGAGCGGCCGAGCTGAGCACTTCGATCATCACAATGTCTTCTGAGGATCTTAGCTTATTCGCCGATATTGGTAAGTAAATTATTGTTATTTAACTTGTTTTTCTGACTGTTTTAAATTCTTTCACATATACTGATGAGTTTTTTTTTTTTTTCTCTGCTTCAGACTTTGATGAAATTCTCACTGCGGATGATTTCGGTAATGATAATATTTTTTTAACGTAACTAGATTTATGAAAAAAATGTATAGTGCTGAAGCATTAGTCTATATTATTAATTTATTTGTTCGCAGGTGATTTGGATATTTCCTGCAGTGACCTTTTTTATTTCAGTACGTATTTATCTATAGATTATTTTTTTCCCGATGTCTTTATAACTATTGCTAATACATTATTTTTTTTTTCTTTTTTCAGATGAACCATCACGCCCAGAGAAGCGTAAGGGCAATTCTGAAGAATTAAGTAGCCCAAAAAGAGCTTGTGATTGCTCACAATGGAGCATTGACGTGGATGTGCCGCAGAGCATGTCACCACCACATAGCATGCCGCCAACTCCACCACCACCGCAACCACCAGCACACTGGAATATCGGTAAGTCTAGTACATCAGTAATTTACCTATATTATTTTATGCGTACAAAATTATGTTTTTCATGATACTAAAATATTTTTTTTTTCTTTTTTATGTTTCAGAGGGGGCGGTCGGACGCCCGGCCAACGAGGCAGTTCCACCACCAATATGGCGACCATGGGAGACATCGGAACCTAGCCGACCGCCCGCCACAGCAGCAGCAGCCGAGCCCCACTGCAGCCCATCGCCGGGACCCAGCCGACCGCCGGGACCCAGCCGCCACTTCAACAACCCATCGCCGGGACCCAGCCGACAGTATGCCAGTCCATCGCCCGGCTCCAGCCGCCAGTCCGCCGGTCCTTCGCCGGGGCCAAGTCGGCAGTATGCCAGCCCATCGCCGGGGCCCAGCCGGCAGTATGCCGGCCCATCGCCCGGCTCCAGCCGGCAGTCCGCCGGTCCTTCGCCCGGCTCCAGCCGGCAGTATGCCAGTCCATCGCCGGGGCCAAGTCGGCAGTATGCCGGTGCAGGGGCAGCCTTATGCAGTCATGATCATGCAGCAACGATGGGTGAGTCAGCAGCATCGCGCTTAGTCCTTGAAGACAGGCTTAGTGGATTTAAAAATAGAATTTATTCCGGGTCAATTTCAAATTCTCAAAATTTCATAGATCCAATGAATTTCATTGATGCTTGCTTTAAACTTGTTGCCGGTAAAGTTCGCGAAATTGTGGATAATCGGTCCTCCCCATCTGTAAAGGTGCAGGTTGGACTGATTAACACATATAAAATACAGAAGGAAATGATTTTGGAAACCGCCCGTATGTGCTTTTTAACTAAAATGCGTGAAGTCACAACAAGCACTTGCCTGTCGGATTGGTATGAAAAATATGTGAAGTCGGAGCTCAGAGTAAAATTGTGTGAGTTTCAAGAAAGGACAAGTGGCAAAACTCTCGATAGAATAGAATCCCTCGACATTAGTATTTCTCATTTTCAACCTTTCTATCGTGGGTCTTCCTATGTTGCTCTGCCACTTGATATCTGTAGAAAGAATGCCGTCATCAATGTTGAAAACAAGAATGACGAGTTGTGCTTTCTATGGACAATTCTTGCATATCACGTAAAGGCGCTAAGCAAAAAACCTACAAGGGTTAGCATATATAAGAAAGTGCGTTCACTCTATCCCCTCGATTTTTCAGGTATTGAGTTTCCGGTAAAACTCTCCGACATTTCTAAATTTGAGAGGCAAAATCCAGACTATTCTGTAAATGTTTTCGGTCTGGATGAAGTTAAAGGTAAACATGTAGTTTCCGGGGCCCTCCATCACACTGCAGACAAACGCGTTCACCACATAAACATGTTGTTGATTACCGACGGCAGTGGGAAAAAATTCCATTACTGTTGGATTCACAACTTGTCGGCGTTAGTCAGGTCTTCTTTAAGTAGAAATACACATGCTATATTTATTTGTGACAGATGTCTGCAACATTTTGGACGCAAAGATCTCCTGGACCGCCACGAGATCGACTGTGCAAGGGTTGATCCTGTAAGAGTGGATTTACCCGGCGACGACGATAAAACTTTAAAGTTTAAGGATTTTGTGCACCAACAGCGTGTACCCGTCGTCGTTTACGCGGATTTTGAAAGTTTATTGCTACCTTATGATTCTTGCAGTCCCCCACCCAACGCCTCTCACACTACTTTAGTCCAGAAACATCTCCCTTTCGCTGCCGCATACCAGGTCGTTTGTCCACTCGTACCTAGTCTGTCGCGTTTCAACTCCTTCAGGGGAAAAAATCCTGAAAAATGGCTTGTTGACGAACTCGTCAAACTTGCCAAGAAAGTTGATAAAATTTACAAGAAGTGCATTCCTCTTGTAATGACAGACGAGCAAGAAGCAAAGTTTGCTGATGCTACGGTATGCCACATCTGCAAGAAAGACATTGAACCGGGGACCGTCAAGGTCCGCGATCATTGTCATATCACGGGTGAATTTAGGGGGGCTGCACATAATGATTGCAATTTGCAGTATAAGACTAAAAAGTACATACCCATTTTCTTTCACAATCTTTCTGGGTATGATGCTCATTTCATTGTAATGGCATTATCAAAACTCGATTTCGAAGGAATGGACGTGCTTCCAATCAACACAGAACGTTATATTTCTTTTTCGAAAAAGATTGAATTCACTTCAATCACGTTAAGGTTTCTGGACTCATACCGGTTCATGCAGCTCCCATTAGATAAACTGGTTGGAACCCTTGAGGACGGCGACATGCGCATTACTAGTGCTCATTTCACCGACCCCGAGAAGTTCCAATTAGTTAAACGGAAAGGTGTCTTCCCTTACGAATACATGGATTCATGGGATAAGCTCACCGAGGCCACGCTTCCTCCAAAATCAAAATTCTACAGTTCGTTGTCGGAGTCACACATTTCTGATGAAGATTACGAACACGCGACAAAGGTGTGGCGGACCTTCCAGATCAAGACTTTGGGCGAATATGCAAGTCTGTACATGGACACAGATGTGCGGTTACTTGCAGATCTGTTTGAGAAATTTAGGAGTGTATGTTTGGGGAAGTACACCCTGGACCCCGCCCACTATTTCACATCCCCAGGCCTTTCGTGGCAGGCTATGTTAAGGAGCACGCGTGTCGAACTGGACCTTCTGACGGATATCGACATGCTGCTCTTTTTCGAACGAGGTATTCGCGGAGGTATTTGCCAGTGCGTCCACAGGTATGCGAAGGCAAATAACCGGTACATGCCGGAGTACAACCGCGAGGCGTCTGAAGATTTTATAATGTACTTCGACGTAAACAATCTTTACGGCTGGGCCATGTCGGAGTATCTACCCTCTGGTGGGTTTCAATGGCTATCGGCTAAAGAGATTGCTAGCATAGATTTCATGAGCGTTGCAGCTGACTCACCTAGGGGGTTCGTATTGGAGGTAGACCTTACGATTCCTCAGGATAAACACGACGTTTTAGCAGACCTGCCGCCATGTCCAGACCACAAAGCACCAGAAGGTTCTACCCTCCCCAAGCTGATGACCACACTGGAGAACAAGGTACGGTATGTTCTCCATTACCGAGTCCTCCAGCAATGTGTAGGCTTGGGGCTGCAGGTGACCGAAATACACCGGGTAATATCTTTCAATCAGTCACCGTGGTTGAGAGAATACATATCTCTCAATACGCGTTCTCGCCGTGACGCCAAAACAGATTTCGAGAGAGATTTTTACAAACTGATGAACAATTCAATTTTCGGCAAGACTATGGAGAACATTCGAAAACACCGCGACGTGAAATTGTGTACAGCATGGGTGGGCCGCCGCGGTGCCCGCAAACACATAGCTTCACCACACTTTAAGCAAGTAACAGTTTTCAACAAGAACTTTGTGGCCGTGGAGATGGCGAAAGCTAGGATAGTTTTTAATAAACCCGTGTATGTCGGAATGTGCATTCTTGACTTGTCTAAACTGAGGATGTACAGATTTCATTATGAATTTGCCATTCCTCAGTTTAGAAGCCCTAAATTGCTATATATGGATACAGACAGCTTCATCTACTTGGTGCGGAACTGCGATCCATATGAAGTGATGCGACGCAACAGGGAGGAGTTCGCTTCGTCCTTCATAACACCGACAACCTTTTCATTGTGGGACTCTATCCCATAACGGTTGCCGGTGCTATACCCAGACGTGTCGAACTCCTCCCTGTTGCGTCGCATCACTTCATATGGATCGCAGTTCCGCACCAAGTAGATGAAGCTGTCTGTATCCATATATAGCAATTTAGGGCTTCTAAACTGAGGAATGGCAAATTCATAATGAAATCTGTACATCCTCAGTTTAGACAAGTCAAGAATGCACATTCCGACATACACGGGTTTATTAAAAACTATCCTAGCTTTCGCCATCTCCACGGCCACAAAGTTCTTGTTGAAAACTGTTACTTGTTTAAAGTGTGGTGAAGCTATGTGTTTGCGGGCACCGCGGCGGCCCACCCATGCTGTACACAATTTCACGTCGCGGTGTTTTCGAATGTTCTCCATAGTCTTGCCGAAAATTGAATTGTTCATCAGTTTGTAAAAATCTCTCTCGAAATCTGTTTTGGCGTCACGGCGAGAACGCGTATTGAGAGATATGTATTCTTTCAACCACGGTGACTGATTGAAAGATATTACCCGGTGTATTTCGGTCACCTGCAGCCCCAAGCCTACACATTGCTGGAGGACTCGGTAATGGAGAACATACCGTACCTTGTTCTCCAGTGTGGTCATCAGCTTGGGGAGGGTAGAACCTTCTGGGGCTTTGTGGTCTGGACATGGCGGCAGGTCTGCTAAAACGTCGTGTTTATCCTGAGGAATCGTAAGGTCTACCTCCAATACGAACCCCCTAGGTGAGTCAGCTGCAACGCTCATGAAATCTATGCTAGCAATCTCTTTAGCCGATAGCCATTGAAACCCACCAGAGGGTAGATACTCCGACATGGCCCAGCCGTAAAGATTGTTTACGTCGAAGTACATTATAAAATCTTCAGACGCCTCGCGGTTGTACTCCGGCATGTACCGGTTATTTGCCTTCGCATACCTGTGGACGCACTGGCAAATACCTCCGCGAATACCTCGTTCGAAAAAGAGCAGCATGTCGATATCCGTCAGAAGGTCCAGTTCGACACGCGTGCTCCTTAACATAGCCTGCCACGAAAGGCCTGGGGATGTGAAATAGTGGGCGGGGTCCAGGGTGTACTTCCCCAAACATACACTCCTAAATTTCTCAAACAGATCTGCAAGTAACCGCACATCTGTGTCCATGTACAGACTTGCATATTCGCCCAAAGTCTTGATCTGGAAGGTCCGCCACACCTTTGTCGCGTGTTCGTAATCTTCATCAGAAATGTGTGACTCCGACAACGAACTGTAGAATTTTGATTTTGGAGGAAGCGTGGCCTCGGTGAGCTTATCCCACGAATCCATGTATTCGTAAGGGAAGACACCTTTCCGTTTAACTAATTGGAACTTCTCGGGGTCGGTGAAATGAGCACTAGTAATGTCCATGTCGTCCGTCCTCAAGGGTTCCAACCAGTTTATCTAATGGGAGCTGCATGAACCGGTATGAGTCCAGAAACCTTAACGTGATTGAAGTGAATTCAATCTTTTTCGAAAAAGAAATATAACGTTCTGTGTTGATGGGAAGCACGTCCATTCCTTCGGAATCGAGTTTTGATAATGCCATTACAATGAAATGAGCATCATACCCAGAAAGATTGTGAAAGAAAATGGGTATGTACTTTTTAGTCTTATACTGCAAATTGCAATCATTATGTGCAGCCCCCCTAAATTCACCCTGTGATATGACAATGATCGCGGACCTTGACAGGTCCCCGGTTCAATGTCTTTCTCGCAGATGTGGCATACCGTAGCATCAGCAAACTTTGCTTCTTGCTCGTCTGTCATTACAAGAGGAATGCACTTCTTGTAAATTTTATCAACTTTCTTGGCAAGTTTGACGAGTTCAGTCAACAAGCCATTTTTCAGGATTTTTTCCCCTGAAGGAGTTGAAACGCGACAGACTAGGTACGAGTGGACAAACGACCTGGTATGCGGCAGCGAAAGGGAGATGTTTCTGGACTAAAGTAGTGTGAGAGGCGTTGGGTGGGGGACTGCAAGAATCATAAGGTAGCAATAAACTTTCAAAGTCCGCGTAAACGACGACGGGTACACGCTCTTGGTGCACAAAATCCTTAAACTTTAAAGTTTTATCGTCGTCGCCGGGTAAATCCACTCTTACAGGATCAACCCTTGCACAGTCAATCTCGTGGCGGTCCAGGAGATCTTTGCGTCCAAAATGTTGCAGACATCTGTCACAAATAAATATAGCACTGTGTATTGCTACTTAAAGAAGACCTGACTAACGCCGACAAGTTGTGAATCCAACAGTAATGGAATTTTTTCCCACTGCCGTCGGTAATCAACAACATGTTTATGTGGTTACCGCGTTTGTCTGCAGTGTGATGGAGGGCCCCGGAAACTACATGTTTACCTTTAACTTCATCCAGACCGAAAACATTTACAGAATAGTCTGGATTTTGCCTCTCAAATTTAGAAATGTCAGGAGAGTTTTACCGGAAACTCAATACCTGAAAAATCGAAACGGTGGTTGGTGAAGGCTTCCATATAATTACTGACTAGGTACGCATGTGTTTTCGGCGCCTTTACTTGAGCTGCAAGAAGTGTCCATAGAAAGCAGTACTCGTCATTCTTGTTTTCAACATTGATGACGGCCCTCTTTCTACGGATATCAAGTGGCAGTGCAACATAGGATGACCCACGATAGAAAGGTTGAAAATGAGAAATACTAATGTCGAGGGATTCTATTCTATCGAGAGTTTTGCCACTTGTCCTTTCTTGAAACTCACACAATTTTACTCTGAGCTCCGACTTCACATATTTTTCATACCAATCCGACAGGCAAGTGCTTGTTGTGACTTCACGCATTTTAGTTAAAAAGCACATACGGGCGGTTTCCAAAATCATTTCCTTCTGTATTTTATATGTGTTAATCAGTCCAACCTGCACCTTTACAGATGGGGAGGACCGATTATCCACAATTTCGCGAACTTTACCGGCAACAAGTTTAAAGCAAGCATCAATGAAATTCATTGGATCTATGAAATTTTGAGAATTTGAAATTGTCCCGGAATAAATTCTATTTTTAAATGCACTATGCCTGTCTTCAAGGACTAAGCGCGATGCTGCTGACTCACCCATCGTTGCTGCATGATCATGACTGCATAAGGCTGCCCCTGCACCGGCATACTGCCGACTTGGCCCCGGCGATGGACTGGCATACTGCCGGCTGGAGCCGGGCGAAGGACCGGCGGACTGCCGGCTGGAGCCGGGCGATGGGCCGGCATACTGCCGGCTGGGCCCCGGCGATGGGCTGGCATACTGCCGACTTGGCCCCGGCGAAGGACCGGCGGACTGGCGGCTGGAGCCGGGCGATGGACTGGCATACTGTCGGCTGGGTCCCGGCGATGGGTTGTTGAAGTGGCGGCTGGGTCCCGGCGGTCGGCTGGGTCCCGGCGATGGGCTGCAGTGGGGCTCGGCTGCTGCTGTGGCGGGCGGTCGGCTAGGTTCCGATGTCTCCCATGGTCGCCATATTGGTGGTGGAACTGCCTCGTTGGCCGGGCGTCCGACCGCCCCCTCTGAAACATAAAAAAAGAAAAAAAAAATATTTTAGTATCATGAAAAACATAATTTTGTACGCATAAAATAATATAGGTAAATTACTGATGTACTGGACTTACCGATATTCCAGTGTGCTGGTGGTTGCGGTGGTGGTGGAGTTGGCGGCACATCCACGTCAATGCTCCATTGTGAGCAATCACAAGCTCTTTTTGGGCTACTTAATTCTTCAGAATTGCCCTTACGCTTCTCTGGGCGTGATGGTTCATCTGAAAAAAAAAAAAATGTATTAGCAATAGTTATAAAGACATCGGGAAAAAAAATAATCTATAGATAAATACGTACTGAAATAAAAAAGGTCACTGCAGGAAATATCCAAATCACCTGCGAACAAATAAATTAATAATATAGACTACTGCTTCAGCACTATACATTTTTCATAAATCTAGTTACGTTAAAAAAATATTATCATTACCGAAATCATCCGCAGCGAGAATTTCATCAAAGTCTGAAGCAGAGAAAAAAAAAAAAACTCATCAGTATATGTGAAAGAATTTAAAACAGTCAGAAAAACAAGTTAAATAACAATAATTTACTTACCAATATCGGCGAATAAGCTAAGATCCTCAGAAGACATTGTGATGATCGAAGTGCTCAGCTCGGCCGCTCAGAGAAGACTGGATGGCTGAAGGGAGGTCTCTGCCCTATTTATACACGAGTCTGGAGCCTTGGCGTGAGAACGCAGTGCGTCCCCCGGGCGCAGCTGCACGCGGCGGCGCGGGAGCCTTTGATAGCGTGGGAAGAGCTTAGCGTGAGAACGCAGTGCGTCCCCCGATGATAAATGTGACGCAGCTGTGCGCGGCGGCGTGGGAGCCTTTGATAGCGTGGGAAGCGCTTTGCGTCCCGATAATTAATGGCTTCCAGCTGCGCGCGGCGGCGCGGCGGCCGGCTGCAAGGGGAGCGATAATTAATGGCTTCCGGGTGGGGTGTGGCGGCGCGGGAGCCTTTGATAGCGTGGGAAGAGCTTAGCGTGAGAACGCAGTGCGTCCCCCGATGATAAATGTGACGCAGCTGTGCGCGGCGGCGTGGGAGCCTTTGATAGCGTGGGAAGCGCTTTGCGTCCCGATAATTAATGGCTTCCAGCTGCGTGCGGCGGCGCGGCGGCCGGCTGCAAGGGAAGACGGCTGAGTAATGGCCTTGTTGACAGGTGTTGACATGACTAATGGCTTCCGCCTGCGAGGCCTGGCGAACACCTGCGCGACGTGGGGGGTCTGGCGGCACGTGCGCGGCGGGGGGAGGGGAGGGGGAAAATCCAAGATGGCGCCGCACAGAC
>JARYHS010008075.1:122382359-122506907 GCA_031002005.1 Vandiemenella viatica | reverse complement strand
CCAATATCACTCGGTGTCGTTTTTCGCTTTGTGGACATCACAATGCAGACTTCGGAACCTGTTCTACTATCACATTTTTTGGCGAACAACTGCTTCAGATGCGGGTAACATTTAGTGACATTCTCTGTAACCACATGTTTTAGACTGTGATGTCAATCTCATATATTGTTATCAGTGTCTCGGTGTATCCTCTGGCTGTTTCGATCCCCTCTACGTTCTGTCTGAACTTATGTTTACTTCCAGTTTCTTCGTTGTCTTTAGGAATCTCTCCCTACGCCTCATCGTGTTAGGTACGTATAAGTGATGTCTCGGATCTGTGTTTACTTTAGTTTGTTCACTGTCTGTTATTACGTTCATTCGCATTATTAGGAGCAATGCACTCAGTGTGTACAGTTCATTGTTACATACACCCTGTGCTTTTTCGGCGTGTCTCGTTCAGTCGAGCATCGTGTTCCACCATAGTATTCCACACCTGCAAAGCTAGGAGGAGAGCAGGCGAAGATCCACTCCCCACGTTGAGGTATCGGCTTACGAAATAGATTATTTCTAGCGCTGTTTTCATTATTGTTGCTCTGTAGTATTCTCTGAAAATAGTTGTCAATACACCTATCGTGTCCTCACTTTTGAGGTGTTTGCTATTATAGCGGAAGCCTTTCTCTTTTGACTTTCAATGAAGCGAGACGTCCTTTCTGCCTATTACTTGGTATGTACATTCTTAATTTGTGATACTTTTAATTACTTGTCAGTGTAAAATGGATCCGTTTTCTTGTTGTTTCCAAACAACTGTGTAAACTTAAATTATGGAAGAGAGTAAACTGATGTTTAACATTGATTTATTTTCGGTCATTTAATAATGAAAAAAAGAAAGAACATTAAACACGCTTGCTTGGACAGATGAAAATGTTTGAAGCATAAGATGCCGGGAGAAAATGTTTCTGAGAAAATCTGATATGTAGGTTATCCAGTAATTACCTAGTTACCTGAAAATACGGGGCTCTTAAAATGCAAGCGGAGTCATTAGGTCGTTTAAATTCGCTCTACGCTCAGCTTCGGAACCAGGAAAGAAACCTCTGCAATACAATCGATATGGAATGAGTGTTTTTTCTTCTTGTAAAATCATCAGGTTTTAACAAGTATCGTAAAGGTGAATAAAATAAAACATCCTCATCTTCCATTAAAATGCTAAAATACAGTAAATGTGCATTTTTTTCTTTTCTTTTTTTTACGTACTATTGTTTCTTTTCTCTCTCTCTCTCTGACAGTGGGTTGTATGTCGGTTTCATTCTATAACCACTGTATGATTCAAATTATGTTAAACAATTTGTTTCTGTGGCACTTTTATCATTATTAACAGACTATTATTGTTATTATAGTAGAACACTTTCGCATCTTTGCAATAAAAAAAAGCAAAAAATCGTAGGCTTGGTGTTCAGCACATTGTGATAATTTTCTCTAGTTAACTTAAGAGTGGATTTTATAATGTCTTTAATGACAATTAGCTTTTAAGTCTTTTTTTTATTTTCCAGTTTATCGTTGTTTAAAAGACAAGTTGCTTCAGTCCATACGATTAAAGTTTTAGTCAATTTATCTTACAAGACGATACAATTATAAATTTCGAATTTTGCATCATGTTAAAAGCTATGAATGAATTCTGTTGAATGCTCGACCACACGTGTAATCTCGTAAAGAAAATACAGATCTTGTTCAATTTAACACTTTACAGTTGCGTTTAATGCGAAGATACTTTCGACTTATGTCTCAGTTAGGTCAAGAACCAGTTCATTAGAACGATTAACCTTTTGACACCAACGTACTTTCTGCTAGTTGAAGACCGGGTGGACTAGTCTACCTGCAAAGCTGGGGGGTCTTGTGAAGTAAGCTGAATACATTCTTTACTATCTAATGGTTTTAATTTGTTATTCATATTTTGGAGATTCCTAGTTTAGTAGTTTATTTAGTACTTAATGATACGAAAAAGACAGTAGTGGTGTATATTTTTGTGGTAGCGAGAAGTGAATGGTAATGATAGTTGGATGTGCTTGAAGAAATATTTTTGGTGCTCAGGATTGTATATATGAGTGTACTAATAGTGTTCGGAAAATCAAATAAATTAATTTACTGTGTGTTTTGAGGAATTTATGGACACTGAAGAATCCAATTAAGGTCTATTTAAGGTGGAATGTTTATGAATATTAAGAGCGTAAGTTGTCACCAGTAAAAGTGAGGTTAGTTAAAATGGTGTTTTAAAATGAAGATTCTAATTTATTTGCGAATGAAGTTGAAAACTGAAACAATGCTTGTCTTAAAAAGTGAGCTTATTAATTTTTCGGGGGGATTTTTGGCGCGTCGACATCGAGGTTAATTTACTTTTCAACGTAACAGCAGGATGTTGCTGTTAATATCTGAAGCTGGCTGTGATTTGTTACGTGATCTCAGTGAACAGTAACTAAAATGGCTGCGATGGTTGTTTAAAGGAAGCAGCCGTTTTCACATAAAGTGCTGGTTAAACCAATCGTCACAGTCTCCAAAATATCGCAGGTTCAATTTCATTTCCTAGTGAAAAAATGCTGTAATCATAAGAATTTAATTTTTAAATTTCTGTTGGACTTTCTCGTATTTGGAATAACGCTGGGATATGGTCGGCAGGAAACTTGTTCGTTCTGGTCCTCCTGAAAGCACTGTCGGTGTTTTGTGGATGCTCCTTCATACCGATTTGCACTGTATTCTCCAGCAGTATATCTAGGCTCCCTTTGATTCCATGCTACGATAACTAGATGCTGTAATTGCAGTCCGTGGCGGTTTTACACCGTAATGAATTCTCACGCTCGAAGTGCATGTTCTATTCCTTTGTGTGTTCTACTTAATATATGGAATAAATTCAACTGTAATTACATGTTTTCTAGTTGGTGTGCAGTTTTCAGTAACAGTAGTAATGGAGTTACATTATTTTTTCAAAATTTTAGTTGCGTCAGCACACGCGCCGGTGGTAATTTTCGTACACACCCTTTTGCTCCTTTCTTGTACCCGCCTTCTTTTGCCATTTACGAATTTTAATTTTAAATTCTGTCAGCGTTTTTGGTTAGTTATTCGTCACTTCCATTGGTAATTTATTCCAATTACTGATTCCTTTACCTAAAAAATAAAATTTTCCCACTCCTTTGTGCCTGAAATCTTATTCTCATATTGCTCGAGTATGTGCGGCAGTTGTCTTCTCGTTTAAATCATTCAGTTTAACTAGCTAATTTTTCATTACTCGGAATAGGGACACCTAAAGAATAACACGATGCTCAACTGAAGCCGTGCATGCTTGTATAGGCGTCGACGCACCTGCCCTGTGTTTTGTTATTGTTGCGCCTGTTGTGCCGGTGAGATAAGACGCCGCCGCTGGCACACGCCAGACAACAGCTGCCACTCAAGCGGAGAGCCTCGTCTCAGCTGACTCACTCGACAGGTCGCCTCCGCAACATTGGTCCATTGCATTGGGGATGACTGGTTGAGTCCATTCAGCAACCAGAGTGAGATGTTTTGGCTACCCCGAACCGGTGTGAGTCGGACATTCTTGGCGCGAGTTGTCGCGGCAGGGACTCACCAGTTTCCTGTCGCTTACGAAACGATGGGCCGTAAATACATCGTACCTACATTTAAACTTTGCACTTTTCTTAAGTACAAAGCTCCGAAACAACATTTTCTGTCATCCGTTTCTCCCAAGCCTTCCAAATATTGAGTAAAGAAACTTAATATTCGTTCAGCGTTACTCTAATGGAAGTTTGGAATCTAGATAAGCGGGAGGATGGTGCTCATTGCAGCATAAAAATTTGGGAATTGTCACAATAATAACTAATAAAGATAAATAAATTGTTAACAATTTATGAAAAAAGTTATGAATCACTTTTCCACTCCGTGACACGGCAGTAAAGTGAACATAAACTCTTTCGTTTAGTTACAATGCTATAAAAATATTCCTTTAAGTACATTTGCTTAGTTGTAAAATTTCCTGCTAGAACAATGTAAAACTGTTTCCGCATGTTCAGAACAACAGAGGGAAAGTCATATTACTCATTCTGTTTTTACTAAAAGGTCCGTCAGAATGAAGATATCGAAATATGTATTAAGTAATACTAGAGAAACGAAAAATATCTGTCGTTCCCTTAAGTTTCCTTTTCAATTGCTTGTTCATCAGATTTGGTGTTGTTTTTTTTTTTTTTTTATTACTTTTTTTTTGTATTTCACTGACACCTGCGAAATAATCTCCTAATTTGCTTAGTGTTTTAGCTGGCAACGTCAAGTGAAGAGTTATCCGCATGTGTGACCTGTGCTGAGTGTTATGGATATCTGTGTAATCTCCACTGAAGAGCCTCTACGAACAGGCCTGTCTGCCTCTGAAACTTCGCAGCTGTTAACTCCTTGGGCGCCGCTGTTTACTCACTGTCCTCCGAGACAAGATTTGAACACTGTTGTTTTTAAAAGATATTTCAGTTGGAGTGAGAGCTCAAAGATTCTTTTTTTGTTCTGATTGATTTCGCAACTGGCTTAATAGTACAGATGGACATATTAGAGCCAAAACTTAGGGTAATTTGGAAATTATAAGAATCTTAATATGTGCTTAACACGTTAATTATGCGGAAAGCCGTTTCTATTACACCACTTAAAGCAATTCCTTGCGGTGTAGTATTAAATGGCTAATTTGTAGATTCACATGCATGTACCTTTTTCCACAGACATTTTAAATGTCTAGGATTGTAAACAAAACAATATTTCTCCGTCCATCTCAAAGGCTAATTATTCCTTCTCGTGAAAAAGGCGTGTTGATGTAAACGTCTGGATGATATTATTTTGCCACGTGTTTCTGGAAAACGTAGCTTCTCGTGTAAATTTAATGTCTGCTTAAAAACTTTCGAAGGAACTTGTATGATTCTTTTTTTTAAAAAATATATATATCACACTGTATTTCGTTATCATGCATTCTGCTGATCGGAAAGTCTAACAATGTTGAAGAGACATACTTTTCGTGACGATGGGACGCCGATCCTCCTACTGACACCGAGCTTCTTCCATTTTATTTTTCAGTAGTTTTATCGGAACTAAACACTCTAGGGTTGACTTTAGAGTGTTGACCTTGCAAAACTGCTTCTCAGACATACAAAATAAAATAAAAGGATAAGTATTATTAGACAAATTCACTGAATTTCAAGTAGATTGTAATTCAGGAATAAACGCTGCACTGTAATAGCTTTTGGTTTTACTTAATTGAATTTGTGCAAATATATGAGTAACTTCTCTTAGAAAATCTTCTAAATGAAATTTTCACATTTTAATGACTTGTCAACACAAATAAGCAGCAGAAGTACCGAAAGCACTTCTAAACAAAAAAGTGAGACATTTGTGGATCTTCTTGCTAATCGTTAATATATCTACAGTTTTCAACATAAGTTTGTAGACTAATGTTACTTTTCGCGATGCAAATGAATCGATTTTACAACCTCTGTCACATAAAAATTTGCATTTTATTTTAATAACCAGAAGTAGGAGCCAATATATTCGATGTTTCCTCGACGCTTGCCATTGCAAGGCAGATTATGCCCACCGCAAGTTGTAGGCAAAGATTTAAAATCAAACCAACCTGTACCTACTGTTCAGTAACTCGAAGTTAGCGCACTACCTTGATCCCTCTGGTTGAAGCGCGTGACAGTTAATAGTAGGTACCCGGTTCGAATCCAGCTTAGCGTTGTGAGTGTGAAGCTGCTAGGACATTCCATGGTCTGGATTCTTCTTTAAACTGTATGTCCCTTTTGTCTGGGAAGACTACCGGTTTAGGTCAGGCACTAGGACGGAGGCATAATGTCCAACCGTAAAGAAACTCTGTCACCTGGCCTTTGAGACCACACGACATTATTATTACTGCAGTATCGTCGCCCGTGTTTCGTTCTACTTGGATGGGTAGCTTTCTAAGGGTAAAAGGATAAGATTTGTTTCAGTTGTGAAGATTTCCTATAAAGAATAACGCATAGTAACTAAATTATCTGTTAATTTAATTCTATTTAATTGCTGTGCAGCGTACGCTCCAGTAACAATTTTCCTACACACCAATTTCCAACTCTCCTCCCCTTTCCTGTACCCATTTACTTTTGCCCACTACAAATTTCAACTTTAAATTGTTACAACGTTTTTAATAAATTATTCATCACTTATCTTGGTAACTTATACCAATCCCTGATCCCATTACCTACGAAAGAAAATCTTCCCATACCTTTATGCCTGAAATGGAGTGCCAGATTGTATTCATGGTCATCTTTTCCCTTCCTTGAATTACTTTACACTCTTACACCAATATATTTCCACGCCTCATCATCAATATACGCCTTGTACACTCCCATGACTCTCTTTTTCATCATCATCCTACTCCTCCTGTCTTCTAATGAATCCCATTACAGCTCTTTAATCATATCGGTTACTGATTGTGTTCTGAGGTAATTTTCAGAGACAAATCTAACAGCTCTTCTGATAAATCTAACAGCTCTTCTGATAAATCTAGCAGCCCTTCTTTGCACCCTTCCAACTCCCGGATTTTATACCAACAATGTGGATGCCAATACTACACCAAGCAATGGTCTGACAGAATTTTTATAACCTAATTCCTTTACTTCTCTCGTACATCCCCTCATCACTCTCCAACAAACGAAGGATTTTCAAACATTTTCCTACTACTTGTCCAGTGTGTCCTATCCAGTTATGTTTATTATAAAATTTTATGCCAAGATATTTAAATTTCAAGTCTTCAACAAGCAAATCCTTCCCCACCTTATCAACCTTTAGTTTTTTATCTGTTACTCAAGCTCTGGGAATTCCATTGGAACCTGCACATCTAACTACTATTATAATTTCCTAATCATACTCACTCGATAGCTATTGACTGGAGAATGGTGATGTCACGTGTCAGCCTTCGCTCGCAAATTAACAGCGACCAGAGAGATTATTAGAAGAAATTAAAGGTTATGTCCACAATTTAATAGTTAATTAACTGCTACCAAATTAACTGCCATAATACATTCATTAAGTTTACTTTTCGTAGCATTTAATAGATAAAAAAAATATCGATAAATTTTATGGCTGAAAAAACGTCGATTCGTTTTTCAGTAACATGTTGCTAATGAAAACAACATAAATTAATAACTGCCGTAATCAAGAATGCCAATTGTCATTCCCTCCTAGACTAAATTTGAATTTAGTTAAAACTTTCACAAATTTTGCGGCTTGATGAAAGTTTATACATTATGGTTTATTTGATTTTTACGTATTTTACTGACCACTTTCGTTAATGGTCTTTGTTCATGTTTACTGACGTGAGTTATTTGGTTATTTAAAGTGAACATCAGATCAAGTATGTTAACGAATCGAGTATTCTGGCAATTCATTTCTTGGGAGTTGCTAAACTGTTTAATACGTAATATGGAATGTGTATTCTCTGCCCGTTGCAAACACTATGACCAAGGATTATATCATGAATGTTTGCCCAGCCTCAATATAAAACAAAGTGATGCTTTCGAAGCAAACAGGAATGTTTCACATTTAACAGGGTTAACTATAAGGGTAAAATAAAAGTCAAGTTTTTTTTAAAAAGCAAGTTCTAGTCTACGACCTTTGAAACATTTGTACGATAGCTCGATCGTCCCTGTCCGTATTAGTACCACCTACGTTTATTAATACTTTTGAGTTCTTCAAGCTCAAGAGATTTTATTCACCCTAATGGTGAAACACGGGTCAAGTTCATATTTTATCAGATCCGATCAACTTGTTATAATCTTTGACCCCAAAAGCTGGAACTATTCTAGACCCGTGACGATATGCAAAAAAAAAAAAAAAAAAAAAAAAAAAAAACTTACACTAGTTTGATAATATTTTAGTATGCATCAGGGACGTAAAATAATAAATCTGTAGACACTAACTAATATCAAAACAATGAAATCACTCTTTTTACTATATATTAGTGTAACGACAGTGTATGACAGGTATAATGCCTACTAGATACAGAAAAACAACGTTATATGCCTGGATTGTGTTAGTTAAAATGTAAAATATTTTACATGACAAGTTTCTTAACATCTTGCTCCCGATTTTCTGAATCATTTAAGTTAGAGGCGCATTTAGTGACACTGAATTTACAAAATTCTGGTTTAATTTTCCAAATGAATGGATATGAATCTTACCGGGACTGATATTTTCTTGTCGTTGTTAATGGTTGGGGATATGTTTTAAGCACGAAGCATCGGGGCCGTTATCAGTAGGAGGTTAGCCAGTCGCCTCTGTTTACGTCATTCAAATATGTGGGCATAATGTTGCGGTAGAGAGTAACCAAAATACTGCTGTTCACATTATAACTTCTTTATAGGTTATGAAGAGTTGCACTATTTTTTGATACTATCCGCGAATTAAGATTTCAATCACGTTTTTATGTGATAAAATGGTTTTCTGGTAGCGACTTAGAGAAAGCTGGCATTAATTTCTTACATATTTGGAAAACTCTTTTTGAAGTTGACTGTTTTTTTCCAATGTAACTTCCAAGCTGTGATTGGGAAATGAATGTACCTCCCCATAAAAGGGGGATAGGATTAGCAAGTCTGATAGCAGATTAGTAATTTTAATCTTTAGAAAGTGGATATGTGTTACTGCCCAGACTTCAGAGTCAAGTGGTCCATGTCTAATTTTACTATTTCATTTTTTCCTTAATTATCATTGATTACAAAGAAACAGTAAACAGTATTAGTTTAAGAAAACACTGAGGTCGTCCTGCATGTGTTCGGTATTTCAGCTCTCGATCTAGTGTCGTAGTAACTGTGACGTCCTAGTGTAGAAGTTCAGATGATAGAGTTCAACTTATCTGCATTCTGGCACGTGTATCACGTGGCAAACGATTTTATAAGTTACATGTATTTTTTTTTAACTTCTGGTGCATAGCATCTGTGGCAAAAAGTGTTTATAAAAAATGATTTGCAGAAATACCTCTTATAAATGGCTAAGCGGAAGTAATAAGTTACTTCTCTTCTTTAAACTATCTGGACAATGAAAAGGAAAGTTCTCATATCCAGTTAGTTGGAGGTAAATAAGACATTTACTGTGAGTTGTAGCTAACGATACGGCGGAATTTCAAAATTCATTAGCTATGAGCGCTACCATCCAATTACGTATACTGTGTATCACGTATCACCCCACCAGTCTCAAGCTGTAATAACCTTATCCTGGTTACTCATTTTTCTGATACAGAAAGCTGTCACGACATTCATTTTTTTCTTTCCTATCTCCCCTGAACTCTGCCAGCAGTTTTCACGACTGTACAGAATATAAATATTTCGTGCAGGAATATTTCAGAATTGAACAGCAAGCAAGAAATGTAATTAAGAATTGCACAAACAAGCCAGCAAACACAGGAATAAACAGTTTAGTGTGGTCCTAAAACAAAAGGAAAATTAATATAATGGTTCAACGTATGATGATGTATGGATCTGAAACCTGGCAGATATAAAGACGAGATTGAGTAATACTGAAATTTCTTACGAAGAATTCCTGAAGGACCTAAAAAGTTGGAAATAAAGAGCCGTTTGCTTACATGATATTGACACGTCAGAGGCATGTCACATTAGATATGGAATAGGAAAGTAAGGGAGTGACAACCAACAGATACACAGAAGAGAGGGGCCCAAGCAATCCGTGTTGGCTGATGGATGTACGCTTTGGTAAAGCATCATGAAATATTACAATATACTGGAATCATGATGATGCTTGATTTTGGATTCAATTAACAAAGTTCTTCAGATACGCCGCTTATTTGCAGCTTGAGTAAACCGTGATTATACTTGGTGTGTCGCTTGTTATTCCAAAAATAAAAGCAGATGTCGTATATTTGTGATTATCTCGCGAAATAAAAATTTCATTTTATCATAGTTTTGTATTCTAGAACAATCAGCAATGACAGAGAGGCTCCCATACTGGGGAAAACATATTATATTTTATTTGCTGCTGTTGGGTAACAGGAAATAATGTAGTGCGTAAGACGGATGTGCCAATCCCAACACCTCTCCATCTCATTCAAAACATCAGAGTTATCATTTGGCTACCAGGTAGCATGTGCGACGTATTAAAAGCGCGCACCAAAATAACCGGCGCACCTGCCTTCTGTTGAGCTCTAGTTCCATTTTATTGGCCCAATATCGAAACGATTGTGCGTTAGCTTTACTTCCACTAGACATTGAAACGCAGCACCAACATACTCCGATTCGCCATGTTTGTACATAAATTTCTCTATTTTTGCAACAGAATCATCGTTATCTAATAACATCGTGGTTGACATTATCGTTTTATGCTGCGATATAAACAAAAATTTAACTTAACAGATTCAGACATTTATATACGATGTAGAAACCCCTAACAAACAACTCTGAATGTTTGTCCCTTCAGGAAGTGTTGAAGATAAATCTGACTAAGCTTTAAACGCATCTTTAAGAAGATAAGTGATTTATTTGTTACGAAATTTCATAATTAACTTTCCTCCTTAGATTCTGGTATTTCTCTATTTTAGGTCTGTGTTTGTTGATGAAGTTGCGAATTCTTATTCATACCATGAAAACAATTTCCTTAGAATCTGTGACTTATTTTTTGCCTTTACTGATTAACTGTTGCTTAATAGGGTTCCATTCTCTCAGGGAACCTTATTGCTCTCCCGCTCCCCCATATTTCACAAGTCTTTAGCTCGTAAACGAAATACGTTTCATACTTCAAATCTGCACATGATATGTTTTTTGTTTATTCAAATACGAATGTTGTATAAATTTTTTATAATTATATTCTAGAGAGTTTACGTAGAAAGAAAAGTAATCCAAAAACATTTTTCTCTACTCCAACGAGCGGAGTGAACTTACCCAACAGAGGACTAAAATAAGACTTTATTTGTCAGGGGGGGGGGGGGGGGAGGGATAAGTGACCGTCAGATTTATCGATCTGAACCACTTTTGTAACCGGGTGTATCTCAAAAACACTACTGTATTACCTATAAACTTTAATCTCTGCACCCAGTATTAACTATATCTTATTTTAAACTACATATACTAGAAAAAGCACATCTAATATACTTCGTAAGTTGTGAGCAAAATAATCAAACATTTTTATTTCGATTTTCTTAACCGTATCTTCTATATACTTTCCTAAGCTCACTCACTCACTCATCTCGATAGTTACTGGCTGGAGGACGGTGACGTTGCGCGCAAATTAACAGCGGCCAGAGATGATATTAGAATAAATTCGAGGTTATGTCCACAGTTTGAAAGCTAAGACACTGCTACAAATTAATTGCCATAATACATTCATTAAGTTCTTTTCGTAGCATTTCGTAAAGCATTTCTGAAAAGCAGTTCCACTTTTTTTAGCCTTGGCTAAATTTAAATTTAATTAAAACTTTGGCTTATGTTGCTGCTTGGCCAAAGTTTATACATTGCAATTTGTTTGCTTTTTTCATATTTTACTGACCACTTTCGTTAATGGTCTTTATTCATGTTTGCTGTACGTGAGTTATTAGGTTATTTAAAGTGGACATCAGACCAAATAAGTCACCGAATCGAATGTTCCGACAATTCGTTTCTTCGGAGTTGCTAACTATTTAATAACTAGTGTAAGCCCGTTACTGGTTTTTTCGTATCGTCACGGGTCTAGCATAGTTCCACTTTTTACGATGAAAGATTATGACAGGTTGATCTGACCTGGCCAAATATAAGCTTGACCTGTGTTTCACCCTTAGGATGAATAAAATCTCTAGAGCATTAGGAACTCAGAAGCATTAATAGAGGTAGGTATTAAACACGGACAGGTACGGTCGCGCTATCGTGTAACTGTTTCAAAGGTCATACACTTGAACTTGCTTAAATACGAACTTGATTTGTATTTGACCCTTAAAGTTCAAAGTTCACTCTGCATTTTTTTTTTTTAAATCCTGTTTACTTCGAAAGGGTCACGTATTTTATGATGGAGACTGTGCACTCATAATGTAAACTTTGGCTATAGTATCTGGGACGGCCAGAGAACTTAATACACATTCAATATTATGAAACAGTTGAGTTACTCCGCAGAAGTAAGTTGCCAGAATAGTCGATTAGGTGACACATTTGGTCTGATTTCCACTTAAATTAAGCTAATAACTCACATACAGCGAACATGTATAAAGACCAATAGCGAAAGTGGTCAGTAAAATGCTTAAAAGGCAAATAAACCGTAATGCATAAATTTTGGTCAAGCAACAATATTAGTGAAAGTTGTAAATAAACTGAAATTTATCCTAAGCCGAAATGACAATTGACATTAACGGCTACAGCAGAGACTATGAGTAATCTAATTTTTTTTAAAAGTTTTTTAAGTTTCTTTGATTAGAAACATGTTACTGAAAAGCAGAATCACGTTTTGTCAGCCGCAAAATTTATTTAATTTTTTTTTTAACTATGAAACGCTATGTAAAGCAGACTTAATGAATATATTATGCCAATTAATTTGGTATCAGTTGCTTAGTTATTAAATTGTAGACATAACCACTAATTCCTTCTAATGGTATCTCTGATCGCTGTTTTGTGAGTGAAGGCTGACACGTGACACCGTTCTCCACCCAATAGCTATAGAGGTCAGTGGGTGACCTTACGAAATTATATAGTAGATCTGGAATCTGTATTAACTTTTCTGGCCGTTACAGACACTATGACCAAAGATTACATTAGGAACGTTTTCCCAGCCACAATAAAAAAAACAATGTGAAGCATTCGAACCAATTGCGCACTCCCTTTAAGTAGAAATTTTTCCAATTTTGCAGATTGAACTTTTAGGCTCCAATACAAGTCAAGTTTGTATTTCGGCAAGTTCGAGTCTACCAACGACGACCTTTGAAACAATTATACGATAGCGCGATCGACTCTGTCTGTGTTTAATACATTTATTAATACTTACGAGTTCTTCATGCACAAGACATTTTATTCACCCTAAAAGTGAATAACACTAGTATTATAATTTTGTTTACAATGCTCTAAATTCGGAGACTATCTCGTTCTAAAGTATCTTTTCTCCCTTCATACGCAGCCAAAATCAATAAACGAGGTACTCCTAAGGTTCTCCATTTCTGATGAATTGTTAGTTTGGAACTTAACATTGTATTGTTTGTTTATAATTCGGAGTTTTCCCTGGTAGCAGTTAGTTGGTACCAGATCCTACAAAGAACAGCACTGACGCTTGCCAAATTGTTGGCGCATCTGAGTCGCGAGATAATCCTCTGGGCGGTCGGAAATCATTTTATATTTGATTTCTAGAATGATATTTTTTGTGAAAACACTTTTTTCCCTTCTTACGTAACCAGCCCACCAATCTCGCCATTAAATTTTAACGCTTCATCGTATTCTATTGTCCAGGATAATGTAAATCTAAACTTATTTCATATCAATTGCATCTACCCATACCCTTTATTCGAAGTGCGGAATTGCCGCACGGACCATCTGGTTTATATTGAATTTGATTGTAACTTAACGATTGGTAACGTGGTGTGGAGTTTGGGAGTCCGCTATCTAATCTGAAAATGTGTCATGTACTGATTTCTGTGCCAAGAGACTGCGTCTTAACTACTGCCTGCGAATAGCATGTAGAATGATCGCAGTGTTTTAGTTAAAAGACAAAAAAATAGAAGAAGGTACCGTATCAAATAGATTGAATTCGTGATCTTCTTTATAACAGCTACTTTTTCATTCTTTTACTGACTTGGGCAGGCAAAATCTCTATATCAGAATTAAAATGTTTGTGTGTTGCATTATATAAAGAAACTATTCCTGACTCTAACGACTTCGACAAGCCATAAAGCCCGATAAAAAAAAGAAAAAATACATGTAGTATGAAATATTTGTACCAGGGTAGTGTGAGATATGTGAAAGTAGGTGTGGAAATGACAGATTAGCAAAAAAAAGAAAAGTGTTAAAACAAGGAAGAGCCCTCTCACCGCTGCTTTCTATCTTGGTCATAGATGAGATAGTGGAGAAAATGGTACGAAGAATGGCAGTAGAGAACACACAATTGACGACTTGCGTGGATGACCTATGATCTGTGTGAATTGTGAAGGACACACTGTGGGTTAGAATGGCAAGAATTTTAATGCAAAGAAAAAGAAAGATGGTCACAACTAGAAAGGAGTTCAAAGCAGGGTACGTATTACGGCTGAAGAACAGCTGAAGAAGTGTTTAAAATCTAGCAATTGTTGTGGAATAAAGTGGAAGAAACGATTGACATATAAATGAAAGAGGGAAGCAAGCAGAAACATACTTAAGAAGTGTCAGAAGCCCTGATATGGAGCAAAGGTGTGCCAATGAGAAGTAAAGGAATAATTTATCTGGAGTACTGTGTTCCTGTTCTTACCTATGCCGCCGAATCCTGGACACTGAAAAAGCGGGATGTCAGTAAGATCGAAGCGAGAGAAACTTTTCAGTAGCAGAATAGTGTTTACTTGAAGAATGGATAGGGAAAGAGAGAGTTAGGAATACTGTAAAAGAGAAAGGATACAGGATAGGATAGGGATACAGAGGGAAGACTCAAACGTATGGACATGTTAGGAGAATGAGCAAGTATGGAATAAAAGGAAAATTGATGACATGAAGACACAAGGAAATGGCAATGATGAAGGTCAATGTACAGATGGCTGAGAGGAGTGAACGAGAATGTGCTGAAGATAGGAGAGGGTTGGATCAAGATGGTAATGGGAATAGACGAAAATGGAGAGGCTTGTGTGCAAATCAGGTCCAGGCTGGAAACTGTGGATAATGATGATGATGATGAAAGAATTAATAGTTTATGTTATAGATTAGCGGGTTGAAGTCTGATACGGCATCGAGGGTCTCAACTCATGCTGAATGGGCTGGGACAATAAAACCTTGAGAAATGTCTCTGCGATAGATTTTAGCATCTCTGACAGCAAATCCTACTCCCACGTCCATGAAGGCGAAAGCCGCGTGGCCTCCTAGGAGTGTAGCTAACAGAAGAGGATGGAAGGCGAGCTCCCGGCACCTAAAAACTGGGACACTCCTGCTAAGGGAAGGAAATGCTTGAAATAAATCCTGCTCCTCCAGGTTGGGGAATGTACAATGGGCTGGTAATCCATTTTCGTAAAAACACCACCTACTCTTAAGTTTCATGGAATAAAGCTGAATAGATCTACCGTTGACAACCAGGCTATGAAATGCGGAAAGAGAAAAGGTTTTGGTATTGCGGATACTTTGAAGATTGCTACCTGGAACGTAAGGGGCCTCAGAACGAAAGAGTAAGAAATGGAATAGAGCCAGAAATATCATCCTGGCATTAATCAACGAGACGAAAAAAATTGACAGGCACCAAGGACTGGAATGGATAAATGTTTTTTACAGTGGAGTCGAACAAAAAAAGGGGGAATCTGCAGGGGTGGGACTATTAATAGGCCATAATAATTCCTTTATTGATTATGTTATAGTGAACGACAGAACAAAATCAATGGTACAGGACAAGAGGGTTTTCAGAGATAGCGACGTATCAACAGACCACTTTCATCTAATAAGTAAACTATTACTTTGGACAAAATGTAGGAAAAGAGACACAAAAAAGAAAGAAGGTAAACATTTTGAAAATTTTAAACTTGGCCTGTTGCAGGAAGACAGAATTAAATATCTGTACTAAAGAAGGCTGGCTAAATGTCTATTAGAGAAACTAACAGAAGACATAAATACTGAATGGCGTTATATAAAAGCATTTGTTACAAAAATAGCAGCTGAAGTGTTAGGTAAAACACTAGTAAGCAGAAGAAGGAAGATATGACATGAAGAAATAAAATAAGCAATGGAAGGGAAACAGAAGATTATTTGGCATTTATACAGAAGGTTGTCGATGAGACAAGAGAATAATACAAGGAAAAAAATAAATGAAACGAGCAAAAAGAGACAATGTACATATCGAAGTAATAGAACTAAAAGAATAGACACTACAAAAGGCTATGGTGATGATGCAAGAAGACCCAATTACAGAAACAAGAGGACTAAATCACATAACGATAGAAGAATTAAATGAAGCTTTAGGCAAAACAGAAAAGCGGCTGGATCGGAAGGAATAGCTGCTGAATTACTTAAGTATGGGAGAATGCTACTGAAGTATTGGCTTTTAAATCTAATAAACATGTGTTGGTTTAAAGGTAAACTACCTGAACAGTGGCGAATAGCTAATATAATCTCCGTTTTCAAGAAAGGAGACAGAACCAACTCAAACAATTACAGAGGAAAAAGTATTTTGAATTTAGAATATAAAATCTATGCCAAGATAATTATTGCTAGATTGCGAACAAAATCAGAAGCCAAACAACTTATTTCAAAATGGATTTAGGCTAGGACGTCTTTGTTCAGATAATAGACTTATTATAAATAGAATTGTAGAGAAAAGGAGGGAATATAACTTGCCGACATTCTTTGCATTCGTGGATCTTGAGCAAGCTTTCGACAAGGTAGACTAAAAATTGCTGTGGGAAATCCTTCACAGGAATGGATACCCAAAACATATTATAGAAAGAGTAAAGAGTTTATATTTCAATACAAAAATACTCCTCGAAATAGATTTTTTTTTAAATTGCTTAACGTCTCTCAACAGCGAGGTATTTAGAGACGGGAAAGGATGGGGGGCAAGGAATGGAAGGAATTCGGCCATGGCCTTTTGAAGGAAGCATCCCGGCATTTGCCTAGAGTGATTTGGGAAACAATGGAAAATCGAAATAGAGAACGAACAGCAAATGTTAACAATTAACCTAGGCATGAGACAAGGGTGTAGTATTCCTCAGCACTTTTTAACGTATATCTGAACGATGTCATTAATAAGTGGCAGAATCAATACCCAACGAGGGGTGTATACATAAAACAAAGCATTTCCCCAAATCTACTTTTATTTGCTGACAGCTTATTGGTTACAGAGGATACTGAAAATGGGTCACAAAGAGTCCTCCACAAAATACAAATATGTTCAGAGCACTACAACCTGAAGATATCCACCAACAAAACAAAAATAATGGCTTTTGTGGCAGAGACTCTATTAGAGGAAAAATGGTTGTAAAAGCTACATGGTTAAACAAGTTTCGCACTATAACTACCTTGGTGATGACATTACATATAGCGTAAGCAAAGATATTAATATCAAAGTGAACAAATAAAACCGCAGGAAATAGGATGCGTAGAGACCCACAGATGAAATTCTATAAAGTGATGGCAGTTCTCATGGAGGAAAGAAATATATGGAGACGACGCAAGAGACCTTCACCACGCATTGAAGTGACGCCGGGCGGATGAGGAGTTGGGGGGGGGGGGGGCTAGGCCGCATCCATGCAGACACGGGGTATATGTACAAAAACCTCAAGGGGACTTTAGGATAAACGCAAAGCCGCAATCTGCTGATGGATTATTATGTAACTTGATGAGACAAATAAAAAAAGGAAGAATAAAATTTTTTGATATCCTGCTTAGTTTTCGAGATATTCCGTCTCAAATGTGAGATGTTTTTGGTTAAAATTCAGAAGAAAAAAATAGTCAAAGTCACATTTAATGACGGATTCTTATTTAAAAAGACGAGACAAATAAAAAATAAATAATAAAAATTTTCTATATCTCACCTAGTTCTCGAGATATACTGTCTCAAATGTGAGGTGTCTTGAGTTGAAATCCAGAAGAAAAATTTCTCAAAAGTCAAATTTGATGATGGATTCTTATGTAACACGACGGAAAAAATCGAAAATCTATATCTATAAAACAAAAACCGGATATATTTGAAGTATAAAAACTCTGAAACTACAGAGCAGGTTTAGATGGGGTTTTCACCGTTTTAATGATTAGAATCTCAATTGAAGTGTTTGGTATGTCTTATGCTCCAACGTAAGATAACGCAGGAATGGTAAATGAAAATCTTAACGTACAGCCTGAAACAAAAAATAAAAGAAATACGATGCTTACGTCATACATCGTAAAACAATACTTTCTTAAATGTTGATTTTTAGTCTTTAAACCCCATACATAGTTATATCGAATGCGAAGAGGAAACTACGTGAAGTGGAAAATATTCAAATTAATTTTAACAATACAATGAAAAAATCTTACGATATATTCTTTGTTTCTTGATGATACTATCTGAGACCGCACTGCTACAATCTCTGATGTGAAATTTTAATGGCTGTGTTTAGTAATGAATATTTGACGGGTTTCAATATGAAAGTGAGCTGTTTAAAACCTTTAGTTAAGAAATTTGCAATAAATTTGTTATTTTTTTGAAATTACAGAAGCTGGTGGAGGGCCGGATCCGGCCCGGGGGCCGGTGGTTGCCCATATACTGAATAGAGGCTTCACTGATAAGATATATACTGCTTGTCATCTTCAAGAGAGATGCAGGGAATAAAATATGCAGTTTTACATTGATTTCATTGATCTCACCAAGGCCTTTGATTCAGTGAATCGTGAAGCACAGTGGAAAATTGTAGCTCTGTATGGTTTTCCTCCAAAACTCATTCCCGTCTTGAAATTTATCTTCACTAATATGACGTCTGCAGTAATTAATAATGGCTCGGTTGGAGAGCCATTCAGTATTAATACTAGTGCTATCAGGCTTGTCTGTTTTCTTCCACTTTGTTCTTTCTGCGAAGTTACTATCGTGCAGCTCGCCAAAGACGATCTTCCTCCTGGAATACCGAATCACTACAGAACGAATGGGAAACTTTTTTATGGTAGCAGACTAAAGGCAAGGACTCGAACATCTTCTGCAGTGATAATTGAGCTACAGTAAGCAGATGATAAAGCAGTTATAGCACAGAGGAAGAACTTGTGACCATCTTAAATGCTCTTACTGCTGCATACAGAAAGATAGTCGTATATTGAATACCATTAAAATCAAGATTCTGCATCAACCAACTGCTGGGGAAGGGCAAAGAAGGAGCAATATCACCATCGACGGTGCAAGCCTACAAATTGTAAACACTTCCCCCTACCTTTACGGTATCCTCTCATAAATTGAAAACATTCAGAAATTCAATACAGAATCAACCGTGCTGGTGCAACCTTTGCCAGACTTCCACAATCATGACGTCAATATCGCAACCAAGATCCTTGTGTACAGTTCTATTTTTATCCCCACCTCACTGAATCTGAATGTTGGACATGCTACAATCGACATCTTAAGACGCTAGAATAATAGTCCAGAGAAGAATCCTTCAGCTAATATGGCATGATAGGTGTACCAATATCAGTCCTCGAAGAAGACCATTCTCTATCATAGAAGACCGTATTGTAAAATGACAGCTGAGATGGTCCAATACTCGCATTCTTAAACCAGTGTTCCATTCAAGAGCTAACGGTGGGTAAACGCGGTGTTGGTGGTCAGAGGAAGCGATTTAAAGACGTTATCAAGGCTACCATGAAGATGTCACATTGACATTAATCATTGGTAATCTTCTTTGTCCGCCCATCCTGGAGGTCACTTGTTCATCGTGGAACCATGTTATTTGAAGAAAATAGCCGGCGATCAGCGTACAAAAAGAGGTAGCGCAGGAAAGAAAATGAACCGTTGAAGAAAAATGGCAGCATCTCGGTTGTCCCTTCGGGAATACCTGTCCTCGTTGCGGTAAATTGTATGCTTCTCGCATCGGACTCAGCAGTCACCTTCGGACCCATAGGTTAAGAGGTATTCTGCTTGGAAGACCAATCTACTCTATCTCGCCTGTTTGCTATACGTATAAGCACTTCAAGCCACAAAAAAACTTGCTAATAGGGAAGCACTTATTAAACATTTCCCATTTTAATTTGGGAAATAATTCGCTGTAGCTTTTCCTTTCACGATAGTGGAAATATGTAAAATTATTTTCACATAAGTTTTTTTAAGTTCTTCAATAGCCATAATTATCTGGAAGTCGTCATACCTAATGTCTTCAGATTGATAATTCTTAATAAAAGCCGCTGTAATGACCGAATTTCTGTTTCTTATGACTTCTTGGAGAGCATGAAGAGAAAATGGCATATTTTAGGTCGATTTCATTTCTCGAAGATTCGGTGAATTGTTTGACAGTAAATTATGATGCTTCAACTTACAGGTTGTTTTCTTTCTAAAGAAATCATGTCTTTGCTCTTGTATCTCGTCGTAGGGACCAACAGGGGGAACTGAAAAATATTTATTAAAGCTGTCAGTTTGGCTTGAAGGTGACAGGGTGGAGTGGGAAGGTGGGGCCGGGGTGGGGGGGCGGAAATTCCGTTATCTTTTGTCTTCTTTGTAGGTTCCCCGTCGTTTTTGAAAACAAGAGTTCAAATTTATTCCTTGTGACGGTAAATATCTCTGAGTGGGTAGGCATTCAGAAGTCCAATCCAAAATACCTTTCATTTTTATCATTCGCATCTCATCATTTCGATGATTGATGTGTAATCAAGAAAGTGACGTATTATTGTCAAATTGATTATAATATACTTGTAATAAATGTATACAACTACTTTGTCACTATATAGTGCATCACGGCGGTTGCATGACTTTCTCCACCTATCCAAAAATGGTACTAACATTTTTGAATTGAGATTAAATGCTTCTATATGATATCTCTTCGTGTAACACAAACAAATTTTACGCAAAAATTGGAAAAACTGAAATTATAAAATTCCGGCGATAGAGATGTCTGCGCAATTGCGAAATACCACCAGCACTGAAAAAATAACAAAATCTGTTTTTTTCCCCCCTAGTGATTGTCGTTAGGTTAAAAAGCGGCCTACATCAGAAGAAATTTTTTATTGAAACCGTACATAATTTTCGTTTTGTGGCGTCTAACTCGAAATGCCATATTTGTTTTCAACGAAAGCTGTTGTTATAATAATAATAGTACCTTCTATCGATAGAACATGGCGGGCGTATCTGATAGAAAGCACAGTCGAATGTTTTCTGTTCCTAATTTGGTATGATTGCAAATCTACAAATTTGGTTGTAGGCCATCTTCCGCAGTTGTGAAAAAGAAGATCTGTAAAATGCATAAAGTACTGTTCCAGATCGCCATGTAAATATCATCACCCTAGCTCCACTGACGATGCCCCACACCATAAGGGTGAAACGCGTATGGGAATAAAGTAACATTAACATCAAGAGTTTTTTCCAGGCGGAATTTCGATTTATTGGTATGATTGTTTACGACGGAGAAAAGCTGAAATCCTAAGGACCCATCACATCGGTGGTTTTAACCAAAATAATAAAGACTTCGTTCCTATACAAAATAATACAGTTTTCTATTTATTTCATTTCGTCATTTTTAATTTGTTTTGTGGTCAGTTTTCGTGAAATACGGAAACATGAAGGAGACGGCATAACAAAGCAGTTATTCCAAAGGTCAAAAGTTTAGTGCCATTTTTTGATAGGCGTACAAAGTCGTACCGATCCGTGCATATATTTACTTAGAGGACTATATCGAAGCATTTAATCCAAATTCCAAAATGTTAGTACAATTTTCTGTTAGGTGAAGGATGACGTGAGCTCCTGTACACTTTTTTACATGAAGTGACAAAGCCCCGTGCTAAGTATGAATACGTTAGGAGGAAATACCGTAAAGTAAATGCGAGCGCCATGGGGCGGCAGCAATGTGTACTACTACACGTGATGTTTGTTTCTGTATCTTGTGACCTCTTTGGCCACGGCGTCGCTTGACGTGTAGTTCGTAGTTGGAACGGATTTCGCTAGGGATGGTTCTCAGTGCAGTTATTGTCCCTGATACAGTTTACATTTTTCTATGACTATCTTCAGGCACAGTAGTGATTAACAGGTGCTAAACAAAAAGGCTTGCATCTAGTGCTTATTTGGTACAAGATGACATGAAGATATATTTTTTTTTTTACAATAAAAATTTAACATTTTTTATGTAGTCTATACATCTCTAAAACCATTTGTTTTGTAAAGTAACACTTAAATTATTATGCTTGAAGATATATGTCAAGAGCACGGTTGTATTTATGTGTAAGGTCCTAATTACTCAATGATGATTTTGCCTTTATATTAAAATAATATAATTAAACATCTCTTTTTGTTACCGTCATTCATTTAAATATTTTTTTCTCTTGCGAGAACGTATGTATAAATGTGAGTTTCGAAATCTTGTATTTATACTTGGCGCCATTTGTGAACAGTTTCCTAAAGTTTCACAAGCCAATAGTCGATAAGAATATTGACTAGAATGTTTCTCACTTTCCCGGTGTTACGTTTGAAATGCAGTGAAGGTGTAACAGTGATTGTTGGCTGCAATTTGTTATGTAAGTTTGAAATAAGCAGATAAATTGTGACATTTGAAAAATTCGCTGCTCTATTACATGCATAATGATGGAAGGATGTGATAAATTATTTAGAAATAGTCACCATATTTGATGATCTTAATTGATCAGCTCCTTGGCACGAAAAAGAAAAATGTTCGGAGACCCGCATGTATTGTATCTGAAATATCAGGTAAGGAGCAACTAAAATTTTTTATAAATGAATGTAATCTTTCTCGGCGTTGTTTATTTATAAACGTTTCTCGGGAAACAAACCGAGTGATGTTGTTATTAATACACAATATTTCGGCGACTTTATTCTCCGTCGCCATCTTCAGGTGCAGTTGCCTGCAGTCTGACTTCAAGGCAGACTTCAAGACTTGCAACTGCACCTGAAGATGGCGACGGAGTATAAAGTCGCCGAAATATTGTGTATTAATAACAACATCACTCGGTTTGTTTCCCGAGAAACGTTTATAAATAAAAATTTTTAGATTACTTTTTGTGCAGAGTAGCAAATAAATGCTATTTGAAACTAATTACGCTTTTTATAATATCATTGCTTTAGTGTCGCATAGCTATTAGATGCCGCAGCGCTTTAAATGTAGAACAAATCTTTCGAAATGTTTGTTGATTCCTTTGATGTAGTGCGTTCTTGCCATTTCATATTCTCTGCTGTAAAACGTCACGCAGCAAATTGGAATCCCCTACATAAAATTCAACCGCGGTGATGACGTAACATTTCGGTAATCAGTCGCAAAACATAGATTTCAAACAGTAATTAGATTGCAATACACCCTGGTCGAACATTACGCGTAAAACTACTGCGAATAGTTTTTCTAGCGGTGTTTTGCGTTTGACTATTTATTTTTATTTAATTTTAATTGCAATGGAGCACAGGCTCCGGTGGCAATTACCCTACACACCCATCTTCCCCCTATCCTGCACCCACCTACATTTGCCCTCTACAAATTTTATCTTTAAATTCCTTCAAAGTTTTCGGTAAATTATTCATCATTTCTCTTGGTAACTCATTCCAATCCCTGCAGTATCATTACCCAAATTACTCGTGGAATCGCGATCTCCTGTAATCCACAGCAAATTGACAAATAACATACTACTTGGCACTGCGTCGTAAAGCTACATTCAGCCACGAGACTCTGTTGTATCGATAAATGGAATAGATTCTTTTCGTTAAATACAAATAGGACCCATATTTCAAAATGTACATGATAGCAGGATTTTTTTTTTTTTTTTTTTTTTTTTTTTTTTTTTTTTTTTTTGTGTTCCAGACCGCATTTAAAATAACCACAATCGCTAAGAAGCATACATAACAGTTTAGCTTGAGGTAATCCCTGTACCTACGGTATCTAAGCTTTTTTTTTTAACGCATTTTAATTTTATTTGTGGCGACTTTTCTGTAAAACGTGAATCGTAAACTTTAAGGCATGGTATGGAAGTAGGTCATCAAAATTTCAAGAGGATAACATAATCCTTTGGTAAGTGGTGAATGTCTCGGCCCCAAAATTTGAAGTAGTTACGACTGCAGTTTACTTAGTAATCCAGTTGAACCTACTTACATGCGACTGAATTTAATTTGGCGTCATTGAAATCAAAGGGAATTCCAAATATAGGATAAAACGCCATATTTTATGCCTCGTAATATTAGAATATTAGTTTTAATCTTTGTACAGGATTTATGGAGAGCATTAAATACGGAACTACTTCGATTCGCTTGAAATAATGACGCCAGAGGCATGGCGCTGATAAAAGGATCTGACGTTTTTAATAAAAATTAAATTCTCGTGCTTTATGCTGTGACAAAGTGCCGGCTGCTAGTCTCGTTTGTGCTGAATTTCTCTTCAATTGTAACCTTCGCTAATATTGCTGTTCAAATATCAAATCTTTTATCCAGGGCCGGCGTTAGGGCGGGGGGGGGGGGGGGGGGGGGTGAGCGGGTCAAATGTACCCGAGCTGATGGGGGGGGAGGGGGGGCGCTCGACAAGTTGTAGAGCTAAAAAAAAAATAATAATAATTATAAAATGGTCGCCTATTTGGTCTGAGGGAGGGCCCTAGCCGATGATTTGGCCAAGGGCCCCCACTTGGTTACGGGACTACTAAGAATGCTTACCCCGGGGCAGGGCCCCTGTGTTATCACGCCCACATATTCACTGAACAGCTATCTAAACTTTACCCCAGCTTACCATGTCCAAACACAAACCTTTGAATTCAGATTCAAGGGAATAGGAAACTTTTCTTTTGACAGAAAGATAGTCTGAGGCTAGAATAAATTACCGACGGTTAAGATGAACATTGAAGTAATTTGGAGTAAAAGTTCATGAAATGCAGACCCAGGCGTTCGGTTAAGAGCTACATTTCAGCCAATAATAATACTAATATGTTATCTATGAGAATCGTTTTTAGTCTTGATATTCATTTCATTTCTACCGAGCGTGGTGGGTGAGCGGTTAACGCTTTGGCCTCGCATTCGGGAGGACATCGGTTCGAATCCCCGTCCGGGCATCCAGATTTTGTTTTTCCATGGTTTCCTCAAATAACTCCAGGCAAATGCTGGGATGTTTCCTTCATAAGGCCATGGTATAATTCCTACCTGTTCCTTGTCCCCAGTCCCTTTTCGCCTCTAATGACGTCGACGAGGCGTAAAGCCATAAGTAAAAGAAAAAAATAATAATTTCTCTTTGAGTAATCAAAGTAAGTTTCATGTTACTATTAAACCCTTCTGGCAATGTTCCGTTGCTTGTAGTTTTTTGGTTTAAACACGTCACTTCTGTCGATATCTCTCTGTATTCTTCAAAAAGTGTTGAAATATGTATAAAAAGAATCAAATCATATATATTATTTCTATAAAATGTTATTTTTTTTTTTGTTTGTTTTTTTTTCTTTTCTTTTTTGTCACAAGCCATTAAGAAAGGAATTTTTCGGAATTCGACCTTTAAATGGGAAAAGTATTAATATTTCTGCGAAGCGTTTTTGTGTCACGAGCCATTTATCTCCCTTCCTATCCAACCGATATGGGTAAATGAGGTATCATATTAAGGATTAATGTGTCCACCGTGGTATTATTATATTTAAGAAAGGAATTTTTCGGAATTCTACCCTTAAAGGGCAAAAATGTTAATATTTTTAAAATGCTATTTTTGTGTTACAAGTCAGTTATCTCCCTGCATACATATCTGAAATCATTTAATGAAGTGTTATTTTAAACATTATATCTCCGCTTTGGTGGCATCATATATTTTCGGAATTCGACCCTTAAAGAGCAAAAAATATTAATTTCTACAGCGCGTTTTTGTGTCACATTTATCTCCCTTCATGTCTAACCGACATAGATAAATGAGGTATCATATTAAAGATAAAGGTCTCCGCCGTGGTAAAATTATATTTTAAGAATGGAATTTTTCGTAATTCGACCCTTAAAGGGCAAAAATGTCAATATTTCTAAAATTCTTTTTTCGTGTCTGGAGCCATTTATCTCCTCGGATATCTAACCGAAATCGTTAAATGAAGTAGGATTGTAAAGAGTAATATCTCCGCTTTGGTGAAATCATATAGTAAGAAAGAAATGTTTTGGAATTCAACTCTTAAAGGGAAAAAGTATCAATGGTTTTTCAACGCACTTTTTGTCACGAGTCATTCATCTCCATTAATATATGACCGAAATAGATAAATGAGGTCTCATTCTAAAGATTAAGTTTTCCGCTGTCGTCAAATTTATATTTTAAGAATGGAATTTTCTGAATTGAACCCTTAAAGGGCAAAAATATCAGTATTTCTAAATTGCGTTTTTTTTTTGTCTCCGGTCATCTGTCTCTCTTGATAATTAAACAAAAACAAAGGTCTTCGGTTCTGTTGCACCATATTTTAATAAAGGAATTTTTTAAAATTCGACCATTAAAGGGAAAAAGTATTCATATTTCTACAACGCATTTTTCTGTCACGAGCGAATTATCTCCCTTGATACCTAACCGACATTGATAAATGAGGTATCATTTTAAACACCAAGGTGTCCGCTTTGAACGCACCATATTTTTTAAAAGAAAATTTTTGAATTCTACACTTAAAGGGCAAAAGTATTAATATTATTCCTACAACGTGTTTTTTTTTTTTTTAATTATGAGTCATTTATCCCCTTTGATACCTAACCAAAATCGATATGTGACATATCGTTTTAAAGATTAAGGTCTCCAATTATGTAAAATCATAAATTAAGAAAGAATTTTTCGAAATTTGATGCTTAAAAGTGGTTGCATGTATGAGACTGTTCAGAGGCAGGTCCCTAGATTGCAGCAGCAGATTTCACAGAGATGTCAGTAAACTGTTTGATTGTTTTTTTTTTGTTTTTTTTTAAATAAAATAAGTAGCTTCTCACATTTTTTTTTTTACGGAAACGTTTTTTTTTTTTGTTACAATTCCAACGTAAACATTTTACTCGCACAGCAACACATATCACAGAGATGTTGATATGCTGTGTGCATTTTGTTTAGGTTGGTTTTATTCTGTTAAGGTCAGTGACAGTTTGTCGTACATATGCTGTGTTTTAAATTTTTCTGTTTCGTAATATGTTGTAAGTATTTTACACCTATTACACTAAACACAATAAATATTTGCTACAAAAGTGCGTTTTTACTTTTCATTATATTACAAGCATTCAAACTCACTATTCATCCTATTCTATTCACAAAATTTTTGCACGGGTTGTCCAGTTTTGTATTGATATCCTTCACACTTCTGACCTGTTTTCACAGTTAAAGCAATCTATGAAGTGTTTTATAATCTTTCAGTTAATCTTTATTTTATATACTCAGCTTTATTTTGTTTGGATTACTGTGCTTTTGGTAATTAAACAAAGGAAAAAGTAAATGGATTTAGGCAATATAAATTACAAGGAAAGGGTAAATGACTCGCTCATCAAAGTTGATGGCAGCAACAGGAGAAGAACACAAAAATACACAATATTTCAGTCTTAAACCTTATTCATGTTAAGAGAATGAGTCATATAGCTTGGAAGGTGTGCATACAGCGAAGTTTCTTACATGACTGAGTGGATTATCGATATGGCGGTGGGACTGAGATGATATATGTAAATATATATATATATCACAGAAGGTGAGAGGAATATTAATATACTAAAAGGGTACGGAATGTAGATACGAAAAAAAAATTAGGGAAATGAATATAGATAGATAAATTTTGAAAAGAAAGAAAGAAAAAATAACTAAATACATAAATAAAAAATGTAATTAGTTAAATGACAATAATGCTAATACTGATAATAATGAGTGATGCGTCAAAAAAAAGGAATTTTATCGGTTGAGGCCGGGTGGGTGTCTGGTATCTGAGATATTTTGGTATGCAAGTTCCCATCTCCGAAGTTCTGAGGCGTTGGTGGTTTTGGGGAAAAATCTGATTGCTCTCACAGTGAAACATTCATTGAAGCTGTTAGAATTGTGGTAGTTAGCATGTTCTGGTATTGGAAGATATAAATTGCGTGAGTGGACTGTTTGTCTGTGGCCATTCATTCTGGTCAAAAGTGGTTGTGTAGTCAGGCCTATATAGGAACTAGTGCAATGGCGGTAAGTTTGCTGGTATATGATGTGGGTTGTGGAGCATGTGGCATGGCCTGTAAGGGGAGAGTTTTCCCCTGTGACAGGGTTGCAATATGTAGTAGTGGGAGGATGTATGTTGCAGGTTTTGCAGTGAGGTCTATTACACAGAAAAGATCCATACGGTGTTTTAGGAGAGTCAAATGGAGGGTATTTGTGAACCAAGATGTTTTTGAGGTTACGTTGTGTGCTGAAACAAGTACGTGGGACAGTTGGCAGAATTTTTGGCAAGAGTGTGCGCATTTCTGGAAAGGAGCAAAGAAAGACATGTCCCTGTTGTAGGATTCGATTGATGGATTCGAGATCAGGCGAGAACTGGGTGACATAACAACTCCCTCCTGGCACTTCTAGAATCCAACCATAGCCCTGTCTTTGTCACCCAGTTCTGGCCTGACCTCAAATCCATCAATCGAATCCTACAACAGGGACATGACTTCGTTTGCTCCTTTCCAGAAATGCGCACACTCTTGCCAAAAATTCTGCCAACTGCCCTTCGTACTTGTTTCAGCACTGCACCTAACCTCAAAAACATCTTGGTTCACAAATACCCTCCATCTGACTCTCCTAAAACACCTTATGGATCTTTTCTGTGCGATAGACATCGCTGCAAAACCTGCAACATGCATCCTCCCACTACTACATATTGCAACCCTGTCACGGGGAAAAACACGCCACATACTGGCCATGCCACATGCTCCACAATGCTCATCATATACCAGCTAACTTGCTGCCACTGCACTAGTTCCTATATAGGCCTGACTACACAATCACTTTCGATCAGAATGAATGGCCACAGACAAACGGTCCACTCTCGCAATTTATAAACCACCGATAAAATTCCTTTCTTTGATGCATCACTCATTATTATCAATATTAGCATTATTGTCATTTAACTAATTACATTTTTTATTTATGTATTAATTTATTTTTTCTTTCTTTCTTTTCAAAATTTATCTATCTATATTTATTTCCCTAATTTTTTTTTTCGTATCTACATTCCGTACGCTTTTAGTATATTACTATTTCTCTCACCTTCTGTGATATACATATTTATATATAATATCTCAGTCCCACTGCCATATTGATAATCCGCTCAGTCATGTAAGAAACTTCGGCGTGTGCACACCTCCCGAGCCGCATGACTCATTCTCTTTAGTATGAACAAGGTTTAAGACCAAAATATTGTGTAATTTTGTGTTTGTGATATATGTTCTCTTCCTATTGGTGTCTTCAGCTTTGGTGAGTGATGAGTCATTTTCCTTTCCTTGTAATTTACAGTGCTTCTGGAGGATTTGATACAAAATTTCTGGGAATCATGATGAGATACTGTATTTTGTTACTGGAAGTGTGCCGTAATTCTGTACTGAGAGGTATTTGGTGGATGGGAGGGGGGACAATTGGAGTTTTGCTATTATTTTGTATTCTTGTTGGGAAATTTATAATTGAGGTTATAGGACAACATAAAAGCTGTGATTGAGATAGTCAACACCGAAATATTCAAATTGATTTTTTAATTTATGGGCCTATTGGAGATCGTGATTCAGCTGTAACAACATCTTCTAATGATGTCATAATACTGCTGTTGTCAGTCGCAAGATGTTTTAGTTTCAAACAGTAATTCTGTTGTAATACAGCCTGGATCATTATTTTCAAGCATAAAGTAGGTTATAATACACCATGGACCAGCATGACACCAGTAAATGTACTACAAAAAGTATTTCTAGTAGTGTCTTGCATTTAACAACTGAAGTATTATGATGCTAATTCCTTGCAGAATCACGATCTCCAGTAATCCCACATTTATCACACACAGAACATAATTACATATTTCGCAGACAAATGGAAACTCATCTGCTTCCCCAAGCAAGCCTACCAAGCAAGTAGTCTGATTGACAAATAAGCGTTCAAAGTAAATGCACACCTCTGGAAAGAGGCCGTCTGTGTACACATGTAATGCCGCCTGGTGCTTCACCTTCTGCACGTTTAAGGCTGCTGTAGGCCGAAATATTGCACTTCTCTTGTGTTTGTTTTTTGTTCATTGTCCCAGCCGCCTTCATCTGTGGTAAGTGTTGGGTCATATTTCCCTATCCTTCCTTAGTTTTTATTGCGTTAAAGCTTTTTCCTGCTCATTGTTATTATATATATATATATATATATATATATATATAGAACCATCTCGCCCCCCCCCCCCTCCCTGTTCCCATTTTTTGATACAGTAAAAAGCTTGGTTTATACTTTGGGATAGATAATTGAGTAATGCTTGTATCAGAAAAATGTTTCAAAAGACATACATCAAATTTATCATATTTGAATCTCCTTTGGGCCAAAAATTTTTCATTTTTGATGTGGAATGGAGATCTAAAGACTTTGATTCCATGATTTACTGTACCAGTATATACTGACATATTAATTATAATTTGTAATTTGAATAAGCATTCCTTTATGTTAGAGAAATACTTATTACCAGACAGTTTAATTTCCTTTAGTCATCTACTTTATATAGCCTCAAAAAGGCTATAACTAAACTGCACTTATTAGCAGAAGCTTCATTTTAGCTCTGAAATTTACAAAACCATTCATAGCGAGTATAACTCTGTCCCAAAGAGGCCATATCACTTGGACTATATGAGAATTTGCAGACTGTAACAGAACCTTCCAGTGATGTATTTTCCTGATATTACGCCACTTCCAGGGTTTGCCATAACACTCAACCACACACAAATACCACATTTGTCTGATGCGTGTTCATGGAAATGTAAGTAATGGCTGAATAATTAAGGTCCACATTCACACTATTTTTTTGGTCACCCCACAATTACAATATGTTGTTTGATGCAACTAAGGAAAATGGAAGCGGCTTCTAGGCGATATAAATAAGAAAAGAAAGCGAAATTAACCCACCACATACCAAAGTGGACGGATGCGATGAGAGAACACTAATGCGGACAAACAACTACACAATATTTCGGCATCTGCCTTGCTCACAAATAGAAAAACGGGCCATTAGGCTCGGAATGTGTGTGCACACCGAACGTTACCTAATGACTAACAGTGTAGTGGTGGAGGGGGGGTGGGAACGGATAAGGAGTAGAATATCGATATCGGTATACAATGTCTGAGATAATATATTTAATATTTTGGCAGGCGGTGGTAAAATGAGCAAATGTAGTGATGGTACAGTATAAACATGGCGGAAAAAAAATGTTGTTTGAGAAGTCTTTACCAAAACCCTTCACATTTACTGCAACATTTACAAGATCTGCATTGGGTTTTGGAATGCTACAGACTTCATAATAGGGACCCAAGTTTGACAGAAACATCTCGCTAATTCCCCTCTTATGACTGTTTACTGCATTTACTTTTTGATACCTCCTGAATGGTTATCTTTTTTTAGATTACTTATCAGTTGATTCGATTGATATCTATGAAAGTTGCTACCCCAATAGCTCTATCACTATATCTATACATATATTATTTTGTATAGTGAATACATTGTTCTGATTTCACACCTAATTGTTTAGTTAATAATTTGATTATACTATAAAATGTGTTTCAGGTGAGGGAGAAGGAATTGGAGCTACAACGTGATATTGAAGAAACGCGACCTTTGTCAGATGGTTCTTCATATGAACACCAGTTAGCAGTTCGGATGAGAGATAAGACATCGAAATTACAGGTAGTTGATGAATTACAACTAGTATTAATGAAGTGTAATGCAAACAGCAGTTAATTATGGATATTTGAGACAGCATTAGTTATCAGACTTCGAAGCATTTCTACCAATTGTGATACAAAAAATACATGTTGGTTATTGTCAAAATAACAGTACCATTCTGAATTTCTAAAATGAGGACAAACTGTTCTGGAATCTAAAGGCATCTAAATGTCAGCTGTGATTTTCTGTAGTGTATCCATTGTAACCATATAGTATACTTACAAAGTAGTTATAAATACCTAGGATAGAAGTAAGTTTACAATTAGTTACTTAAGTGTTCTTTCGAGGGCTCTAAGGCAGTTAAGACTGTTTTTTGGTAGTTTATTAAATAACAAACTTCACTTTTTTACATTTGTTAGTGTCATTTATAAAATATTTAAGCAGATTTAGATTTGAAAGAGACAATTACAAATCTTTCTTCTTTTGCACATTTGGAGTGAACTTTTTCCTTCAAAGATACGGATGTCCTCACCGTATTCCTAAGACTGCTCTGTTTTGACCTTTGAGTATTCCACTCTATACACCAGAAAATGGTTTAGAGTAAAATCAGGTGCGAGACAAATAATAATTACAATAATAAATGCTGTTGCAAAAAAATTAACTTTGGTCTCATATTTTCTATGGAAAAATTGATAAAACTTCCATTCCCATGTCCTTAATGTGTACTATTTTGCTCTCTGGCTCTCCGATTGGGTCCTTCAGCAGTTGCCTTGTGTGTTACCAGTTTATTCTGCATCAGTAATGACATAATAGATTTCAAAGAAAAAAAGTATGTGCCTTGAATTTTCAAATAAATTGATTTTTTTTTTTTCTACCTGAGAAAGTACCTTAAGCAATCAAACAGATGACATGTTGATATGATTTCTAGCATCAGAATGCTCATATCATGATTAGTAGATTAATAATAATTCCATATTTGTAATGTTTATTCATCTGTGGATTAGGTTTTATGCAGAATTACAATGTAAAATTTGTCTGATATTTGATAATTGCCAGAAGATATATCGAAGTGCTGCTTAGACATATTGCATCACAGAGATGCACTTCTCCAGTTAGAGTTTTGAGAAATTTTTATAAGTTGAGACACTAGGAAAGCCTTCATTCTTTCATCATGTTACAATTAGTTTGTAATTTCAGTGGTATTGTATTCACCAGTAGTGTAGCAAATTATTTGATTTTGTGCTGGAAAAACACAGTTGACAAAAATGGCAACTCCTTATGACAGAGTTAGACATATTATGCAGCAAATGGAGTCAGTAGTAGTAATTATAGTCAAAATGTTCACTTTAGACTGCTAGATGTGCATGCCATACCTGAACTATTGAATGTGTGTGTAAAAACTGTAACCTTCAAAACTGTGCGTTTTTGTCATCATTGTCTTAAATGGTTTGATTTAGCCCTCAATCTGATCTTATCCTATCTTCCTTATCCATTATAACTCACTCCGTTATTTCTATGCTACATATATTCTTATCTTTAGTTGCCCTCTTCAGTTTTTACCTTCAACTTTAACCTCTGCTTTCAAATAAACCAAATCCATTTATTAAAATGCGACCCACTATACCAGCTCTTCCGGGTGACTCTTCAACAAACCTCTTACCTTACGAGGTAGTACCCGAAAGAAATTGGGCTATTATTGTAGGTAACGAGTAGCGTATTGGGACCATTGCTATTCATTATTCTAATGAATAATTGTGTTTGTAAGGACATAGACCGATACCGGGGTTGAGTATCGCCTAAGTGCCTTAACTTAAACTCTTGATAGCACCTCACTGTTCAATGAAAACTTACTGAATATGTGAATTTGCTTTGACCATGTTGCCTGGATATTCAACTAGAACGCTTCAGGTCGCCACAATATTTGATGACCTCAAATATTGAAAAGGTGATTCAATGGCTATGGAATAAAACAGTTCACTTTCCCAAAAATTCTTCAAATTTATTTAAATGAAGTCAAAAGTTCAAAACAGCATTCTCAAAGTTGATTCGGCAAATCGAACACTCGTTCCCAAAAGTTTGCAGATTGTGGAGAGAAGTTAAGACCGACCGACCCCCTGATGAAAATTACAAGTTCATGTTAATAAACAAGTGCCGCGCCCCGAAGCCAAAGTCCCATGATGGCCGACCCGGTGGTACCAGCCCAAATCCTCAGCTACCAACCCCACCGGCGAACACACACTTATAACATCTTGATAGCACAGCTCCGTAACTAGAAAAGATGGCGTCTTCACACCGCCTCATCTTATATACCCTCGCTGACGTCAGAGCCAAAACGCAGCTTTCCGCTAACATTTAGAAAATTTAGGCCTGAAATATCTCGGTAACTAAACAATTAAACGAAACTTTAAGTGTGACAGTGTTTAGACTTTCTTAATAGTGAAATAATGGATATATAGTGAATAACTTTAAGCATCTGGTTTTAAAGATCTTAGCGTAGGAGTGAACTATTTTTCTACCCTGGGGAATTACTATTGTTCTAGAAGCTTCTTTATTTCGTCATTTTTATAAAACCACGATTTACACAAATAATATTATTATCAGAGTGTTCTACTAAAATTCCTGAGTTTATTGGTGTAACTTTTATTAAATTTGATGCACGGATAGTTTAATTACAGGGTGTATAAGATTTACTAAAAATGCAATTTCAGTTTTAATTTAATAACTTTACTTCTATTACTTTTATCCGAAATGTAAAATTACTCAAATATTCTCTGAATTAAATGACGTGTTCTGAAAGTTGTCTCATCTCTGTATCTGATTTTTAGCAGCTGTAAATAATTTCTAAACTATGCATGTGCTTTTCGTTGTGAAATAAATTTTAAGTCTTTATAGAATCGGTTCTATTACTTGGAATTACTTGAAATTATTATATGTGATATTAGATTTTTGGTTCTTTCCGGAAATCTACTTTTTATTTCGAAAACTGTCTAGGATTTTGTGATAAAAAAATGCCAAAAGTGAAGTGCATCTGACGAAGTATTAAAAATTGATTTAAGTTATTTACATGTTCAGAAACTACGAAATTTTAGTGAATTTATATTTTAATTGCATTATTACTTCCTTAAAATTACTTTATTCTGTTTGAAAGTGTGTAAAAACAGTGAAATGCCAAATATTAGAAATTTATTGTGTGGTGAACAGAATTATAACGGATTATCATGTCTCAGGTTAGTAAAATGTTTTAATATTACTATAGAAAGTTAATTTAGTTGGTTTATTTAATATTGAGTTACTTTATTGCTCGTAATTCAGTTTAGAAATGACAAAATGCTCCCAAGTAGAAGCTCATAATTTCAAAGTTGGATTATTAATGATTATTTAATTTTCAGTTGATTTAAAGTTTATTTATTGTTATACAAAGTTTATATCCGGCATTTAGCAACTACTGACAGTCTTTACTGCATTTAAATTGGTTTAGAAACTGTGAAGTTAACCTCTAGCAAAATTTATTATTTGAAATTGACTTTGAGTGATTTAACCTATTTCCTCTCAAACTAATGTTTTCTTTCTGTTATAAAAGGTTTACTTTAGGGCTTTTATTTACTCTTAAATACTTTTACTGTTTCCAAAAAGGGTTTATTTAGTCTGTTTGGTTACAGTATCTTCATGCTATATAAAGCTTCACTGTCATAACCTATACACGAAATGAAACTACCTGTTACTAAAGAGTGAGCTTTCCCCTTAATACCTAAAGGTGATAGGCTAGAATTTGCTAAAATTCTAAGGTGCTTACATGCAGGGCCGCCGTAAGCGGGCGTGCAAGGCGTGCAGCGCACGCGGGCGGCACATCGAGGGGGACGGCAAAACGAGTGAATGACAGTCGTCGCCCCGCGATAGTTGCCACTCCATTGTCGCCGCGACGAAATTTGCGGCGTATTATGTAATGGGCGACCTTTTTTTTTTTTTTTAGCTCAACAGCTGCTTCGGGCGGCCAGGATGGCAATAATGGGGGTGGCAAATAATGTTCGAAGGGGCGGCAATATCTCACAGTTTTCTGACCCAGTTCGGAAATTTCCTAAATCCACCACTGGCTGTAGTTAGACAGGGGGCGGCATAATCGGTATTGTACGCGGGCGCTCAAACAGCTAGCGGCGGGCCTGCTTACATGTTGATTGTTTACTATCTGAAATTAGATGGTTTTCAGATGACATAATGCTGTATAAAAGAATCAAAACGATAGAGGATTGTAAACAGTTGCAGGGTGATCTGGACAGGATATCTAATTGGGTTGGTAAACATGGAATGAAGATAAATGCAAAGAAGAGTCAGCTTATTAGATACACAAATAAAAGCAAAAGATATGGTATATTGGCCATCCTTCCGCAGTTGCCCCATTCCACAAGGGCGAAACGCGTCTGAGCTTACATCAATAAAACCAGTTGCTAATAGACGGTGTTTTTATTTACAAAAAACAAAAGGTTAATTATGAATATAAGGTGGGGAAAGAATTGCTTGCTGAGGACTTGAAATGTAAATATCTTGGAATTACTTTTGATAACAAACTTAACTGGGCAGGACATATAGGACAGGTGGTAGGAAAAGGTTTCAAAGTTCTGCACTTGTTGGAGAGAGTGATGAGAGGATGCACGAGAGAAGTCAAGGAATTGGGTTACAAAACTTTGGTCAGACCATTGCTCGAATATGGTAGTGTAGTATGGGACCCTCATTTTACGTATCAAATACAGGAGTTGGAGAGGGTGCTAAAAAGGGCTGCTAGATTTGTTTCTGGAAATTATCGCAGAATGCAGTCAGTGACGGATATGATAAAGGAGCTGGAATGGGATTCATTGCAAGACAGGAGGAGAATGAGGAGGGTCATGGGAGTGTACAGGGCATATACTGGTGATGAGGCATGGAAAGATATTGCAAGATGGCACTCGATTTCAGGCACAAGGGTGTAGGAAGATTCTCTTTTTAAGGTAAGGGTGTCAGGGATTGGAATGAGTTGCCAAGAGAAGTGATGAATAATTTACCGAAAACTTTGAAAGAATTTAAAGATAAAATTTGTAGAGGGCAAATGTAGGTAGGTGCAGGATAGGGGGAAGATGGGTGTGTAGGGAAATTGCCACCGGAGCCTATGTTCCATTGCAATTAAATTAAATTAAATTAAATTAGAGCGTGATGTCCTACCATCTCCGAGTGAGTAAAGGAAGTTTTGTCACAAGAGAAGGTTGTTTAGCTGATGTTAATTTTTGGGTGACTGTTGTTTTGTGTGCTCATAGCTTTTTCAATAACTGGTTCTTACGAACAGCATGTGACCATCAATTTTTTCTTTGAAAAACTGGAAAAGAAACTCTTGAAATGTTGGAAACAGCCTAGGAAAATGAGGTTGTGGGGAAAACTCAAATGTTTAAGTTTTCCCATTTCAGGACAGGTGAAATGTCAGTTGATGGCTAACCTCGCTCTGAGAAGCCTTCAACATCACTGAAGAAAATGTTGCAAAAATTCACGAATCATCCTGAAAGATCAAGAAAATACCATAGAAGTAATAGTGGAGCTATCTGGGGTGACTTGGGGCTCAATTCAGCAGATTTTAAGTGAAGATTTAAGTATTATAATGGTAGCTACCAATTCTTGCCTTGATTACTGACTGCATTGAAAAAAAGAAGAAAGCTGGAAGGAAGAGCTTTGAAATGATCCATAACATTTTTTTTTTCAAGGTCATCCCAGTTGATGAATTGTCGAGTTATATGTTACGATCTTGAAAAAAAAGCAAAAAACTAGTCAATTGAAGACTCCGAGCTCAACTAGAACAAAAAAAAGTGTAATCGACATCAAGACAATGCTGATTTCTTTCTTCGATATGTGAAGAATTGTCCATTCAGGATTTATTCCACAGGGTCGGACAGTTAATAAGACCTTTTATATGTACATTTGAAAAGATAACATAACGGCGAGGGAAAGCTCTGATTTCTGGCAGTGGGGTGATTGAATCTTCCATCACGATAATGCCTCTGCTCAAATCTGTGTCCTGATTTTTGACTGGAAAACATTATGATCCTTGTCTCCCCCTCCACCAACTCACTTGACCTTGCTCCCTGCAACTTCTCTTTATTCCTTTGAACGAAAAGAGATATGAAAGTAAAATGCTTTTCCAAACGTGGTGATTTGAAGAAAAAATGATGGAGGTACTGTCTGGGTTCAATGAAGAAGAATATAAAAATGTTATGAGAAATGGAATTAAAGAATGAACAAGTATATCAGTACGAGGGATAGCACTTTGAAGGGGTTTGATGGTATTTTCTTAAAAAATTAAATACATAAAACGAAGTTAGTTTGGTTTCTTCTAGGTACCTCTCATGATTCTCAGATTTATTTATAGCCTTGTATTTATATAGACTGTAAATTAGAAAATCTTTATTGATAATTTAAAAAATGTGTTCATTTCATACTTATCTGCCCACTTAATTTTGAACATTCTTCTATAGCATCACATTTTTAATGGTTTAGTTTTCTTTCTTATATTCCCCGAGTCCAAGATCTTCATTCATAAAGTGCTGTGCTCCATACGTACAGTTTTAGGAAAGTAAATATGCATCGTAGTTCAGTGTTTGAAGTTAAAAGATTTCCCCTTTTAAAGAAGCCAACCTTGCTTTTAAGGTTCTGTTCTTCCTTTTACCATCATGTGTAATTGTACTTACTGAATATCAGTACTACATTTGATACAATTTTATATTTAATCTACCGTTATGTCTCCTACATTTCATGACTGTGTTCTTACAATTGCTTATATTTAGTCCCAATTCTTGTCTATATTTTGTTGAAAGCATTCAGTAAAATCTAGATGTTGTCACTCTTGTTGGTTGACAAGACAATGTTGTAAGAAAATTCGAGCATAGTGATTGTCTCTCCTTTCCACATTAAAATTTTTCTTCTACTTTTTTGATTCCTAACATTCAAGAAGTATGTTAGTGAAGATGACCAGTGTTGCGTTCTCAGTCTCTTTAACTAATGCTTGTATCAGATTTATTTATAGCCATGTATTTATTATAGACTGTAAATTAGGAAATCTTTATTGATAACTTAAAATTTTTAGAGTCTTGTGTTCTCACATAGTAAAAGCTTTTTATAGGTCTACAAACACCATAATAGTATACTTGAGCTGACTTTCACTATTAATCTTAGTGGGACGATTACTTCTTTTGTATCTCATCAGCCTGACCATTGTCTTGTACATTTTCCACTTTCCTTCTGTACTTCAATATATTATCCCAGTTAGTAAATTTGAAACATGTGATCTGAGACTAATAATGCGATAATTTTACATCTATCATGTTGTGATTTCTTCAGGAGTGTGAAGAGACTTTTTAAAATCCTCTGGAGTCTCTTCTCTTTTGTAACTCAATCTGATTAATCTTAAGCTGTCTTCTTTTACATATTTCAGTAGTTTTTCTGAGATCTCATTAATTTCTGTTGCCTGTTGGAGTTCATATCTTTCATAGTTTTAAACCAGGGCTTCTATTGTTCATATGAACATTCTCTCCTTCCAGTGAACTGCTGTTCAGACTGTCTACATCAATCCCTTCTATCGGTTAGCTTTTTTCTGAACCTAAAATAGGTTTCAGATTAGCACCTATAATTTTAATGCTGGTTTTCTTATGTCTAACATTTCTTTACTTATGTTAATATCTCTCTCTTTAATTTATTCTGCTCCATTCAGTTCAATTTCTTTCATGGTTTTTTACTCAATCAACAGTCTGCAGTAGTGGGAGATTAAGTTTGCTTACTTCAACTATGTTACTTATTCTCTTCATTTTCAATCTGCTCTTCAGTAGTTAATCTTCACCATCTCCCATGTATGCTTCACCGTTTGTAACTTGGCTCGTGTATAACTTTTATATAATCTAGCAAATATCTACCAGCATTACATGGATGTTCCAGTTATATATTATTCTTAAATCCTAGTTTGCGTCAATTACTTTATATTTTTCCCATAATTATAATGGCCCAATTCCTTTCACATTTTTTCCCTTGGACCGAAAATTTTCTTGAAAATTCACTTTTCTTTGTGTTATTACTGTGTTTCAATCACTTGATTATTAGACTTTCCTCCCCTTTTTCACATACTGAATCAACTCTTCAATTTCAGCATGAATTTTCTGTTTTTTCCATAAGGGTAAATTAGATTTCCTTTCTAAAATAATCCTGTCACCTATTTCTCTACTGCCTTGTTCACTGTAGATTCCACACCAGTAACTCTTTAAAAGTGTGTCTGTCAATGTCCATATTCTCCACACCCTGAAGCCCTGAACTTCCTTTCATTTGATGTCACAAATCCCAACAACTAATTTATGTTGTTCTGGCTCCGTTTTTAAGTTTCTACATGCCCCATTTAGACTTATAACTCCACTTGAATGTTTCTATTGATTCCGATTACCAGAACATTCTGATAGATGGAGAAACTTGGAAAATAAGAAAGTAGCTAAAGACGACATTGAGTTCCTTCTCCAGGATAATAATTATTATTAAAAAAAAATTGGGGGGAGGGGGGTAAAAGCATTATTTCACACGCTTAGGTTTTTGTGGACAAATCCTAGCAAAAAATAAAAAAAATAAAAGTAAAAAAAGATAATAAACTAATCTTAAAGTAATCGTGCTCACCAATACCACTATTACCAAAACTAATATTAAAATGCTTAGTATAAATTTAAATAAAAATTTTAAAAGTGTTGTTTGAAATGTGATTTCTCCAAACATTACAATTAATAGAAAGTGAAAAACAATAGTCTCTAATTATCTGATTGTTGTTAAATTACTATCCTTCATTATAGCCATTTGATTTATGTTTTTTCCAAAAACCATGGCCAAATTCCTAACCATTCCTTGCCCCCCAGTGTTTTCTGCCTCTAATGACCTTAACACCGATGAGGCATAAAGCTATAGCCAAAAAAGATATTAATTAGAAACAAAAGGCTTAAGTACTTGTATGTTATTTCAAACCTTATCATGGATTGTTGCCAGAGCTATGGACATTCTAGAGATTTTGAAAGTTTTGCAGGGTGTATTAAATGCATGAATGAATAAGTTTTTAATAATAAGTTTTCCTTTCTTTGTAGAGTGGTTTGGTAGTTCAGTGGTCAAGGCACTTGCTCTCAAAACCTAGCGATCTGGTTTCTAATCTTGCTAGGGCTAGGAATTTTTAAGAATTCTGCTTAATCATGCAAGCTAACCCTGGATGCTCCATGGTTTGGGTTCCATGTTAAACTGTATGTACAGCTGCAACAGAGGCAGTGTGGTTGGCATATCTAAACTCCAGGTTGCAAGAGCATACATATTTACTTTGCCTCTGGTCTGTAGCAATTTGGTATGTTATAATAAAATGGGGAAACAAAGGGAAAAGCTTATATAAACTGAATCCTCAATTATCATAGCTGAAGTATAACAAAAAACCACAGCTTTTCTGAGGACCATTTATTCTGTGATAATAAATTAGATGCACACAACTTTTACATGGGTGCTGTTATTATGTGCCACTGTGATGACTTGTTTTTTAGTTTAGATTAATAATCCAGTAGTCCAATTACACACTTCAACAAAGATTTTGTTCCTTTAATGAAATTGAGTGATTCGTGTGTGTTCCCCCCTCCCCCTTTTCCTGCTGCATTCAGATCTGCTTTTAGATTTTTCCTATCATGCTTTCTTTAAGACCTGGTTGAAATTTCATCCCTATAAGATGAGAAAAATAGCAACTCCCACTAGAATTCATTAGTAATGGTGGTCACAAGCAGTCTCATGGAATTTATGATCAAAGATTTGTGCATTATTGTACCATCTGTTTCTTTTCATGACTTTGGGACTTGCCTCGCATGTGCATCTGAAAACTGTTTGGCCGTTGATCTGTTGATTCCTTTATTTAGTTAATTCTGTTGGTGGTTTTATACAAATATTAATGATATTTTAAACTTGGAATCACATTAAAAAAAAAAATTAAAAGTGTATACTATTGAAATTTTAATTTCTGACGGGAAATGTCCAGGCTAGTTCAGTTTCATTGGTGGTAAAATAACATTTGAAGCTCAAAGGAAAGAAATTTACTCCTGTTATTAATAAATACTATGAATAATATTTTGGGTGGAAAATTGGAGAATGTGGAAAAACCTGGTACTCTCATATTTGTTGTGCAACACGTGTAAACCTACTCATGGGTTAGTCACTGTACCAGATTTGTGCCCATATTTTGTAGAGAATCCAAAGATAATGCTACTCACTGTTATGTTTGCGTAACAAACACTATCTGTTACCTGTGAATTTGTATGACTGGACTTGGAATTTTATTGTTAGAATTGGATATATAAAGCTGTATTTATGTAAAAGGTGTCACAAAAAACACAGAGTTGGGATAATATGAAGGGAAATACCATTCTACCATTGAACCTGTCTCATGAAGAGGATCAGTTTGCAACATGTTTAATAACAGCAAGGACCTAAGGGTTGTGTGTGTGTGGAGGGGAGTGAGGGATGGGAGAGGTTAACTGAGGGCAGCTTGTCTTTCATCATGGTCTTGTCTTACTTCTTCAGCATGAGCATGAAATTCTTAGGTTCTAATAATTTTAACTACTTGCATTCTGTTAAAGATATGCCGTAGGTTTAATTTACACCTGTGAAGCACGATAGACAATAGAAGACAAAATATACCGATGCTAGATAGTTTTAGATAGACATAAAATAATTGGTGCAGCACAAATCAAAATTTATATAATATAATATGTTTTGTCTGTAAACAAAATTAATTAACAAAGCGTACACTGACAGCTAGGGGCTATCTGTTTGTATTTCACCATTCTGTTAGTTATCAAAATTTCATTGCAAAAATGTTATTTATCCAGAAAAAAGTAGTAGCCTGTGTACTTCCTAATAACACACAGTAATTCCTTGTCAAATTTAATCAGGATAGGTTTAGTCATTTATCCGTGAAAACTTGGTTACTTTCGAATTTATAATATTAGTATACGTTAGTGTCAATCATACACAACTTGACTGCGAGAGAAGCAAAGCCTGAATGACTGATATAGAATAGAAAAAGTAAAGGCAAATAGCATTGTTGGCTGAGAGATCACAATTTTTTTCTTCGACTTTCTAGATGACAGTTCCGCTTCAACCATGGCTATACCTACAGTTTAATGTAGAATCTGAACAGTAGAATGTTAAGGTGTGACCGCTATGAACAAAAACAAATGTAAAAAATTTCCGCCTCCACCACTATGTGAACCCACAAATTGACATCAAACTTCTGAAAGCAAGCACCTTGGTCATTAAGCAACCAGCCCCGTCTCCAACAGGCACTGCAGTGATGTACATATGGTATGCGTCCATCACCTTTCAGTTAGTTTTCAAAATTCCTTGACAAAATATGTTATTTATACACAAAAATGTACCCTATTTCATTCATGAGAAATGGTGTTACCTTGTAAAATTTTATATTAGTATAGATTTTTTGAGTGAATTCTAAATCGGAGATCTGTGAATTATCCACGGCTGCCATCAGCTTCGAGAATAGTATCTCGCAGCAAAGAGGTACCAGTTCCATTGTATATAGTGTAATTGATGAAAGAGTTAAAGGAATAGAATTTTCAGATAATGTTGCTGGTGATCGAAATTTTCATGAAACGTATTTATCATCGTAATCTTGTTTACTGGCACAAGGTGATCTCAGTGGTCTTGTGTGAAATTCAAAGCTTCCTAAGTAGCAAGCAGAACTACTGGCTTTGAGATTAAAAGAATCTCGTTCAGTATGAAACAAGAATTAACACTTTTAGAAATAAACATGAAGCTTTTAGGGGATATTTCTCTTTAGAGGATGGCATTGTTTTCGGTAATGATGTTCAGTGTGTCATGAAATCGTGTATTCATGAATATAAAACTGAAGAGTAGCATTCATGTACGAATTCCTCTAAAATTATCTATTTTGCACATTGGTAAGATGTTTTGTTCAATTCCTCTGGCTACAAAAATGAGAGAAATGTATGACAATGTGAAGCTTCCACTTGATAGTGTCAAGTGTGACAATCACAAATGAAACTTTTATGGTGATTTGAAAGTCATTGCTTGTTTGCTTGGCCTGCAATTCAATTTCACAAAATTCTATTTGTTCCTTCTTGAACTGGTTGGTAGAAATAGGACAAAAGATCACTATCTTGTAAAAGACTGCCCAAAAAGAAAATCTTTAACTCTTGGGGAAAAAAGTCACTTGTAGATCCACAAGGAATATATTCAGCTCCACTTACCATCAAATTAGAACTGATAAACTTTGTGAAAGAAATGGATTTGAATAGTCTTTGTTATGAATTTTTAGATTAGTGAAGTTAAATATAAATGCAATTTTGTGGATTGCAGTTAAGAGAGTTGATTGAGTACAATTTTTTTTCTTAAACATTGAATTTTATGGTAATAACAGCATGGGAGAGCTTCAAAAGTATCCGTGAAAACTTGTTGACATAGTAAAGTAAATGCATATGTCATGTAAGAAATTTTTTTGTACTTAATCAACTCTTAAATTTAAAAAATAAAACGGACGGTCATTTGACCGCCAAGTAACAAATTTCAATTAACTGAACATGCAACTCTGTTGTGGAAACTCTAAACTAACCACTATTCTTGTGGGTATAGGAGACCTACAGTTTTACATGAAATCTGACCCATGGAGCTTCCTACTCCACATGACAAAGTAATCCTTTGTGACAGGTAAAGGTCAGTTCTAAGACCTGTAAAAATTTCAGCATAAATTTGGATTCAAACTGGTGTCCCTCCATTCCCTAGTCACATGTCTTAAACAACTGATGTAGTGGATGAGTTGGTACAAGCATATTAATAGTGAGGTGAGGCTGCCAGGTAATTGGCTTCCGTTGGGTGGAGGATAGGATTATGTAAAAGGTTTAAACCCAGCACACACATAGTCCAGTCACTGTTCCAATTGAACACTACTTATTTCAACTTCAAAGAAAATTATTCTACATTGGATTTATTCACCATAAGATTGCAGTGGTAGTTCGAAGAAAAATGTATGCTTGTTAAATGCGGACAAAAATTATAAGCAACACAACTCAAACAGCAGATCATTGCACTTAACGATGCATCGGCCACATGCGAACAGTTACTGTTCATCGGCCACTCACCAAATTTCACCATTCCTCTGTGATGAGCAACTGCTTGACTCAGCACACTTTTAGTTGTGCTTGGGTACTGCTGCACCAATGCACATGCAGTACAAATACATTGCAGTAGATACACAACCTGATGCTATAGTACCATTCCTGCTGTACCGTCTGAGTAGGCCTACCTATTCATTACAGTGTACGAACTGTTTATTCTTCAAGATGAACTGCCTCCCAAAAATAATGTAGCAGCCACTTTAACAGTACAGATTTATTTACTTTCTACTTTGCTCTGAAAATAAATATGACCTTTTGCTTGATGGACATTAATTGAGCTGTCAATAGTAGAAGTTGTGTTGGAAATAGTAGGGAAGTGCCATACAGTAGTCAGGAGTGTTTAATTTTAGTTTTTTTTTCCCCAAGCTTTTAAGCTGTGATTGAAATTTAATTTTCATTTTGCTTGAAGACATGTAACATTTAGTATGCCAATAATGTAAACATCTGTTTTGTCTTTTTATAAATATTGGTGTTAAAATGTTTTTATTTTTGCAGCAACAGAGGCCTCTCACACGATACTTGCCAATCCGCAGTGAGTCTTTGAACTTGCGAGCACACATCGAGTCAGCGGGTCATCAAATAGAACTTTGTCCACATGTTATACTTGATTCCACATCATGCCGTGGGCCACTCCATAAAATGGGATCAAAGTTCCACCACTGGAATAAGAGATGGTTTGTTTTCGACAGAGTCAAACGGACTCTGTTGTATTATGGTGACAGATCTGAAAAGAAGCCTAGAGGAGGAGCATATTTTCAAGTATGTACATTGAAATTATAGGTAACTAGAAGTAATTTTTCATGTAGCTTCTGTAATAATTTTTTTAGATATAAAATTTCTGTATGAAGAGAGATCTCTATCCTAAGAATTCTCTCTAATATTTTACACTAGAAATACTGATTTGTTGTTCAGAACAAACACAAATTAATTTGCAGTAAGGCATATTGAAAACCATTGCTTTATAAAAAAAATATGACAAAATAATATTCATACTAATTGGAATTTTAGACATTTCCCATGATGAGCAGGAAAATACTAAACTATACTGGATTCGTGCAAAGACAAATAGAATGGGATGGAGTAAGTTGTATTAGGAAGGTTAGAATAAAAGTAGTTCATCCACTTATCCTTCTTGATCTCCTCTTTCTTCCTGAGCAAACTGGATTTGATTCACAGTCCAGTTATACAAAGTTTAGATTTCAGTTTTCAATTGTTTCCAAAAATATTTCAGGTGAATATGAGAAAAGTTCATTTATAAACATCATGGTCAATTTCCAACCTATTTCATATAACATTGCTAATTAAGTAAAAGTGCTTATTCATGTCATGCAGTTGATAGAAAATCTTGTTACCAAAGTCTTATATATGATTATTCCAAATTGAAAAAATATTATTACCAACCCTTTTACTTTTTCCACACACACATTACTTACACTAGAAATGTAACACTCATGAACTTGTTGCATTAAGAGCTCTTGAACCACCTTGTTCAGCCTTTATTAGCTTAAATGCAGTTAACCTCCATTATGTAAGTAACTCTGTTCTGAGGCAATTAGATTCTTTGCTCATTAAGGACCTAATTGAAATTTTTAATAGTTGTTTCTTTTTGTATTTTGTTGCTATTTAATCCTGTATTATAGCAAGTGACAAGTTTTGCTGCACTAAGAACATGAGTTTGGAGCGTTTTGCTTTTTCACCTCCATTTGTAGTTTCGAATTGTTGAGCACTTAAAAAGGATTTTGGTTTTTCTAATCATCATAAAACTTGATTTATTTCCCTCATTTCGCAAATTAAAGACAGTTTGTTTCATTGGGCTCAATGTTTGTTTGTTTATATATATATATATATATATAAACAAACTGCAGCTGGAGACTGCCTCACTTTCTCATAATGTTCTCCCGTTGACGAAGGGTTTATTCCGAAAATTACTTTATTATTTGTGTTTGTGTCTTTTCTGTGTGTTTGCGCCCCACATCCATCATCTAAAGGTAAGTGGTGCTTGATTTCCCTATTCCAATTTGATTCCTTTCCGCTAATTAGTGTCTTGATTTAATTGTTACTATATATATATATTGACAGAATTTTGAAAATTAGAGCTGAAAACTCGGGTTAAATATTAATCCACTACGTTTAGATTGAGTTGATTCTCGAACAGAAATTGTGTCAATTTTCACAGGTGGTATAGTCGTTATTTTCTCAAAATTGTTTTTAATTGTATATATTTCTGCCTTCATTTATTTACCCATATAACTGATCCAAATCAAACTAATATTGTACTATTTTTAAAAAATACTTCAATAATAATTTCTAAACAGGCGCTACAGAGATTATCTTGTTCCACTTCTAACCTTGTCCCTCCACCCCCAGCACTTCCATCTCCACCCCGTGTTTCCACCTTTGTTTCATTCATGTGATGGGTCAGGTTGTGATCACATCTTTCCCCCTGCCATATATCTCGCCTCTCACTTGAATAAGGGTTCTCACTGAAATATTGTGCAATTTGTTTTGTTTTTGTGTTTTAATCTCTCCCTCCTTCCTTCATCTGTGGTAAGTGATGGGTCATCTTTCCCTTTCTTATCTTATTTTTAGTGCCCAACAGCAGTTTCTTTGTTTTCATTATCCTTGCCTAAAGCCATGTTGCCTACTTGAAAACACTTACACACCTCACATTTATTCCTCATGTGCTTGCATATCAATCTCTTCATTAATTTACCTACCTCTGATGTCAAACTGATTGGCTTGTAATTTTCAATGCCATTTATCACCCCTCCTTTATGTACCGGTACTACTATTGCACTCTTCCAGTCTTGTGGTAAGCAGCAAGTATCCAGACTCAGTTTAAATAATATTTCAAGATAAGGTACAATGTCACAGCCAGCTATCTTTAAGATATCTGTAGTAATATTATCTACACCAGCTCCTTTGTTTTTTCAGTTTTCTTATTTCCTTCATGATATCCTCAGGATGAATTTCAAATTTCTTGGTCTGCTCATTTCTAATTGTGTTTTTAGGCTCATTCTCCAATTTACACCCTCCCGTTTCTGGTTCATTGTCCCTAATGCTGTCATTAAACCAGTTACTTAAAATCTCTGCCTTTTTCAAATCCTCAGTAACTTCTTCTCCATCCTTATCTATAAGTGTCTCAACACCCTCCCCCCCACAGCATCTTGAATGGCTGCTAAGAAGCAGAATTTGCATTTTAGTTCTGCCTGTACAAAACAGATGTGTTCACAAGTATTCAGGTTTTATTTGATTGCAGTTTGAATTGTGTAGTTTGTTTGTTGTGTAACACTATACACTAAGATGTAAGATAAGGATATATTGTTTTAAATTTGTTTTTAAAAGAACATCTCACTTCTGTGTGTTTCACTCCTATCACACAAACAATAGTTAAGCAGTTTTGAATGGAAATCCCATTTTAAAACTTTGAAAGGATGCCTAAATTTGAATAATGTTGTGTTAAAGTTACAGTATAAGTACCTTATCCAGTGGCCTGGATATAGTTAATTATCTCCCTTGTTGTAAATGTAAAATTTCAAATACAGAAGTTTCATTGAGTTTTTAAAAGTATGAAGAAGAAATGTCATTTAGCTACTAAACATAAGCAACTATTTGTTGTTTCCTAATTAAATTTTTTGTGTAGAAATTTATCCTACCTTTGCTTCTGATGTAATTTTCACCAAGTTCTTACTTTTTTTCCAGCAAATAGAGGAAGTTTATGTTGACCATATGAACTCCGTTAAGTCTCCAAATCCCCATCTTACATTCGTAGTGAAGACTAATGAACGGACCTATTACCTGATGGCTCCAAGTGCAGAAGCAATGCGAATTTGGGTTGACGTCATATTTACAGGTGCTGAAGGATACCAAGAGTTTGAGCATGGATCATAGACTCATGGTGATGGACTTAAAGTGCAACTTGATGGCTGGAAAGTTGTGGAAAATATTCTGCCATCAGGTGTCCTCTTCTCCCAATTTCATGCTCATTTTTATCACTGTAGACTGAGGGAGGAGGGACTATTAAGACTTATTCTTTTATAATGAAAAATTATCATATCCTTTGGTAGTTTAACTGTATTTATGCTAATGAATTTTGTATTCCAAAATGTTTTTACCTACCATGGAAACACTGTCTCGCACAAATTATATTCCCCACAAATGTTTTTCTTTTTCAATTCTAAGATCTGATATATTCTGTATGGTATTTTATATAAACATGCTTAAAATTCATTATGTTTGTTCTCGCTAGCTATGTATAATATTCAAAACTTGGTAGTTTTTAAAAAAAAAAAAACCTGGAAAGTGTTGAAATTAATATTGAGCATTCTTTGAATGCTTGATTATCTTTGTGATAAGTCATAATATTCTTTTCAAAGCTACATTTTTCTGATATTGAGTACATATATGTATTAATAAAATAAGAATCAGTAGGTGAATAAAATAAACCATTGTTTACCATAGATGATGGCAGCTTAGCATCAACACACAATAAGAGCCAAACACACATGAAATATTGTAATCACTATGTTTCATGTGTGCTGATGTCTTTTATTGTGCATCGATACTGTCCTGCCATCATCGATACTAAACAGTGGTTTAGTTCCTATCCTAATTTTTATTTTCTATTAAGCTTCTTTCGTTTCCTTTCTATATTTATTGAAATTAATCAAGTGATGCTGGATAGCAAAACAAAATACCACATATGTTTGCAGAACAGCATTAGCATTAAAAAAAAACATGAACACACATGAAGTACTGAAGATTTCTTATGCTAGAGTCCATAAGCAAGACTTGCAAAGAATTTCTGCCAACACTTGATCTACCCTATCCATATGTTGCAGCTCTTCAGAAAAATACAGAAACTTAGTAAATCTGTTTTCAAATGTTTCAACAAAGAATTGCAGCAGAGGTGACTTGTTTTCTGCATCCTTAGTGTTGATAGTGTTTGGCGAGAAGCTTATCTCAAAACCAAATGTAGGACCATTCTTTGATCCACTGTTCATGTAGTTTCCAGCTAAGAGTATGTGACATCATTTGTGCAAACTTCTTGCTCTTATTCCCACACATGGTGCTATTGCTGTCACCACTTCCATAGATAATGGTAGATGTCATTGCACATTTCCAGCTACTTATGTTTGTTTAAACATGTGTGTGGATACAGCAAAATTAGGATAGGAGAATAACCCACCTATTGTAGATAGTGGCAGTAAAGTGTCGATACACAAAAAAATACGAATGCATATGAAAGATTTTTTAGTTTATGCCCTTCTTCAGCTGTGTAACTAACTGTGGAGGAAGGGTACATACCAAGGCTGCCCAGACCCGCAGGCCTCGAAATGGCCTGCCAGCGCATTTGAATTTCTCTCACCAATACCTGCGGTCTAGAACATGCTAGTTTAAAAAACCTCCGCAAAGGTCTCATTGATGTTTGATTTTTTATTATAATTTAAAAAATCTCTGCAAAGGTCTCATTGATGTTTACTTTTTGATTGTAATTAAACTATTTTACTTATATCTTTTTCATGTGGCGGGTTGGGATGTGACCATCTTTCCCTCTTGCCATATGTCTCGCCTCCTACATGATTAATACTCATGTCGAAATATTGTGCAACTTGTTTATGTTTTTGTGTTTTTACATGTTCGTCTCACCCTCCTTCCTTCATCTGTGGTAAGTGAAGGGTATAAGTTTATTTTTCCCTATCCTATCTTATTTTCAGTGCCTCACGGCAGTTTCTTTGTTTCAATTATCGAATTACTTATATCTTTGTTATATTTAAATTTCTATTATAACTGTAGTCAAGTATTATGTTACCCGCAGGATAACTTAGAATTGAAATTGTGGCCCATCTCCAAAAATGGTTGGGCAGCCTTGGGATGTACCCAGTAATTACAATGTTTTATGTTCGTTTATATCTGTCATAAGAGGTAGTTTTTTCCCTATTTCAATTTGTGTATCTATTTCATACATAAAAAAGTCTTATAGCCAGTGAAAATAATGGAGGATATGGAAAGTAGAGACAAGATCACCAAATATGAAAGCAGCAGGGCAGTGATGAACACAAAACAAATTTTTATAATATTTTGGTTTGAAATCCTCTTCACACAAAGAGAAATGAGCCATTTGGCAAGGGAGTTGCACACATACCAGGACTCACAAGGATGTCTGTTTTTATGCGAATAAAGTTTTAATATGAAATATTTGTTCATCATTATAATTACAACATTTCCAATTTTGTTCAACACTTTATCTTCTAGAGGCTGTGCTTATTTTCAGAGTGAAATTCCATGTATTATTGGCATACTAGGCCTGTTGTATTTGTAATTGGGTAAGCGGATGTGCTGCAATCTTTGTGAAATGTGTATCATGTGTTCTGTATTTTTGTTTGTGAAATGTTCAGTTTGTGAAATGGAGATTGAGGGTGTGGCAGAACTGGCAATGGAGGTTCTCTTAGTTTGCTTAAATTTCTTGTCCTTTATAACCAATCGTCCCGCCAACTAAGACTGTGTGGCTCTTACCTGTTGGTGTTTTCCCAGGATTTACAGTATTCGTATCTTGGTCGCCACTCAGAAGATTGCACCTTGAGAATACTTGAGTCCTGAAGTCTCCATGCACTATAAAACAATAACTAAGTGGTTGTATGATAATAGATCAAACACCAATGTTTAATTACGTGTCCAACTTTAATCATACCAAAAGTCCTCATAAACACAGCCTTCTAAAAATCGAATCGGAATTCCGTTTCATCCTCAGACTACTGGTACTAATTGGAAAACACCAGCAATGTCCGCTCACACTTGAAACAACTTACGCACAAGATCTGGGTGTATTTCACCACTATTATTGATATAGTTTTACAAATTTCTCACTATTTGAAGTTCACAACTCCCTTTTCATGTTCCTAGAGGCAATAGGCCTTTACGATTGTCGTCATTCTACACTTTATGATGATCTTTTCATGGGCGATATAACCACCAAACCGGACACTTAAAAAAAAAAAAAAACTGTTTTTAGGAAGTCGATACAGTTGTAAACACCTCGATTTACCATTCCTTAGATTTACATGTTTTTTGTCAGGTAATCAGCTATGTTCATTAAAATATGATAATTTCTATATATTGTCATGGAAAGGACAGGTAAAATACACCTAACACTCACCAAAGTTGAAGGGTAGAGGCCGGCGGCAACACAAAACAATACACAAAGAAAGAAAATACAATATTTTGGGTGAAATAGGTGACTGAATGCAAGTCTTGCCACCTACCTCTGTTAACTTGAAAAATGGGTTTTCACCCGAAATATTGCATTTCTTTGTTTGTGTGTTGTTTCGTGTTGCTGCTGCCCTCCTCCCTTCAACTTTGGTGAGTGTTGGGTGTATTTTACCTGTACTTTCCGTGTAAATATTCCCTCGCGGCATTTCTTTCCATCATTGTTTTTATATATTCTGAATGATAAGATAGTTGTTGAAATGACACCACCATGGATACATGTTTTATTTAATTCTTTATTATTCATAAACACTCACTTATAAGCCAGTAGCTTCTTCCACAGATTCTAAAGGACGTTACTAATATCAGAGAGTCCCGTTAGCACCATTTCATGCAAACTCGGCCACTTGTGATCTTGGGAGCATAAATAGGAAGTACATAAATTTCGAGGAGACACCATATGTGACAACTGTCACTTCTGGATCACTAACAATCGCTCTGAACAATGTAATTAGTACAAAAACAATCGGAGCCTATACAAAATTGTATTGTATCACAAAGAAATATTGTTTAAAAATAGTAGAGACTATTTACAGGCATTTAAACATAAAATTGACAGTGACTGTAGAATGGCAACTGAAAGCTTTGAAACAATGCATCATACCCTGAAAATCTAGTAATCATTAACAAAGAGTGCCACAGAAGCCTAAAAAATCATATAAATGACAAATTTAAACATTTCCATATAGCCGAAAATCGTACTTAAAGCACCATGACTAACACAACATTCATAATGAAGCTTTCAATTAACATTTCACATTTTTTTCCTACTTTTAATCCTCTTACACTCCATATAAACAATTTCCATTCATAAAAACAATAATAATTCATACGAAAAATATTGAAATTTACTATTAGTTGATGTTTATCTCTTTCGACTCTTTTGAACACCAAGATACTTATTTCATTAATATGAACTTGGGTCTGAGGGCTGCAGCTGGGCCTGGGATTTGAACCTGGGACCAGTTTGTCTTCCCAGTTCAGTCTGGCAGCACTAATGCATGCAGCCACACTGGAAAGACCAAACTGTTATATTGTGAAATTGTTAGTCTTTTTATGTTTGTCTTTGCCATACCTTCCTTATTTGTTATTTCCATAACCCAAGAGCTTTTTCCTTTCCATCAATATCATGATTGTTTTCTGTCTTCTGTTTCCTCTTGTGTTTGTTCCTATCTTGCATTATATCATTTTTTCTTTCCCCTTTTTCTTGTTCCTGTACGTCAACTTTGTTTCATTGCCATTTCTTTCTCCCATAATTTCCACCATGCAGTTTATTTGCTTCTGTTGTCGAAATATAATCCAGTTACATCCCACATTTTTCTGTGTATATTATTTCTGTTCTGTTTCTTTTTTTGTTTATAACTGCATCTATTTGTGTGCTCCTCCTCTGCCAGTGATGTTTCTCCATAGTTATTGATAGTTAACTTCATAGAATTTGACCTCCTCTTCCTCCTCCACCTCTCACCCCCACTGGCCTACTTAGCTGTAGGATACATCCAGAGTGTGCATATCTCCCATGCCAAAGGCCTCGTCCCTCTTTGTGTGAATAAGGTTTTGAAATTAAATATTACATTGTAAAATTGCATTAGTCTTTTGTGTTTGTGTTCCTGTCACTGTCCTCATGCCTTGATGTGTGGTGCGTGACGGGTGTACTTTCCTTATCATTTGTTATTTTCTTTTTTATGCCACACACTTGGCAGACTTAAAACTGTAAGTAATATTAAAGAGAATACAGTTTCACCATACAACATAATAGCACTTCATAACCCCACCTTGATTATTATTTTCAGTACTAAAAATAAATTGAGTTAAGTTTCTACTTAGATTAAAGATATATCAGATTATATGGATATTTGTTTGAAATAAAGTGTTTTATTTGTAGAAGAATAAAAATTATTTGTATTACATTTGAAAGAGCAACTAACAGCTGTATACAGAAATGTAACAATATATGAGATAAGTGGGGAAAAAAATGTTCAGGCTTGGCTATAGCTTGTAATACTTTTTTTTGGTTTTTGTATCAGTCATGAGCATAGATTAAAAATTTGGAAGTCATGCTGCCAAATACTTCTTTTAATATTGATGCTTTAAGCAGATTTTTCTATTCCTTAAAATCTATGTAATTGAATATTGTGCAATTATACAGCTTAACTTCAAATAATATTGGTTTCAAGTTAACAAGTTTAAAGACTTCTCCTTAATTTTAAATGCTAATAAATTGACTGTCAAATTTAAACTCTACCAAATCAGCCTTCAAAATAATCCTTGTGAAAGACATCCTAAAGTGCAACAACAGCAAAATCAGTTATTGGGGAGAGGGATATACGATTTGGTATCAGATGATCAGCGAATTAATGTGTATGAGATATTTTCAAGAAGTTATAATATGTATTACATATTAATGTTAATAATGAGGAGGAAAATGTTTTTTACTGTGATTCTGAATGTGTGGTCAGCGGACCATCTGTTCTCCTTGAATATGAGACATATGGTCTGCAGATAGGATATTAATGTAATTCTGGTTGAATTAAATATATAAAAGATAAGTTAATAAAAATTATACACTTAAAATGTATTCAGTATCAGCCATAAGCCTAGGAATCAAACATTCTAAAACCCAGCAATATTTAAATGACCAGGCAAAAATATGGTATTTCCTGATATAAGGATATGATTGCATTGTTACTGTAATAAAATATATTTCCAGATAGCAAGAGAGCAGTGTTCTTTTAAGGATTAAACTAAACTGTTGTGTGTAGGTCTGCCAGGTGTAGGTCTAAAGAAGTTGTGGTACGAGCTGGTAACAATTGATATGGTTGGTTAAGAATTTACAAATTAGCTAAAGAAATTATCCCCACATAAATTAATGGTTCACACAATTATTTTTGACATTTTTCTGGTCCTCAACAAGAAAAAGGTTGAGAAACTCTGCTTTAAGGCAATGAAACTAAACAAGGCGGCTGGAATCAACAAACGTGTGTAATGCAATATTCCAATATTGCACTTTATTTTTGCAAACATGTAGTGTGAGGATGTCAGATGTGATGACACTGATGACTGTTGAGTGAATCAAAATATTTTGCTATTGACCCTTATTGTTTGCAAGTAGATGATACTTAGCAAGGAAGGTGGATATGATCACACCAATGACTGTTGAATGAGAGTGGAATCCAAGTTGCAAAGCCAGTGTAGTGGTGGTGGACGGGGGAAGAGGGGGGGGGGGTAATACTGAATCTATAATTCTGGAGAAATATTATTGCAGGAAAGGGGGGAGAATATCTCAAGTATTAAACATGAGAGGATATGAATATTAGTAGAAAATACTAAATTTATAAATTATATGTATGTGAGTAAATAAGTGCTGGGTCTCCTGGAAAGGGTCATATCATAGATTTGTTAATAACAGCTGCTGTTATCTATGGTAAGCTTTGGTTTGAATCTCCCTATCCTTCCATAGTTTGGCATATTTAATTGTATGTGAAAACAAATTAGGAAGGTTATTGGTAAAATTGCTGGTATGTTAAAACTACATTTGTGATTAAATTTCTGAGCTGTATTTGTTATTTCTTGACAACAATATAATCGATTTTAAATGTTACTACATTGTCATTGGAAATAGTTCAATTCACCATTGTGTACCATATTCAATATGGTGATTGGGAAGCAGATGTTCAGTGTCTGTAAAAATGTGGTTTGTTCCATCAACAGAGATGTTTGATACTGTCTTTTGTAGTGCTAAACAGATCTTATTTTTGCTTGTAACTTTGTAAAGGGATGGAAGTAGTGTGTTCCGTGTATAGGTGTTACAACTATCATGAAAGAAACCTTGCCTGTTAATTTTTAAACGAAGATTTACTTTTTTATCATTATGAATATTTCTCTTTTATCAATTTCTCATTTATCCATTTCTATCAAAATGAAATGCATTAAATACCGTTCCATTACAACATAGGCAGCTGTAAATATGATTCTTTATTTGTTTAATGGAAATATTAAGCTTTAATTGCCATCTTCTGCAGTTCTGATTAATGATTGTTTACAAATTTTATAGTTACCTGAATAAGTGTTGCTCCCTGTAATATCTGTCTTATTAGCTATTGTTAATTGGAATAGCTTTGTTATTATGAAAAGTTGTTAATTTGTAGAAGTTTTAGTCAGTTGTGCAGCTAACAGATGGGATTATGAATTGCCTAATAAAAATTTCTTGTTTTGTAAATTACATTGAATTTTATAAGTATCATGCATTTTATTTCACAATCTGCTAACACAAAATAAGAAACCTGATCTTGTATATCCATGTACATCAATTTTTTTTCCTAAAGAAAAATCCTGTGTACACTGGGAATAGTATGTGCCCTTGGTTGTTGGTAAAAGATGTCACCTGTGGAAAAATAACTTATTCTATCCATTTTATACATCTTAAAACAGTGCCTTGAGACATTGTAATTTACACAATAAAAAAATATACTTACAAAATTTGTCCTGTTTCTTACCTTATCTTTACTCATAAAATTCAGTATATTTTGTCTTGGATTTAAACTTGAATTTTTAAAATGTCAGATTTAAATTATTATAAGCTTTATCACAACATAGGTAAAATACATCTTGTTCATATCGAAATATCACTAGAGAGCAGTGGCGGCTGGTGGGTTATCAAACTGGTGGTGCACCACAAAACTTGACACAATCGATAAGACGTGATAAAATATACCTGTTTTTATCAACTTGTTCATTATACTTTTGGATATTGCTTCTATACACAGAATCTAGCTGATTACGAATGTCGACCGTGCCTAACACAGACAAACTCATTACATTTTGTAGGTGTACTTGTGAAGAATCATGTTTTTTATTTTTTCACTCAAATGCGTCAAATCCTTGATTCCTGTTTCTGTCCAAATCGATTCTCCGCCAAAAATAATGCAAGGAAAACAAAAGAATGCATTAAGACGCTCACATCCACACAACCATTTCTTTCTATTATACATTTCACTTTTAAAACTTCGTGTAAATGCTTTATTTTTCGATTTGCACTCTTGTTTTAAATTTAAAAAGGGCCGTGGCGGTCCGCCCAATTTTATGTTCCCTTTATTTTGAAAAGTTCTGTTATTTTCTTTAATATAATCAATGTTTATGCTCATTTTCACTAACACCATACACAGTATAGAATAAAAGTTCTCGAAAAAAATCGAAACAAAAACTAAAAACAAGTATTTACGGTAATATAAATAAACAATTATTAGCGCGTCACACATACAGTGAAACTATACTGATGGTCTAATAATGAGATGTCAATCATGGCTGCCGTCGCCTCGCGCGCGCTCATGCCAGCCAGCCAATTCGTCAAACATCGGGTGCTCTCGGCAATCCTCGGTTCGCACGTGCGGCGCTCGACAACCGACTCATTACTCCGTACGTTTCTATGAACTATCTTTTGTTTCACGCGTCAGGCGTATTAACTCGTACACCTACAAGTTGTATTAGCAGTCCTCGTGCACTCGCCGAAGCGCACGAGAATTTGTCTTTACAGGAAATTTGTCTTAATAGTTTAGTAAAGCGCTCAAACTGTTTCACCATAATTGGAGATTTAATTTTTTATACGTTTTTGTTTTTGTATGTTTAAAAATAAATATTAAAATGGTAATATAAAAATAAAGATGAAGTAGGTACTTAATATTTTGTCATTTTTAAATCTTTTGGATTGGTGGTTCAGCGCACGAGCGCACTTAAGGTACAGCCGCCACTGCTAGAGAGATTACCAATGGTTAATTCGTTATATATGTGGTCTCAGCAAAGGGTTTGCATATATGCTTGGCAGGTACAAGTATCGCACTTTCAATAGTTTCAACTTTTCATACTCGGTTGAAGATGATCCATGGACTGCTGTTCTCTATAATCACATCAATCATCTGTTGTCTGACTCATTTACACATGTTAGCTCTTACTGGGGGCACCCCTGTTCTTATTTGATTGAGGGTTCTATATTTTCCCAGTCCAATTTTATGCCAGAGGGTTCTTCCTCGGAGATTGGGTACCAGTTTGGAAAATCAACATTTGTGCAATTTAGAAAATTAGTCTTAGAGATTAGCCTTCTAGGTGGAGGAATTGATACCCCAAACATTAAGTGTTTCTCATCCAACATTTGTTTGAATCGCTCTGTGTACTCATGTGAGTTCGTCATATTTTTGGTTCAGCAAATCCAGCTGTTTTGTACAGTAAGTGTATTGGTGTTGGTTTCATGCCGCCAGTCACTATCTGACAAGTCTTATTCAAGACTATATCTACTTTCTTTGAGTCTGTGGAGTGGTTCCAAACAGTGTTTGCATACCCTGCAGTGGAACAGCAAAGGCAAAGTGCTTTAGCAGATGTGTGCAAGATCACCGACTTTGCTCCCCATTTACTGCAACATAATTTTTTTAATATACTGTTTCTCGTGTGAACTTTAGCTGAAGTTATGACAGTGCTTCTTATAAGTAAAACTTCTATCTATAGTGACTCCTAAATATTTTGTCTCTCTGAAACACAGGTGCAATTTTCAGATCTGGGTTTTGGATGGATTGGGTTTCAAGGAGTTGCTTTTGTAATAAGTGGACATGATTGACAGGGCTTGTTCTAACTGTTCTTAAACCCAATCAAACATTGGATTCTGTACAGTGATAAAATGGAGTATATTTCAGGGGTATTGATATGATGCTACAAGTTGTTTGACCCTGACCATCCATAAACAATGAGTTGCACTGCATTATATCAGTTTTTATCATGCCATCAATCCACCAGTAAACAATATGTGTGTGTGTGTTTTTAAAATTTAAGGAAACCAGCATGCAGGATTGAACATGGGATTGCAGATTTGGTATTCAGTTCTCATGCAGATTGACTACAATATTCGCCACAAGTATTTCAACAGGACCATAAGCATGTAATATCATCGATAACTTGAAAACTATGGGTTTGTGACCTCCACAAGTATTAGTGAAATTCGACGATTATTTTAAGGCAACCCCTCAGCTTAAAACATATCTGATGCCATAACCTTTGATCTTAATCTTTCAAAAAAAAAAAAAAAAAAAAAAAAAAAAAAGGGGGGGGGGGGCTCCATGTATTTTTGATGGAGAAAGTCTATGCCAAAGTGCATCAAAATTGGTGACCCGTACATCTGGAACTCCCATTGTAAAACAAATGTAGTGGATTCAGGTAAAGTAATACACAAGGCGTTTGTGGGATAGGTGGAGTGTTCAGTAATTGATAAGGTTTCAGAGTACAAAGTTACTGCTAAGTGCATGCTGAAAATGTTTCTCAGTAAGGTCTATTGTATGGTAAGGATTTGTGTGGAAGTTTTGAAGAATTTAGAGGTAAGTATTTTTGCAGCAAAGATATTCTTTTGTTCAGGTGCCCTGAAGAAACATGTTGAAGTATGGTGGGAAGGATTTTGGAATAGATTCACATTTCAGGAAAGTTATACCCATGGCATTTCACTAGGAAATATTGGCATCCAACATTTGGTATCAAGTTTGAGAGTAGGTCTGAGTGGAGGGATGGGCTATTATTGAGGGAAGAATTCAGAATCGTTACTCTCACATTGGAATCTGATGCCATTTCACTTACACTAATTTACGAGGATCTATTCAACAATATTGCAACAATGCCACTTGCCAGACTGAACACAATGGTCTACTCAGAGAGGAAGTCAATGGGAGAGGGTGGTGAGATAAGGAATGAGGCGAGGGAAACATGACCTCGAGCCGCTACTTTCCCGCGAACAAGGTATTGTGTCCATTTAGTCTGCACTAGCACATGGTAATGCATTACTTGCAGAGTTCTGTCTATCACCTTTCATAACAGAAATGAAATAAAGTCTTAACCTATCAAAATAGTTAACACATGGATAGTTATTTGTCAACAGAGCAGCAGTAAAACATCTTGCAATCCTGTTAACATACAATGCCAAGGTAGGGAATGGAGCAAAGACTGCGTGATCTTGAGAAGAGTTTTTAAAACATGGCAGCTGCAATAAATATGGTTCAAGGGCATTACCATTGGTAATTTGCACATGCCACACAATGTACAATTTTAACATTAGTTGCACGTATTGAGCCAGTGTCCAAGACAAAGTCCAGTGTGTGAACTAGTAAGAACAACACAGTGAAAGATTCTCAATTTCAGTGGCCCATCAGAAACAACAGCTCTCTCTCTCTCTCTCAGTTTGTGTGTTGTAGTAGGATAATACTGGTGAATACGTTATGGTTAATATTTATAAATTTATTGTTATCATTGTTAAAGGGGGTTTTAATTTTGTTTTTATGAAGGAGTGAAAATATGGATTTAGCAAGAATCTCGGATGTTATTTGGAATACAAGGAAACTGTAACAATATGACATTTATTTAGTATCATTGGAGATTACAAGTCTGAGCGAATTTACCGTTAATATTAACACAAGTAGGCAAAATCACAAAGCAACGCTCAGAGGTACAATTAGCTTTCATGAGCAAGCAAAGAATTGTAATTTACTTTTAAAATCCATCTCAGAATTAATATGCAAGATAGAATGATACTTGAAACAATGTACAATACAAGTTCAAATGACTTTATACATAAATTTCATAATACTGCAACTTTACAATTCAATAAATTAGGGTGCCACGAATGAACAATATGCCATTCGAAATAGTTCTGACAAATTATGCTGGTAGCTCAGGGGGTTTTCAGTTACAAAGTTAGAACATGGATCTATCCTCTAAAGTCCCTTACGAGTTCAGTTTCATAGAATGCACAATCTGACGGCTTGGTTGTAACACTTTACCTTTTGTAGTTCAGCATCTGAAGCCTGCGATGATCGGAGATGACCCATGGTATACGAGACTTATCTCTCAAGTCCGCTGCCATTCATAAGCAGCTAGGCACCGCAGCCCACGCCAGAATCTATGTGGGGAACATGGTCCCACAGCAGCATAGAATGTAAATTGGGCACAGTGTCCCGCAGCAGAATCTCGACACCAGGAGTTGAACTGCAGCGAGAAAAACCAACTTTCAGAGTCCGCAACAGAATGAAGCTCGTCGCTCTTCCATCTATGAGGAATACTTTGGCTCCGCCCTTGTAAACTTGAAGATCACATTTAACAAAAAATTCCCCTCACTTTAGTTATAGGCAGTGCTTTGATTGTGTTTCAGTTTGGCCATCTGCTGTCACATCATATCGTAGATAACTTATTTTCCCCACGTATATATCTCAGAGGTCGGAAATATTTGGCCGCCTTCGCGGGACAAGAGCGTATTTGGGTGGTGGGTTTTTATTCACACCTGGTCTGCGGTCTCTTGTTGACTGCCCACCCTCAGGTGACAGGAACTGTTCTCGGGCAAAACCCTTTTTCCCCGACATCCTGTTGCCATTGCCACGACTATCTTCAAGCCTACACAGCTCAATAATTGTTTAATATTCTTTGCAACAAGTTACACTGAATGTTCACCATTGGAATCTTGCATATTTAGAACATTACTAAAAAATATCTAGGTGGTCGCCCAAGATTTATGAAAATTAACATTATGATTTATGTAATAAAAATGCGCCTTAGAATTATTTTTTTTTTTTTTTTTTTTTTTTTTTTTTTTTTTATAGGGGAGCACCCAAAACCCGCTCCTCCAAGCATGGCGGCCTTCCTGTTAACTACTGCTCGCCTCTGCACGTGCATTAAGTTAGTAATTCTATAGGTGATCACAGGAACGGGATTGTGATGTATTCCATGCGTCCGCCCGTTTACATGGGTCCATCGGATTAGATAGACAGAAACTTTTGAGAGAAGAGACAGGGCATAGGGAAAAAAGTGCCAAGGTTTTACCCCTGGGAAAAAAAACCTCTGCGATAGTTAGGTAGGGAATAAGAGCGGCTGGCTAAGATACTGCCAGTACCGCGACAGATTCTATGCTACAAGGTTGGATGTATGAAGGATTTGTTAGTTTTGTTAGGATATGGTATCATGCAATAACTACAGCTGGTCCACACACCGCCGCTGAGGTTATCAGCTGGTGCCGATCACCGTCGCTGCCGTTGAGATGGTCCTGGAACATGCCGAATCGTTATATTAGTAACAGCTGTGTGCAACAGGTGTTGTACGTGTTGGTGAGACGTGATTCGCACCGCCAGGGCGCCAGAGCGCAACCGCCGCAACGCGCAGAGCCTCCCCCTCATCCCGGGAGTACACGGTAAGGTATCGCCGGCGGCGACAGCCACAGTGCTGCTAGATGACCACCCCCGACTTGCCCGGGCTTTAGGACGATGACGGACACCACCGCCATGACCACCCCCGCCAGCACGCGTCATCGCCACCGGGAAAGACAACCCCACCATGCTCATTCAGGAAATATTGGAGCAGGATGCATCGCGCTAGCCTGCCACGACACCGTCACCCCCGCGGTGTTTACCACGCCGGATACTGTACTAATGCTGTTTGTGGATTGATTTCTTGTTATATGTGGCTGCCTTCTGCACCTGCGATCGCACTGTAACCACTTTCCTTAGCCCAGTGATCACTTTGCAGGTTGGTTAGGGAATGGGACCCTAACCCCAGTGGCCCTTGATGCAGTCGACAGATTTCTTACTTGTTTATGCATTAGTTTTTTCCTATCTGTTGAGCAATATTTTCGGCCGTGGGTGTTTAAATCTGTGGTTGTGATCGTAACTGCCTATAGTGCGTATCAAAGGATTTCGCGACATTTGGGATTTCCCGTACATGTTTATGGCAAGCTTCTTAATTACTTGCTGTATTGGCTCGAGTCGGAAATCTCGGTGTAAGTCGGTTGTTCGTGTTCCCCAAGGAGCATTTGCTATGATCCTGAGTACTTTGTTTTGGATTAATTGCAGTCTCCTAATGTGAGACTTAGCGGCGTACCCCCAACCGGGCTGCATACGTCATGAGTGGCCGAATGAGTGCTAAGTACATTGTTCGGGCATTACCTCGGTGTAGTGTGCTTTGTCTGTTTAGCATGGGTATAGCTGTTTGAGTCTAATGTTTGCTTTATTAACCATGTGTTCTATATGGAGCTTCCATGTTAGCTTCGCGTCAAATTTGACTCCAAGATATTTAACTTCGTTCCGGAAATGTATTTGTTGATTGTGTAGTGTTAGCGGTCGACAGTGTTCGTGAATGCGTTTTTGCTTAGGTCTTCGTGTAAATAGGAGTGCCTCGCATTTAGCTACGTTGACTTTAATTCGCCATCGTGTGAGCCAAGGTTCGACTACGTTAAGCGCGTGCTGTAATCTACTGTTTATATGAGATGGTTGCTGTGACTGTGCAAGATAGGCGGTATCGTCAGCATAAATAGCTTGCATCGTTTTGACTGTGGTCGGAGCTTTATTGACGTATTCTGTGAAGAGCGGAGGGCCTATTAAACTTCCTTGAGGCACTCCTGCTTGTATCTCCTGAGGTGTGGAGTTCTTGTTGTCAACGCAGACGTGGAACGTTCGGTTAGTGAGGTAAGAGTGTATTAGGCGCACCAGTCCGTCCGGGAATCCGTCGTCACTGAGTCTACGAATGAGGCCGTTGTGCCAAAGACGATCGAACGCCTTCTCAATGTCCAGGAACACAGCCCCGGTAGACGCAGACAGTTATACCCCCTTGTTACGTGCTCAACAACACGCATTAATTGTTGTGTTGTGGAGGTGGTGCTTTCTGAAGCCGAATTGCTCTGGCTTCAGAATGTTGTTGTCCTTAATGTGTTGTGTAAGGCGTCTGAGTATGACTTTTCAACAACTTTGCTAAGGGAGTTCAATAAGCTAATCGGCCGGTAGTTGTTGGGTGAAGATGGATCTTTCCCTGGCTTTCTGAACATTAGCACTTTGGCCTCCTTCCATCGGTCGGGGAAATAGTGGTTGTGTAAGATGGCATTCGCGATGTCTGTAAGGTACTCTATCGCTTTCCCCGTGAGCTGTTTAAGAACACGGTTCTGAATACCATCTGGACCAGGTGCTTTTTTAGCGTCCAAATGCTGAATAGCCCATGAGATTTCGTCGGAAGTTGCCCTACGCGGATACTCGCAAACTGGTTGGGCTAACAGCTGTGTCACCATCTGGTCCATTTCCAATGGAAACGCAGGATCGGAAGGATCTACGATTGGGTCGGAAAGATTCAGCTAGTGTTGTGGCCATCAGCTCCGCCTTGCCCTTGGAAGAATAGACAAGTCCGTCCGGGCCCTGTAGGGTGGGTGTATGATGTGCTTCACGAGTGAAGTGACGTGCTAAAGACCACACGGAGCGGTCAGAGGTGTCGGTGTTCAACTCCGAGAGCAGACGCCCCCATTGTTGATTTTTGTACTCCTGGATTCTACGACTAATTATGTCTTTGAGTCTGTTGGTATGCACTTTATAAATGGGACGCCTAGTACGTTGCCAGTATCTCCTGAGCCTATTCCTAGTTGTGGTTAGCCCCGTAATTGCCTCAGGTAGTGCCATTTGTCTCTGGTGTGGGGTTGATTCAGGGATGCTACTCACCATAGCTTCCTGTATGGCAACAGTTAGAATTTCAACAGACTCGTTAATGCGTTGTTGGCTAATCTCGTGTCTGTCCGGTATGCGACTATCTAACACCTCCTTGAACAGAGTCCATTTGGCGCGTCGATAGTTTAGCATCCGTCGCTTGTCAGTGTTCTGCGGTGTACCTTCAGTGTTAAGTATGAGTGGCATGTGGTCTGAATCCAGATCGTTCACAACCTGTAGGTCGTGTGTGCGGGTTATACCCTTGAGGAGGGCTATATCTAACACGTCTGGATTTTGTCTCCGAACATGGGGGACAAACGTCGGTTCGTTTGGCCCTAGTATTAGATAATTGTGCTTTAGTGAGTGTTCGTACAGTTTCCTGCCGTTGGAGTTTTTGACGCTGCGAATTCCAACTACGATGTTTGGCATTTAGATCTCCAGCGACTATTACTCTAGGTGCGGTATTTAGCAGCCTACTGATATCACGCATGCTAATATTATTGGGCCTATTGTAGACTGCGATAAGATTAGTGTATGCTTCGTTAAACCGGATTTTTACGGCTGTGGAATTTGGTGCAAAGCATTACATTATATATGCCCATCCACCGTGCCGGTGAAAATAAAATGATGACAGAATAATTTTTATCTTTAATTTCCTAACTCTTATCTTCTTTGTTACTTAATAACAACTCAAGCATTTTTTACAATTATACAAATTTTAAATGTGATATCAATCATCACCAGTATTATTGCCTTGTAAGGCAATTTATAACGAGCACCTATGGTCCTTTTGGCCGTTGTATAATTCTTTACAGACAGAAAGCACGTGTTTTCAGGTAGCCTTCCCGAATGAAAACTTATATTAAACACAATACTAAAATATATATGAAAAATAAATTACATACATACATGTTTACATATGCACTTGAAAGAAACTTCCTTCAAATCTTATTATATTAATAAAATGAGATAAATGAATAAAACATAACATTGTCACAAAGTGATTGAACTATACATTATGTATACAATTTAGCATGCAGGTTTTACTGGTGTGTAAAAATAATTCTGCCTTCAACAAGCATTCATATAAATGCTAGAGGTGAGTGAAAATATCATAAATTGAGCGGATTTAATCTCAAAACAACAGAGTAATTTAGTCGAAATCCGCGACGCGATTTTCGTGAAGACATGTGGCTATTTCAGCAAACATTTTAGAGAGAAGGTGTGTTTGTGTTCATGGTAAAATATTGCCAACTATAATCTTGGATTTCAATGACGCTGAATTTACTTATAATTCAATGTGATGTGGAATGAATCATGTAAGTGCATAGGTGTTTTTTTTTTGTTTTTTTTGTATGTTACGTAGATTATGAACATTTCTTGTTGAATGTTAGGTGTGTATCCTAATTAGTCTTTCATGTGTCGACATCTCTAACTTTTAACGTACCGTCTATGAAGGTATTGCGTTATTCATGGCGAAAGGAAACTGTATTTGCTCATGGGTAAACACAATAGAATTTTTTAAATAAAATTTACCATTCCCATAGGAGAAAATAATACATAATATGCCGCTTGACTGGGCCCTTTGTCAATGTCAACCAAAAATTGCTGTAGCATCTTTTGCTTACAAGCAGACCCAAAATATAACCATTTTGCACACAATATAAAAGGCCAATGAATAATGTACACTATCATTTCTTAGTTTTGTTATTAAGATACCTTCACAATGTGTCCACTGACGACACGAGATTATCTTGACATTCATATAATTTTAGGAGTTGTTACCACCCTTTCAACATGATTGTTTACTCCACATTTTATGCTGAAAATCCATTCCTGTTAGCGAGTACTTTTGCTTTAAAAACACATGCTTCTTTAGCTCGTATGAAAAACGTCTACGCTTTGTGCATAGTACGGTCCGCTCTCAAGTTTTCCGTTTGTCAATAACAAAGCATGTTTGAGATTTCATGCTAGCAGTTTAATGTGAATCTTTATAAAGCAAAAATATAAACTTTGAAATTAATTTCCTTGAGTGCACAAAATTCTGAGCAAAATATATGCTGTCCAACAATGACTGTTTTAATCTAATTTATAAAATACTAAACAATAACATCGTGATACCAGAAACAAATTCCAATACCTAGCCAATTCATAATCACATTTGGATGCCTGTCATCATGATTACATGCCAGTGAGATGTTTTAGGCGCCTGTGAATTCTTTTGATAGGGTAATTCCTATTGGAATACACGCTCATTACACATTTATTGCATGCAATATAATGCAGGTGTGAGACATGAAATGTTTGGCACTGGGTCACGACCTTAAGTCTAACACCTGCCCTTCCTGACAAAATTCTCAGATGACACATTGTGCAAACGGATTCCTTAAGTTTGTTAATGAGCTCGGTTGACAGCCAGGTACCTGGGTTACACAAGACACTTGTCTGTCTTCTCTTCCAGCTGATTTCATTGAAACGCCGGAACTTATTTTCTGAAGCAAAGCAATTGTCTTTTGACCTGAAAGAGCACACGAAATTATCCTGTTCCTTTTTGATCATTGCAATGTATATCTTGTCATGGCTTTCTGTTCCATGGATAGTTAAACTGAAACGTTTTACACATGTTGTTCGGAACAACGAGTTTGAACAGACATAGTGTTTACTCATAACCACTACCTACGGTGATTTTTCCAACGTATCAACGCTTTTGCGCAACACTATGTTTTCGGTAAATTATTCATCATTTCTCTTGGTAACTCATTCCAAACCCTGACACCCTTACCTAAAAAAGAGAATCTTCCCACACCCTTGTGCCTGAAATCGAGTGCCAGCTTGTGGTTATGGTCATCTTTTCCCTTCCATGCACTACTTTTCATACCTATTGCAATATCTTTCCATGCCTCATCGCCAGTATATGCCCTGTACACTCCCATGACCCTCCTCATTCTCCTCTTGTCTCGCAATGAATCCCATTCCAGCTCCTTTATCATATCCGTCACTGATTGCATTCTGCGATAATTTCCAGAAACAAATCTAGCAGCCCTTTTATGCACCCTCTCCACTCCTGTATTTGATAGGTAAAATGAGGGTCCCATACTACACTACCATATTCGAGCAATGGTCTGACCAAAGTTTTGTAACCCAATTCCTTGACTTCTCTCGTACATCCCCTCATCACTCTTTCCAACAAGTGCAGAACTTTGAAACCTTTTCCTACCACCTGTCCTATGTGTCCTGCCCAGTTAAGTTCGTTATCAAAAGTAATTCCAAGATATTTACATTTCAAGTCTTCAGCAAGCAATTCTTTCCCCACCTTATATTCATAATTAACCTTTTGTTTTTTATTTGTGTATCTAATAAGCTGACTCTTCTTTGCATTTATCTTCATTCCATGTTTACCAACCCAATTAGATATCCTGTCCAGATCACCCTGCAACTGATTACAATCCTCTATCGTTTTCATTCTTTTATACAGCATTATGTCATAGGCAAACAATCTAATTTCAGATAGTAAACAATCAACACAATTATTCATTAGAATAATGAATAGCAATGGTCCCAATACGCTACCCTGTGGCACACCCATTTTTACTTCCACTTCTATTGATACTACATTTCCTACCCTACCTTTCTGTTTTCTACCTTTTAAAAATTCTTCTACCCAGCAAATGACTCTCTTATCCACTCCAATGGTTTTTACCTCATTTACTACCATTTTAGGGCTTACTCTGTCAAACACCTTAGACAGATCTATTGCTACACTATCAATTTGGCCTCCCTTGTCCATTTCGTCTGAAATATCTTGCATATATCCCACCAACTGAGGTTTGCATGAATATCCTTGCCTGAAACCATGTTGCCTGCTTGAAAACCACTTACGTTCCTCACATATATTTCTGATGTGGTTGCATATCAATCATTCGATTAATTTACCTACCACTGATGTCAAACTGATTGGCCTGTAATTCTCAACTCTATTTCTCACCCCTCCCTTATGTACCAGTACTACTATTGCACTTTTCCAGTCCTGTGGTAAGCAGCAAGTGTCTAGACTCAATCATATATATTATTTCTATAAGGTATTTTTTTGTCACAAGCCTATATCTTCCTTCATACTTAACCGAAATCAATGAATGAGGTGTCATTTTAAAGCTTATGGTCTCCACTTTGGTTAAATCGTATTTTAAGCAAGAAAGTTTTCGGAATTCGACCCTTAAAGGGCAAAAATGTAAATTTTTCTAAAATGCTGTTTTCTGTGTTACGAGTCAGTTATCTCCCTGGATACCTATCTGAAACCGTTTTATGAAGTATCGTTTTAAAGATTAAGATCTCCGCTTTAGTGACGTCATATATTAAGCCAGAAAGTTTTCGGAATTCGACCCTAAAAGGGCAAAAGTATCAATATTTTTGCAATGCGTTTTTGTGTCACGAGTGATTTATCTCCCTTAATATCTAACCGATATAGATAAATGAGGTATCATATTAAAGAATAAGGTCTCCGCCATGGTAACATTATATTTTAAGAAAGGAAATTTTCGTAATTCGACCCTTATAGGGCAAAAATGTCACTTTTTCTAAAATGCGTTTTTTGTATCTTGAGCCATTTATCTCCCTGGATATCTAACCAAAATCGATAAATGAGGTAGGATTATGAGGAGTAATGTCTCAGCTTTGTGACATCATATTTTAAGAAAGAATGTTTTTGGAATTCAACCATTAAAGGAAAAAAGTATAAATTTTTCTATTACCGATTTTTGTGTCACGGGCGATTTATCTCCCTTGATATCTAACCGATATAGATAAATGAGGTATCATATTAAAGAATAAGGTCTCCGCCGTGGTAACATTATATTTTGGCAAAGGAATTTTTCGTAATTCAACCCTTAAAAGGCAAAAATGTCAATTTTTCTATAATGCGTTTTTTGTATCTCGAGCCATTTATCTCCCTGGATATCTAACCAAAATCGATAAATGAGGTAGGATTACGAGGAGTAATGTCTCAACTTTGTGAAATCATATTTTAAGAAAGAATATTTTTGGAATTCAACCGTTAAAGGAAAAAAGTATAAATTTTTCTATAACCGATTTTTGTGTCACGAGCGATTTATCTCCCTTGATATCTAACCGATATCGATAAATGAGCTATCATATTAAAGAATAAGGTCCCCGCCATGGTAACATTATATTTTAAGAAAGGAAATTTTCGTAATTCGACCCTTATAGGGTAAAAAATGTCACTTTTTCTAAAATGCGTTTTTTGTATCTTGAGCCATTTATCTCCCTGGATATCTAACCAAAATCGATAAATGAGGTAGGATTATGAGGAGTAATGACTCAGCTTTGTGACATAATATTTTAAGAAAGAATGTTTTTGGAATTCAAGCGTTAAAGGAAAAAAGTATAAATTTTTCTATTACCGATTTTTGTGTCACGGGTGATTTATCTCCCTTGATATCTAACCGATATAGATAAATGAGGTATCATATTAAATAATAAGGTCTCCGCCGTGGTAACATTATATTTTAACAAAGGAATTTTTCGTAATTCGACCCTTAAAAGGCAAAAATGTAAATTTTTCTAAAATGCGTTTTTTGTATCTCGAGCCATTTATGTCCCTGGATATCTAACCAAAATCGATAAATGAAGTATGAATACAAGGAGTAATGTATCAGCTTTGTGAAATCATATTTTAAGAAAGAATGTTTTTGGAATTCAACTATTAAAGGGAAAAAGTATAAATTGTTCTACAACGTATTTTTGTGTCACGAGCCTTATATTTCCCTTGATATCTAATCGATATAGATAAATGACATATCATATTAAAGACTAAGGTTTCCGCCGTGGTAACATTATATTCTAAGAAAGTAATTTTTCGTAATTCGACCCATAAAGCGCAAAAATGTCAATATTTCTAAAATACGTTTTTTTGTGTTTCGAGCCATTTATCTCCCTGGATTTCTTACCAAAATCGATAAATGAAGTAGGAGTATGAAGAGTAATGACTGAACTCTGTGACATTATATTCAACCTCACTATTCATTGCATTTTATTCGCGAAATTTTCGCACGGGTCGTCTAGTTTAAATAATATTTCAAGATAAGGTACAATGTCACATCTGGGTATCTTTAAGATATCTGTAGTAATATTATCTTCACCAGCCCCTTTATTTTTTTTCAGCTTTCTCATTTCCTTCATGATATCCTCAGGATGGATATCAAATTTTTTACTATCATCATTTCTAATTGTGTTGTTAAGCTCATTCTCCGAATTAGACCCTCCTGTTTCTGACTCATTGTCCCTAATGCTTTCGCTGAACCAGTTACTTAAAATCTCTGCCTTTTTCAAATCGTCAGTAACTTCTTCTCCATCCTTATCAATAAGTGTCTCTACCCCCTCCCTTCCCCTCAGTTTCCTGATATAGCCATAGAAATTTCTAAATGCATCAGTCAATGGTCCTCCTGCACTGACAATACTCTTCATAAACCTATCTTTAGCCATTTTCTTTGCTGTTATTAAGTCCTTGTTGTTTTAAATATTCTCTACTACCCTGCTGTCTCTTAACTCTGTTATGTTCTTTTCTTACCAACCTCTTTAACCTCCTCACTTCCCTATTATAGTACATAGGTTCTCTACTTCTCTTTATTTTCTGCTTTGGAATAAATTTTTCTTCCCCCTTTCTTATTATCTCCTTGAACTCTTCCCACCTTGACTCTACTGTACCTGAGCCTTCCTTCCATTTGCTGAATTGTTCTCTGAAATATCTCTTCAAATTTGAAACCTTTTTATAATTGTACCTAATTCCCCCTTCAATTTTGGCTGCTGGTTTACTGAATCCTCTAATATCCATCAGAACTGCTTCATGATCACTTATTCCTTCAGTTACTTGATACCTCAAAAGGTTTTCATCGGGCTTAATTAGAAATATATCCAAAATATTTTGTCCCCTAGTGTTTGCTCAACCACTTGCGTAAATCCTCCTTCCCTTATTAAGATATTTGCAAATCTTTGTTCCCTTGTGTTATTTATCTTATTCCCTTCCCAGTTTACACCTGGTAAATTTAAATCCCCGCCGATGATGATCATTCTATTCTCACCTCTGAAATCTGTGTATGAATTTAATTTCTCCCCAAGAGCCTCATCCTCTTCTGTCATTCTTCCACTGCGGTAAACAGCCAACACTCTGATTTTTTTCTTTTTTATTACCCCAGAAATCTGCCCCAAGTAACTCATGGTCTTGATCTATGAACGCTAGTGAACTGTGGTAGTTTTTGCTAACTAGTATGAAGACTCCTCCACCAATTGCTCCTCTATCTCTGCGGTACACTCTGTAACCATCAGGAAAAACCTCACTGTCTAATACTTCTTTATTGTCTACAAGAATAATAAAACTGCCAAAATCCAAGTGCGACATTTCATGAAACATTCCAAATTTGGGCTCCAAATTTGAGTTAGTTCCACCACATTCGGAGACATTATGTAGAGGAGGATACCTTGTGGACAAATACATTATGGTTATCATTCATAAATTTATATTTAACAATAATAAAGGGGATTTTAATTTTGTTTTTATGAAGGAGTGAAAATATGGATTTTGCAAGAATCTTGATATTTGGAGTGCAGGAAAACTGCCACATATGTAATTTATTTAGTATCATTGGTGATTACAAATCTGAGTGAATTTACCATTAATATTAACACAACTAGGCAAAATCACAAAGCAACGCTCAGAGTTACAACTAGCCATCATTAGCAAGCAAAGAATTGTAATTTACTTTTAAATCCATCGCAGAATTAATATGCAAGAAAGAATGATACTTGGAAACAATGTACAATACAAGTTCAAATGACTTTAGACATAAATTTCATAATACTGCAACTTTACAATTCAATAAATTAGGGTGCCACAAATGAACAATATGCAATTCGAAATAGTTCTGACAAATTATGCTGGTAGCTCAGGGGGTTTTCAGTTACAAAGTTAGAACATGGATCTATCCTCTCAAAGTCCCTTACGAGTTCAATTTCATGGAATGCACAATCTGACGGCTTGGTTGTAACACTTTACCTTTTGTAGTTCAGCATCTGAAGCCTGCGATGATCGGAGATGACCCATGGTATACGAGACTTATCTCTCAAGTCCGCTGCCATTCATAAGCAGCTAGGCACCGCAGCCCACACCAGAATCTGTGTGGGGAACATTGTCCCACAGCAGCATAGAATATAAATTGGGCACAGTGTCCCGCAGCAGAATCTCGACACCAGGAGTTGAACTGCAGCGAGAAAAGCCAACTTTCAGAGTCCACAACAGAATGAAGCTCGTCGCTCTTCCCTATGAGGAATACTTTGGCTCCACCCTTGTAATCTCGAAAATTACATTTAACATAAAATTCCCCGCACTTTAGTTATAGGCAGTGCTTTGATTGGGCTTCAGTTTGGCCATCTGCTGTCTCATCATATCGTAGATACATTATTTTTCCCACGTATATATCTCAGAGGTCGGAAATATTTGGCCGCCTTTGCGGGACAAGAGCGTACTTGGTTGGTGGGTTTTTATTCACACCTGGTCCGCGGTCTCTTGTTGACTGCCCACCCTAAGGTGACAGGAACTGTTCTCGGGCAAAACCCTTTATCCCCGACATCCTGTCGCTGTTGCTAATGCTTGTACCAGTGAATGCCTCTCAGGAATGTCACGACTCTTCAAGCCTACACAGCTCAATAATTGTTTAAAATTATTTGCAACAAGGTACATTGAATGTTCACCATTGGCCTTACAATCCTCACATGGAATCTTGCATATTTAGGACATTACTAAAAACTATCTAGGTGGCCACCCAAGATTTATGAAAATTATTCTAACAATATGATTTATATAATAAATATGTGCCTTAGAATGTGGCAAAAAGGGTTAAATTATAGTGTGTGTGTGTGAGAGAGAGATAGAGAGTTACTAGAGATTTATTGGAAGAATGACAGTACAGCTAGAATGCCAGCACAACAGTAAGAAAAACTTATGTTTACAAATGTTTGGGAAATTTAGCCTCTCTTCCTATACATGGCGTTGATGGGCTGTGTGAATAGATATCTTTCAGGGCCCCCCTGCAAAACTAAGAGGGGTGGGGAGTGGTGAATAGATAGCGGCAGCTGTGGAGATAAGAGTACTCCCCAACATTCTGACATTCTGCTAGAATTGTTACACTCGTTGGATGTCATTGGACTCTCATACTGTGGAAGACAAGTTTTTAACTATTTTGGGACAAACTACGGGCTGTTCTGAGTTAGCTGTTACATGGGAGAGATGCTGCTGTATAATCTACTAGCTGGTGCCTACGACTTCGTTTGTGTTTGTAAAGAATTTAGATTGACACCTACTGACATCTAACCACCATAGTGCATGATACTATAACCACACACAAATGCCATTCATCTGTGCTATCTACTAATTCTGGTAGCAAAGTAAAATATACGGACACATATGTCTTTGGTCGAAATACGAAAATATCCTTGATCGACCAATTTCACCCACCATATCTCCTACACTCCGACAATTACCGAAATTCGGCCAACGTTGTGATCGATGGATGACTCTGTGCTACTACCACAAACAAACGCCAGTGATCTGCGCTAGATAGTTTTGGCTGAAAAGTAATACACCATGACATATACGTCTTTGGTAGAAATATGAAAGAGACGCAGGTTGACCAATTTCAACCACCATATCTCCCACACCCCCATAGCTACCAACATCTAACCACCATAGCGCATGATGGAAAACACAATACTACGACCACACACAAACATCGATGGTCTGTGCTATGTAGTTGTCGCAGCAGAGTGACATATACAGAGACACATGTCTCACATGAAATACGAAAATATCCTTGATCAGCCATTTTCAACCACCATGTCTCCCATGCTCCAACAGTTACCAAAATTTGGCCAACGTTGTGATTGACAGGTGACTCTGTGCTACTACCACACACAAACACCAGTGATCTGTGCTAGATAGTTTTGGCTGAAAAGTAATACAGCATGACATATACGTCTTTGGTAGAAATATGAAAGAGCCGCAGGTTGACCAATTTCAACCACCATATCTCCCACACCCCCATAGCTACCAACATCTAACCACCATAGCACATGATGGAAAACACAATACTATGACCACACACAAACATCAATGGTCTGTGCTATGTAGTTGTCGCAGCAGAGTGACATATATGGAGATACACGTCTCACATGAAATACGAAAATATCCTTGATCGGCCACTTCCAACCACGCTCAAACAGCCACCAAAATTTGGCCAACGTTGTGATTGACAGGTGATTCTGTGCTACTACCACACACAAACACCAGTGATCTGCGGTAGATAGTTTTGGCTGAAAAGTGATACACCATGTCACATACGTTTTTGGTAAAAATACGTGCCGCAGGTCGACCATTTTCAATCACCATATCTCCCACACCCCCATAGCTACCAGACATCTATTCACCATAGTACATGATAGGAGACACAATACCACTACCACACACAAACACCAATGGTTTATGCTATGTAGTTGTGACAGCAGAATGACATATACGGAGAGACATGTCTTTGGTTGAAATACGAAACTGCCCTGCATTGACCACTTTTAATCATCATATCTCCCACATCCCCACAGCTATCGGCTTTCAGCCAACGTTGTGCATGACAGGAAACTCTATGCTACTTCCACACACAAACACCAGTGATCTGTGCTAGGTAGTGGTGGCTGAAAAGTGAAATATAGGAAAACACACGTCAATTTTTATATATATATATATAAGATGACAAGATGCAGGTAATAGTCTTCAAGTACAATATGATGCTCTCTGGTACTAAGTGACTGAACACTGGTTTGACGTGATAATTTGGAAATTTATTCCTCTGTCGTCATCTTCGGGTGAAGTGCATTATGGTACCTTTATAACTTGTTATATGGCAATGTATGCACAGTTGTGCACATCGCTCATTGGCAGAGTTTGCCAACGCTTGGTCACTGTGGTATAGGAGCACCAGTGTGCTGCCTGCCTGCAAGCTATAGTTGTCAAGTATGTTACTTAGCTTACCCACATTACCCAAATATAATAACTATGATTAAAAATTGCTTCATATTTATAAATCTGTAAGTGAGCTGTTACTTTTTGCCCCTTTGTTACCCCAATACCTATAAACTTTCAACTGGGTTTAACAGTTCCAGGTGTGTCATTTTAATGTGGGGGAATTATCTATAGAGAAAAGTGAGGTCGCATCCAAGCTGATGCTTGGTCAACATGTGGACATTCTGGCAATACAACATACTCACACTCATGACTTCATAGACCTCAAACATAGAGGTCATATCCCTGGGTATTATATCTAGCGTGATAAGTACAAGGAATATAAATAACAATCTTCACAATTTATTGTTATCAATTTATTTTTACTATAAATTCATGTCTATCATCTGAATATATGTATTAACAGTACAAATCAGTGCTGAGAATTTTTCCTAACAATTCAACATTGAACCTATTAGTATAAATCAATTCGCATTTTTTCCAGTCTGTAAACGGAGTACAAGTCAAGTTATACAATGATAATGATTTTTATACTCCTTGTACTTATCACGCTATAGTATCAATAACCTGCAATATGGTATTGTGACGAATGGTAGAAACAATGTGTGTCCATAGTGCCCAGAGAGGATTTGGGCAATGTAGCTGTGCAGGAATGTGGCATGTGTATAGCTAACACCCATAAGCCTCCAAATATCTTTTGATCTGTCTGCTCACTGTCTAATTTGCAGCACGCAGTGATGTATGTGGGAGATTTTAATTCCCACAACCCCAACTGTTACACACAAGAAGATGAGAATGGCAGATGGTTGTGTGAATGGAATAACTTGGACCTTCACTTTTATGCTAAGAATAGGATGTTCAAGATGGGGATCAGAGTCCAATCCTGACTTGTGTTTTACAATGAAAACTCTCAATGCTGATGATGTTCTGAGCATTCAACAAATTGTTCTTAATGACATTTCACATAGTCAGCATAGGCCAGTGGTCATATCATTGGGTAACCAAATAAAAGTCAGAACATCTGCCCCATCCTCTGACTGGAACTTGAAAATGCAAATTGGGAAGAAGTTACTAGAACACTTGATAAATTCCTCAAAAATGTCCCTGGTGCTGTATCATCTTACAAGAAATTTCTGAAAGCTGTGGAGACGGCACCAAAACACAACATAGCTAGGGGCTACAGGCCCATCTATTTCCTTGGCTGGGATAACAAGTGCATCTATTTACCCAAGGAGTTCAAATGGAGTGAAGACTACACCTTAATGACAAGGTTACTGGAATCCCCTAACCAGAGTCAAAAGCTACTTTGGCAGGAAACAACTGAGAACTTAAATTTCACACACTCAAGCATAAAAGCTCGTTCTTTAATTTGAAACCTTGGTGTTGATCACAACCAGAAAAGCATGAGAGTGGGAGCATCCTGTAATGCCATAGCTAGTCATTTACTTAGAACCTCGAAGGTGCTTGGAAACAGAGAAATCACTAAATGTTTGAAGAGTGAACTCCGTGAAGTTAAGAAGCTCATCAAATGCAGTCCCTTCACTTTGCGTGAACTAGATGCTGCACTAAAGTATACTAAACTCTGCAAATCACTTTTCAATGAAATATTGCAGACATCCAAGTTGCACCCTGCCTTAAAAAAAAGGTTAAGGTAATTGCCGTCCTGAAACCAGGTAAGGAAGTACTGCACCAGAACACTTTAGACCAATTCCTTTCTCAGCACAGCAAATAAACTGCTTGAGAGAATGCTGTTGGCTCAGATTCACAATGTCATTAATAAGGTCACTCCCCCAGAGCAGGCTGGATTAACGCCAATACATAGCTGTGCCGAGCCCGGTTCTGACATTTGTGACCCACATTGTGACTGGGTTCCAAAAGAAACTAGAAACAGGAGCTGTGTATGTCGACCTATCAGCAATCTATGATTGTCTGGTGTGAGGGTCTCCTCCTCAATTTTCTAAACACTGTATGTACCATGTAAAAATGTTGGTGAACTCTTGAACAACATGCCGAGTAATCGCAAATTCCTGGTCCAATATGGAACCTAAAAGAGTCACTGGTGTGTTCTCAACAACGGTCTGCATCAGGGTTCGATGGTCGCGCCTGGGATTTTTAATGTATACTAGCAGAGGTCCTAGCGTTGCCCGGCTTAGCTGTTGTTGATTTACCCATACACGGTTTCTATTCATGCAATCAGAAACATGTTCCAAGTTTCATACAATTTGTGCCATCAATTTCTGGAATTAAAACATACCTAGATTCATCCCCAACTTACCAAGAAAGAAGTGGGTTTAATTTGATTTATCCGTACACTATTTTTATTCGTCTGAACAGATTCATGCTTACCAAGTTTTACTGATTTCGTACCGGCCATTTCCGGTACTAAACTAACCGGTGATTTAACAGCACACTTCCAAGAATGGGGTGGCTTGGGTGTTTTGATACGGAATGTCAGTTTCATTTAAGTCCAGGTTACATTTCAACCTAATTACATTTGCTAATGTTGCTGCTCGAAAATTGAAACATTACGCACATTATTACATACCACATACATAAAAATGTATCTGGAATATAAGTGTTGATTCCGGCATTACGCAAAAAATACACATTTTGAGTGGATTTTCAGAATTTGAAAGTTTGGGTTCAAAATTAAAATTTTACGTATATCTTAAGCCATTACGGCATGTTTACTTTAACAATAATCAAGCATTATCTGAAAACTGCTGAATCAATTTTGAACGAGTTTTTGTAGCGTCAAACATTAGATGTGTCTGAATGTGCTGGCTCATCTGCCGCTGGAGTTAAAAAAAAATTCTCATTATGTTACTTCATCTTGCACTGTAGCTCAAAATTAAATTCTATTTCGTACCCGTATAATTGAATATCAGGTATTCACAACTGTATATCAGTTATTCAGAAATAAGCGAGAAATAAAAAAAAAAAATCTTTACTTCGAGTTATTTCAGGGATTTACGGACTATGGCACCATGGTTATCATAGAAACTGCATTAAAAAAACAAGGCAATAGATTATAAAATGAAGAAAAGCTGCTTTGTTGTCCTAAACTGTTTTTATTTGCAACACTAAAGGCTTAATACAATGTTCTAGTTCTATTAAAAGCCATCAGCCCATGCATTAATTATTATGAACACAATGACTCTACTTTTAGCTCCAAACGCCAGATATTTTTGTCTGACATTCGATATATCGAATAGATTATAATACGACTGAAAGCTAGATTATGTCAGAAAGCAAGGAAAAATTTAATGTTTAGCTACAGGCCCAAGAGGTATGCGTCACATCCTGATTATTTTGCTTGTGAAACCATGTAAAATCGAAAAATGGATGGCCGGGCAGGGATTTGAATACGGTGATCTCCAGTTCAAGGCTTGAGCGCTACCGTTCAACCATCAAGCTCACTTTATAGTTTAATTTAATTGCGATAGAGCCCATGCCCCTGCAGCAGTTTCTCCACACACCCTTTTTCGCCTAACAGAGTATTTTTGCCATTTGAGTTAAGTTTTTGTATCTCAGAAATGTTTCATTTAAACTTTCTTCACAAGGAAACAAAATTCCATGTCGATTTAGTACTAAAACAGTATTCGTTGAATGTTAATACTCTTTTATGAAAAATCTTTCAACTGTCGCTTTGCAATTTGGTGATGTATTCTTATTATATATATATCTATGTTGTTTACACTTCTCGTTAAACCAGATGATGGATTCTTATCTTACTTGACGAGACACATTGAAAGTGAAATGTAAAATATTGTTTTGTTCTTGGGATATTGTATCTCTACATTGAGGGGTGACAGTTTGAAATGAAACCTGGACCAAAAAAAATCCTAAAGTCACAAGGTACTACACGCTGGACATGTACAATGGGAGTTTTGTTTTCTTTCTAGCACTTGTGGTCAAGTTGAGAAGAAAATCGTTGTCAAATGGAAAAGAATCTATACCTATAAATAATTTTTTACTTTCGATAACTTGAGAGCTAAGCGAGACGTGTTTTTTTTTTTTACTTTTTATCTGTCTCATTGAGTTATATAAGAATTCATCATCAAATTGCGGCGCAACAGTTGACGTAAAAACTGCATTAGTAAACAATTGAATAAATTATGAAATTAATAAAAGCTGTTAAAAGCCATTGCATTACTAAACAACGCTATAAAATATAAAATCAATAAAAGCTAGATTACATCAGATACACGTGTGTATAGTGTAGAATTGCACCCTAATACCAAAAAATGTTCAGTTGTCCTAAGTCGTTATTATTTTCAACACTAAAGTTTTAATAAAAACTTCTAATGATAAAAAACAAAAACAAAATCAGCGTACATATTAATTACTTCGAATGGAATGAATCTATCAGCACTTAACACTAAAGGTTGAATACAAACTTCAGATGATGAAAAAACCCATAAGCGTACGAATTAATTACTGCGAACGAAATGAATCTGTAAGCTCCAAGCACCTGAAATTTTAGCTCTACAGATTCAGTCTTTTATGCAAATATAGAAAATCCAATACTGAGAAACACAATCAATAGGGGAAAAAAATATGTAGTTTATGTCGTGATACATGATGTTACAACGTGACATAGTGCTTATGAAAGTTGGTTAAATAACTGATAACTAAAGGTTCAGTTTTCATTATGGTCCAGTCTGAATTTCAACCTAACCACAATCTCCGCTAATATTGGTGCCACAAATTCAAAGCTTCAATCACACACGCATTGATACAATCATTTTGTCCTAAGTTAGCAACGTCGTGTATCGCGACGTAAACTTGAACCTATAATTCAACATAATTTATCCAGAAAATTATCGTAAATAATTGATTTTAATAACATTGATATCAGAGACAAATACTAAAGCTGATGGTCAAAGACATTGCCAGACATCAGGGGCAAAGAAATTTTTTTCCCATTTTTTTATTCACAAATAACAGTAATACAATTTTAATATGGTATTGAATATTACAAGGCTATATTGTGAATCCCACATAAGGTAAAAACTTGTGTGTGGGCTTCAAGTTGTAACTATCTTGATTTTTACATTATGGAGATTTGCCTACTGGATTGTGTATAAACAATAATCAACAGAGGAACATAAAGACACAAGTGATACAATTGTTATAAAGATTTGTTCCAAGTACATGGACATTTTAAAAATTCCTAGTGGTAAAGTTATATTTAACACCTATATATATATATATATTATATATATATACATATTGTTTACACAAAGTGATGAAAATTTATTAATTCATTTAATAATCCATAGTTCTCTAAAAGCCAAGCGGATATATATTTCTTCATGGTATGCTTTGGTTATTTATAACATCTGCAGGTAATTTATTATAAATTCTTGGACCAAGGCAGCTTGGATGTCTTTGCCCTAGTAGAGTGTTTCGGCGAGGGATGAATGCTCCATTTCTTTTTTTGTATTCTAGTATTCAAGTGTGGTAGGTCACTAGTGTTGAAGACTTTTATATTGGCATGTATGTACAAGACCATTGTTTGAATAAATAGCTGACGGACGTTGAGCAACATGCTTTGTTTATATAGCTCACAGGTTGGAAAAGTGTATGGCTTTTTGTACATCACTTTCAGAATGTAATTTTGACATCTGTTGACCTGAGCCAAGTGTGTATCAAGTATCCCTCCCCAGCTGTTTTATACCATACTGTAAGTGTGTTTGGACTAAGGTGAAATAAACCGTTCTTAATGTTTCGATTGGGAGAATGTTTCTTATCCTATAAAATACATAAATAAGCTTTTGTAGATTAGCAACTAAGTTTGATGCATGATGATTCCAACGCATATTGCAGTCTATTTCTATGTCTAGATACATAATGTTTTTTGCTTTCTGTGTTTTGACACAGTTACATTTTGTATGACTATTGCATGTGGGTTTGTGGAGTATCAGAGTAGATTTTTCATTCTTAATTCCTCGCATTCAATACGGCCATCGAGCGTTTAAAAACTAAACACCCCGTATTAAAGGAAATAATAGTTCAAGTTTTGATCAGTTTGGAGTATGAAAAAATGGTTATTATTGTAAATTGCTCATCAAAGGCTATGGTCAGAGATATTATATTGTAGTTGTGTGTTTAGTGCGACGTATGCAGCATCTAGTCATTCCCCCTGTGGAATTCCTCACCATACGTTCAGAATTTCATTTAATGCTCCTACATTATTTGACATTGAAACATAAGACATGCCAGATAAGCGAATTAAGCTTCTAAGCTTTAAAACGGTAAAAACCCCTTCGAATTCTGCTGCGTAGATTCAGAGTTTTTATACAACCAATATTTCCAGTTTTCGTTTTATAGATATAGATACTGCATACACACCTCAACTAAATTGCAGGAAATTCCAGTATGCTGATGATCTGGCTATTACTTTCCAGAGTAGAAACTTTCAGATTTGAAGATAGTCTTAACAAACTCTACATATTCTTCAATATCCGGCCAGGTTCCCGGATCCGTAAGATCATCGACAACTTGAAGGCCGTTACCTTCCTTAGACAATGTTCTTTCTTCTCGGAGGAGTCCAGCTACAGTTTCTTCTGCATGAACAACTTCACTACTAGTAGGTGTTTCCACTAGTGAGACAGTTTCATTAGCCACTAATTCTTTCTTGCACAGGCCATACAATTGTTCAGCAGTATCAATAGATGACGTTTTAATAACACTACATTCTTTTATATCACAATGTAGATTTGTAGAAACACTGTTAGTTTGATTTAAAAGTTTATTTAATGAACTCTTTTGCTGCAACTGCTCTTTTAGGAAATAACACCTATGTTTTCTATTTTTAGCAGCTGACAAGTACTTATGATCCATTCTACACTCTTGTGTGAAACAAATCACAGGTTCTGCTATCACCAGACATACACAAACAAACTGCATTTGTACTTCACACCTGACTGGGTTGCCGAACCATGGTATGTTTAGGGCCCGTTATTCGAACGCGCTTGTCTCCATTAACAGTGGAAATCCCAAACAGCCAGGTGGCATTGTGAGCAGAAAGACACATTGCGCCTGTCGGCGACATCAAACGTTTCTGGTATTTCCTAAGAAGCAGGCAACCGACTGGAACAGAAATGGAAAGCTATATCATTGTCGGTTTGAGAGAAGATTGAAAATCGCGGTATTCATCAATCTGTCCTGTTTATGGGAAAATAGGATCAACAATGAAGGTGCTCTTGACACTAGGACTATTGTGAATGCAGCTTGATAACATTCTAAATTTGTATATTATTTATTTTAGCAGGAAATTTTTTTGTTCATTAAGGACAAATTTTAAGGGGATCGCGGCGGGGCCCCCTCAAACTTGGGGCCCCCATGACTGTGGTTCTTGTGGTAGCCTTAAACCGGCCCTGCTTGTGAATTCTTGTAGTTATACCTACTGACCTTCTGACCCGCTGGTTTACTCAACTTATTACATGAATCACAATTTCTTTATGATAACTTACAATTTTTGTGATCTCATAGTTATTAGTAGGCTTTGTTAAGAAAACATAAAACATCATTTGTACTCATATACTTTCGCTCTACCACATTCCTTCTGTTACTAAGGTGTTTGCAATCAGTTAGGAATGAAATATCAAGTGCTTCTTATAATGATAGGACAGGATGAAAATGTTATAGTTGAATGGGTGATAAAGAAAAGAATAAATTTAAGATATAAAGAATAAATAGAATGATGATGTTAGACACTTCAGTGATTGTGGAAATAATGGGTATGACCCGTTTCCGGTCAAAGAGGATGAGCCTTATTAAGATGATGGAGTAATTAATATTCAGCATACCCAGAGTTGGATCAAGACAGTGTAGAAAATGTGAATAAGAGACTCTTGGTATTAAAGTTTAAGATTTAAAATTTAAACAGCACATTTACAAAACTTACAATACTCTAAGTAAATCATTTTGTGTATTCATTAAAGTCAGATGATTAAGAAGCTTGGGTGTGAGGCCACCTGAAAACGTGGGACCCATAGCATTTGCTAACTCTTGCCATGTGGTTTATCCAATAAAGAGCACACCAGTAAAAATTACAGGAGTATAAAAAGAAAGGGGTGCTAGTTTTTACATAAATATGCTTTTAATAGATGTAAGGAACTATTAATAGTTTGATTGAACAGATTTATTTTTGATATCTCAACATAAGTCCATGTAGTATATACCTTTCTGATACGAAACACTTGGTACGTATAGTAAAATTTTGCAAACTCATTTCCAGTGAACATGATGTTTATGCACATACTGCCAAGAGTTGTCGGTGTGAAGCTTTTAACATCCATATTGAATTAAGAGTTTATAAACAACAAAAGAGTGGTTAACTTGCTTTCAAACATTTGCTACTCTGATACTGGGTTCAAATCCCGGTGGGTAAAGGAATTTTTAAGAATTGTGTTTTATCATATGAGTTATGACAGGTTGTTCCATGGTTGGCATTCTGTGTTAAATTGTATATACCGGAGGAAAGGAACTGGCTGGTCTACCTATAATATAGTGGCTTAGTATGCCTCCTTCAGGAGGATACAACCAACCTTCGTGTTGTGGACTAAGATAGTTAGTTAAACATCAAAAATGATTTGGTTTTGTTGATATCCATGCTACCTCACTCCATTGCAAGGAGCACAGAATGTGCAGTATTGATAAGTTAGATTATTGGTGTTTTCGTAGATGGCTTTTATAAGAACCCAAATTAGTATTTCCAGGGATCACTAAGTTAGATAATTGTGAGTGCCAGGATAACGTTAGTATGCTGCCCAGCCAGCTTTGATGTGTATCCATGTAGAATAACACAAATAACATTAAAGATATGTTGAAGCCTCTTGCTCCAAAGCAGCTGAGCTCTTGTTATATTGCATTAGTTTAGATTAAAGAAAAGTAGCTCTATCGAAGTGCAGATCCATTGATTGTGCCTGAAAAATTAGGAGGACAGCATATTATGTATAACTGGGGCCAAGGGTGATGGGCAAGTGCCTTCATTCATGTAAGCAGTCTGTTTCCCATTCATAAAATTGAATTCTACCTTCTTTGCAATCATCATTCACCATACTGACAGTACCAAAGGCAGAAAAATACTGCATTGGGTGGGTATCGTGCTTCTTAAGAATGCATTTGTTACATCCAGTGCTCAATTGTAACAAAATGAATTATTCGGTTGTATATGAGGTTTGCATGCTACAACAAAGACTTAAGATGCATGAACACCTGCAGGCCAGCCTTTCGATCTCTGCTCACAGACCATTGGCAGACCCACGTGCTACAGAAGATGGGTGCAGCACCATGTAGCCATCAATATATTTTTTTTTTACACCATCTGATGGTAGACCCATGAAAACTTCTTTGGATATCCGCACACTTTATGAAGGCACAAATAAATGTCATGAAAATTAGTCTGATTTTACGAGAAGTGGGGAAACTGACTGGAAACTGAGGAAATGAAAATAGATATTATCTGTATACAAGAGTCCTGCTCACTTCAAGGGAAAATCTCACGCATCAGATAGTCATTATAGGCGAACCCCTTAAGTGTTATCATAGTCCCCAGAAAGAAAATTACTCTCACAAAAAAAAAAAATACAACCCTGTAATGAATATGCAGTACTTGTGGTGATAGGTACACAATGAATCCATTTAGTTCCCATAAACTGTGCTTCCAATACTGTATATCTCAAAAGATTGGAAACAGTCCAACAGTGATTGAAGTTTCTCTTAGCATTGAGAATTAATATAGACTTCTCAGGTGACTAGCCAAGTGAACAGGGTGTTTTCACATGATTCAGCCACCTCTGAGGCTATAAAGATCCCAGCCTTCCACCTTGTCTGGCAGTTCACCAGAAATGATGACAGAGATTCCGATTGCTGAAATATCATGTGAAAACACCCTGCTCACTCAGCTAGTCACCCGAGAAGACTGTATGCATAGTGATAGTTACCAATGCAAATGATAAATTTGTACTTTGATACAGTCAGCATACTGGCCCACAAAAAGAAAAGTTACAAGAACTAATTAAAGAATTATAGCTGGATATTGAAGATTAACCAAACAATTGTTAGGCCTATATGTTCTTTAACCAAGCAGGTGCAAAGACTAGCATAGATATAACATTAACAAATGGAAAAGAAGGAATTCTCCTAATGATGGAAGGTTATTTTGGAACAACCTAATAAATTTTTGAACTTATGATTGCAAAATAAAATACAAAATACTAAGTCAGCAATTAAAATGCAAGCTTCCAAGAAAGGGGAGTCCATTAGCAATTCTGAATGATGTATCAAAAAATCTTGATATAGAGAAAAAGTTTATGAACAAAATATTGATGCAAAGCTATTACTATTTTCTGCCCCAAATTTAGGACAAGAATAGTCCACCATTCATCATGTAACAGAAGAGAGTTCATCTTTGCTTAAATTATTATTGGAACAATGTAAAAAATATGTGGAATCCAATTCAATCAGTTGAAAAGGTTAGACAGTGGAACCAAAGTATATCAAATGCAGACATTGTAAGGCGGAAAGTCTGCACGAGGGTTAAACAACACTTTCACCTGAACTTTAAACAGCTAAGTTCATGACCATGTGTAGCCTTCTGGTACCTACAATATTAAATAGATTGGCTGCCACGCATTTGTATTAAACCCCAAATACGAAGGGTAATTGAAATAAAGTCACTTGACACAGTTTCAGAATAACACAAGACTTATATTCTTGAAAAAGTTCACTCATGCATTGTCGGTACCAGATACGTGAATAAAGCATCGAACGACAGTTTCTTTGAAGATTACAAAGTCCCCCTAACCTTAGTGAGTATTACGGCATGTTGGAATTTGCCTCTACTGCTACCGCATGGAACAATTTACTCAGCGGAGTTGCGCGATCACTTTCCGGCGAAAGAATGAGACCAGAGTGAGACTACATATTACGAAGTTACTACTTTGAAAATCCAACGCGGAGTGAGACAATCTGAGTTTTTTGTTTTTTTTGTTTTTTTTTTTTTTGGTGGGAGCACCCAAACCCGCTTCTCTAAGCATGGCGGCCTTCCTGTTGTCTACTGCTCGCCTCTGCACATGCATTAAGTTAGTATTTCTATAGGTGATCACAGGAACGGGATTGTGATGTATTCCATGCGTCCAGGCATCCGCCAGTTTACATGGGTCCATCGGATTAGATAGACAGAAACTTTTGAAAGAAGAGACAGGGCAGAGGGGAAAAAAGTGCCAAGGTTTTACCCCTGGGGAAAAAAACCTCTGTGATAGTTAGGTAGGGAATAAGAGCGGCTGGCTGAGATACTGCCAGTACCACGACAGATTCTATGCTACAAGGTTGGATGTATGAAGGATTTATTAGTTTTGTTAGGATATGGTATCATGCAATAACTACAGCTGGTCCACACACCGCCGCTGAGGTTGTCAGCTGGTGCCGCTCGCCGTCGCTGCCGTTGAGATGGTCCTGGAACATGCCGAATCGTTATATTAGTAACAGCTGTGTGCAACAGGTGTTGTACGTGTTGGTGAGACGTGATTCGCACCGCCAGGGCGCCAGAGCGCAACCGCCGCAACGCGCAGAGCCTCCCCCTCATCCCGGGAGTATACGGTAGGGTTTCGCCGACGGCGACAGCCACAGTGCTGCTAGATGACCACCCCCGACTTGCCCGGGCTTTAGGATGATGACGGACACCACCGTCATGACCACCCCCGCCAGCACGTGTCATCGCCACCGGGAAAGACAACCCCACCATGCTCATTCCAGGAAATGTTGGAGCAGGATGCATCATGCTAGCCTGCCATGACAACCGTCACCCCCACGGTGCTCACCACGCCGGATACTGTACTAATGCTGTTTGTGGATTGATTTCTTGTTATATGTGGCTGCCTTCTACACCTGCGATCGCACTGTAACCACTTTCCTTAGCCCAGTGATCACTTTGCAGGTTGGTTAGGGAATGGGACCCTAACCCCAGTGGGCCTTGATGCAGTCAACAGATTTCTTACTTGTTTATGTATTAGTTTTTTTCCTATCTGTTGAGCAATATTTTCGGCCGTGGGTGTTTAAATCTGTGGTTGTGATCGTAACTGCCTATAGTGCGTATCAAAGGATTTCGCGACATTTGGGATTTCCCGTACATGTTTATGGCAAGCTTCTTAATTACTTGCTGTATTGGCTCGAGTCGGAAATCTCGGTGTAAGTCGGTTGTTCGTGTTCCCCGAGGAGCATTTGCTTTGAGTACTTTGTTTTGAATTAATTGCAGTCTCCTAATGTGAGACTTAGCGGCGTACCCCCAGACCGGGCTGCATACGTCATGAGTGGCCGAATGAGTGCTAAGTACATTGTTCGGGCATTACCTCGGTGTAGTGTGCTTTGTCTGTTTAGCATTGGGTATAGCTGTTTGAGTCTAATGTTTGCTTTATTAACCATGTGTTCTATATGGAGCTTCCATGTTAGCTTCGCGTCAAATTTGACTCCAAGATATTTAACTTCGTTCCGGAAATGAATTTGTTGATTGTGTAGTGTTAGCGGTCGACAGTGTTCGTGAATGCGTTTTTGCTTAGGTCTTCGTGTAAATAGGAGTGCCTCACATTTAGCTACGTTGACTTTAATTTGCCATCGTGTGAGCCAAGGTTCGACTACGTTAAGCGCGTGCTGTAATCTACTGTTTATATGAGATGATTGCTGTGACTGTGCAAGATAGGCGGTATCGTCAGCATAAATAGCTTGCATCGTTTGGCTGTGGTCGGAGCTTTATTGACGTATTCTGTGAAGAGCGGAGGGCCTATTAAACTTCCTTGAGGCACTCCTGCTTGTATCTCCTGAGGTGTGGAGTTTTTGTTGTCAACGCAGACGTGGAACGTTCGGTTACTGAGGTAAGAGTGTATTAGGCGCACCAGTCCGTCCGGGAATCCGTCGTCACTGAGTCTACGAATGAGGTCGTTGTGCCAAAGATGATCGAACGCCTTCTCAATATCCAGGAACTACAGCCCCGGTAGACGCAGACAGATTATACCCCCTTGTTACGTGCTCAACAACACGCATTAATTGTTGTGTTGTGGAGTGGTGCTTTCTGAAGCCGAATTGCTCTGGCTTCAGAATGTTGTTGTCCTTAATGTGTTGTGTAAGGCGTCTGAGTATGACTTTTTCAACAACTTTGCTAAGGAGTTCAATAAGCTAATCGGCCGGTAGTTGTTGGGTGAAGATGGATCTTTCCCTGGCTTTCTGAACATTAGCACTTTGGCCTCCTTCCATCGGTTCGGGGAAATAGTGGTTGTGTAAGATGGCATTCGCGATGTCTGTAAGGTACTCTATCGCTTTCCCCGTGAGCTGTTTAAGAACACGGTTCTGAATACCATCTGGACCAGGTGCTTTTTTAGCGTCCAAATGCTGAATAGCCCATGAGATTTCGTCGGAAGTTGCCCTACGCGGATACTCGCAAACTGGTTGGGCTAACAGCTGTGTCACCATCTGGTCCATTTCCAATGGAAACGCAGGATCGGAAGGATCTACGATTGGTCGAAAGATTCAGCTAGTGTTGTGGCCATCAGCTCCGCCTTGCCCTTGGAAGAATAGACAAGTCCGTCCGGCCCTGTAGGGTGGGTGTATGATGTGCTTCACGAGTGAAGTGACGTGCTAAAGACCACACGGAGCGGTCAGAGGTGTCGGTGTTCAACTCCGAGAGCAGACGCCCCCATTGTTGATTTTTGTACTCCTGGATTCTACGACTAAGTATGTCTTTGAGTCTGTTGGTATGCACTTTATAAATGGGACGCCTAGTACGTTGCCAGTATCTCCTGAGCCTATTCCTAGTTGTGGTTAGCCCCGTAATTGCCTCAGGTAGTGCCATTTGTCTCTGGTGTGGGGTTGATTCAGGGATGCTACTCGCCATAGCTTCCTGTATGGCAACAGTTAGAATTTCAACAGACTCGTTAATGCGTTGTTGGCTAATCTCGTGTCTGTCCGGTATGCGACTATCTAACACCTCCTTGAACAGAGTCCATTTGGCGCGTCGATAGTTTAGCATCCGTCGCTTGTCAGTGTCCTGCGGTGTACCTTCAGTGTTAAGTATGAGTGGCATGTGGTCTGAATCCAGATCGTTCACAACCTGTAGGTCGTGTGTGCGGGTTATACCCTTGAGGAGGGCTATATCTAACACGTCTGGATTTTGTCTCCGAACATGGGGGACAAAACGTCGGTTCGTTTGGCCCTAGTATTAGATTAATTGTGCTTTAGTGAGTGTTCGTACAGTTTCCTGCCGTTGGAGTTTTGACGCTGCGAATTCCCAACTACGATGTTTGGCATTTAGATCTCCAGCGACTATTACTCTAGGTGCAGTATTTAGCAGCCTACTGATATCACGCATGCTAATATTATTGGGCCTATTGTAGACTGCGATAAGATTGCTTCGTTTAAAACCAGATTTTTACGGCTGTGGCTTCGATCCTCTCTAGCTCGGGAAGCACTACGTTTGATTGCTCTATGTCCCTTGTGTATAATCACGGCCGTGCCTCCACCCCGTGCGCCGTTCAGCCTGTCAGTACGGTGCACACGGTATTGGCTCATGGGAAGTTATCTTTTGCGCCAGGTGTCTTTTGTTTATACGAGCAATACAGAGACCGTGCCGCTCCATATACGCCGCCAATTCTGCTTTTTTGTTTTTCAGCCCGTGAGCGTTCCAGAAGAGGATACGCGTATTCAGAGGATTTTGGGTTGTCAGGCATTGTTTTGTTTCTGGACGGACAAGAGACCGATCTGGATTACAGTCCAACTGCCCCTATCTGGGGAGTGGTCTTGAACTGTAGTAGGGTAGCTAGGATTTCTGGCTTTAGGGATGTAGGGATTGCAGTCCATCTCCCCCCATCTGGGGGAGTGTACAGAATCTGCAGTGGGGTTAGTAGGAAGGACTGCCCTGCAGTCCATCTCCCCCATTTGGGGGAGTGTCCAGAAGCTGCTGAGGGGCAAGAAAGAAGGATTGGGCTGCAGTCCATCTCCCCCCATATGGAGGAGTGTCCAGGCGCTGCAGCAAGGTAATGTATAGGATCAGGGTTAGGATTATAGTCCATCTCCCCCCATTCAGGGGAGTGTTCAGAATCTGCAGTGGGGTAAGTGGACAATATTGATCTGCAGACCATCTCCCCCCTTTGGGGCAGTGTCCAGGCACTGCAACAAGGTAATGAGTAAGGTAAGGATTACAGTCCGTTTCCCCCCATTCAGGAGAATTTCCAGGAGCTGTAGTAGGGGTCCTAGGAGTTTAGGCAGCAGCGGATTAGTGGTGTGAGACATTGCTGGTGCCTAGGACGGACATGAGGCAGTTCTGGAATACAGCCCATCTCCCTCCATCTGAGGGAGTGGTTAGGAGCTGCAATAGGGCGCTTACGAATTTTGGGATGAGCGTCGCCAGCGAGAGGTCAACGGAGGGGAACATGGGTCGAAGGAGATCCTCTATTGTTTTACGAATTGTTGCGAGAAAATCTATTGCAGGCAGAGTGTGTGTCGGCTCCGCAGGGGTAGCTGGACCCTGTGGAGGTGTTGAATTTGGTTCTGAATCGGCTTGGGTCGGGGCAGACTCTACCGACTCCGCAGTGGACGGGCCAGCCGGGTTGGTGCGGGCGGCAACAGCAGATCCCGCCGGTGTGCGCTCGACCGACTCCTCGGCGGCCGGAGCCACTGGGCCGTCGGGAGCAGCCACCCCAGCGTTCACCGCCGCGCGCCCAGTCACCCCCTCAGCGGCCGTCGCCACCGAGCCATCGGGAGCAGCCACAGCGGCCGTTGCTTCCTCGGCGGGAGGGGGAGGGGTTGTCTGGCTCCCAGCGTTCCTCTTGCGTGTCCTGATATTTTTAAAACGCTGGGATTTAGGTTGTGATGAGGCAGCTGAAGGCTGCGTCGTATGCTCTACAGGCGTGCAGAGCCTGCTGTTTGGGGCTCTGCAACCTCTGTTGTGGTGAATGTGGTTTGTGAGCCTTGGGGTGCGGTTGACGTTTCCTTCTGAATGAGTTGCGCCGTGTTCGTGATCGCGTTCGAAGCCGCGGCAATGTAGGACACATTACTCCTAAGGTGGGCCGGGTTCTGGATCACTTTACGCTGGTGTCTTGTGGACGCTTGTTGTGTCTGTGGTTGTGTGCCCCTTTTGCATTTCGCCGGGCTAGTTTGTACTCGGGGCAGCTTCTGTAATTGCTAGGATGTCCTCCCCCACAATTAACGCATTTGCGTTCGTCGGGCATCCTGGCTTTACATGTATGTGTAGCATGATTGCCGGCACATTTGCGACAGCGGGGTGCCGCAAAGCACCGGTCAGTGGCATGTCCATACCGCTGACATTTGTGACAGACAGGTGTGTTTGGAGGCTCATACTTCTCCACTTTTATCACCATGTAGAGCAGGCGCGTGGCCTTCTCAAACATGAGTGAACCGGCCGAGTCTTGCAACTCGACCAGATAGAGAGGCAGCGGAACCTTCGTGTAAGTTCCTCTCACTTGGCTGACCTTCTTGGCGGCCCAGCCGTCGCCAAGAAGCGCTTCCTTAACACTGTCGGGAGGGGTGGTAGGGTGTATTCCTCTGACTACATATAGCTGTGTCCTTTCGGTTTCCAGCCTAAAGGTGTGGTGTTCGATTTTCTCCTCTCCGAGGTACCTGAGGAGTTTCTTGTAGTCTTCATTGGTGGACACATATAATGCCGTGTACTGCCCTGCGAGCTTGGTGTGATACTGCACAGGGTTGTATTTTCCAATGAATGATGAATTTATGCGACCGAGATCGCCATGGTTGCGAATCATGACGGGGGGGATACTCGACCGCGATGTTGTAGTGGCTGCCGGGGCAGCATTTTGTTTAGGTTCAGTTTCTGCAGGTGCCGCGGGAGTCGCTTTCGCGCTCTCGTCAGCTGCTGCTTGTTTGGGCTGACGGCCCTTTTTTGGCATCCTTACCGGCCTAAACTCAAGGATTGGGGATTGCCCCTGTGGTACACTTTCGTCGAGAAGACTGGTGTGCAGCGTGTACGACACACTAACATCAACAGGCTTCCCTTGACTGTCGTTGGTAGGCACGGAAAAACCGAACTGCTGTATGTCGTCGCACCTCGGGGTGCTTGTCTGCGGGCCACCAGGCATGGCTGGGTCTGCCATCCTGGTGGGGGAAACAACTGCCTGCGTCTGACGACTTTGCTTTATATGACGGCAGGCAGTCGTAGGAAGTTACCCTAAGAAGGGGGGATCCTAGTTTCTAATCGGCGCAAGAGAGCGCGGAGGAAGAGAGTGGTCCTAGAGCACGCGCAGTTATCCCACGTGAAGGGGCCGCTGGTACTCAAATTACCCTATAAAGAACGGGTGATTCCCGCTGGGGAGGTTAGGGCAAAGCCCAAGGTCTAGGCAGTGACCCGCAGGTCACTGCTTGAGTTGGTTAGGGAGTGTGTTGATCTGGCCCTTCGTTATCACCGCAAGGTATCAAGGCCAAATACAATCCAGCAACCACTAAACAACTCGTAGAAGAAGTTCGCTCCGCTCCGGAGCCCAGGAGGCAAGGCCGCTAGTCGAGGCTGAAGTTCCGCACCTGCTGTCGTCCGCTCGTACTTCCTGCTTCCGCCAGGTGGTCCGCTCTAGTCGGCTGCCCGGTGCGAACTCGACAATCTGAGCTCGCTGCAAGATCTTTTATAGACTTCTCAGAGCCTATGACGTCAGCAAATTTTTCTTTAATTAATATCTCAAAAATTACTTAATAGTTTAACTTGAAATTTTTAAAGGGACTTTATGTTATCATGATCTATCTGTTTTAATTTAATTTAACATTCAAAAAGGTTTCTATATTCTTAAAATTGGAGTCATCATGTGACCAACTTGGCAGAAATTTTACGCGCTTCAGCAACAATCTGCGACAATCTATCTTTAAAAACTTAATTATTCTGGCGAATGCTTATACTTTTTACTGAAACCATTCTATGTTCATAATCGTCTCAATTTGAGCTATCTACTGATATAAATTTCAAATTAATATTCGTTTTAGTTAAAAAGTTCATTTTTTCTTTTAATTAAAACAGCTAATTAAACTTTGCCAAGTTATTTAATTTTACTACCAAAATATCAGGAACAATGCTGACTATAGCTGGTGATAAAAGTTCAGCTATAGCTTTACTCGATTCAAAGATATTTCAAATCTTAGATTTTTTACTTTTCTGATCACGTGTTTCAAAATGTGAACAAACCAGAATATCTCTTAAAATAAAAGTTTACCTATATAATAAATACACTTTAAAGTGATTCTAATGATGAGTTTTAACTATGGAAATAAATACAGGAAAATTCCTTCAAGTTGACAATTACTCTTCTCGAAATTTTCCATCATAAGTGACTTCACAATTGATCTATAGAATACTGCTGGGGATAGCTAGTGGGAGTGCTTTTGGTGAACTAAAGGGTACCTAAAAACATCTTGGTCACATAAGTAAGTACTGCGGGAAGAATGACCACAAGTGTGATTTGGGTGCACGGCACTGCCTACCCTTTTCTCGAAGCGATTCGGGCCATTTTTGAACCTCAATTTCTTCGGTCGTATTTATGCTACATGTTTCAAATTTCTGTTATGCATAGATATCAGCAATCTTAGCAAACGTACTTAATTTTATTATGTTACTGTTCTTAGTTCGTATGTTATTCGGAAGCAAACTTCAGAGATTTTGTCACTCACTCACTGACTGACTGACTGACTGATGATCATCAAAATTCTAAGGCACTTCCAGTAGTCGTAGAAAGCTGAAATTGGCTACACAGATAAAATTTTACCCACATATTATAAGAAAAGTATGAAACTCGTAAATTTTCATATACCTACCCGCTTACCTACCCCTAACGTGAAATCGCTTTCTACCCTAATTACTTTATAAAGTTCGGATTTTCACTGTAGAGTGAGCTTAAAATGTTTAGCTACAGTGTTTAATTATACTTCTTTCCTTTTCTTACTTTTGAAGTTATTGAAATTCAAAATTTTATTTCGGCACAACACCCCGTCATCAAAATTCCACTGTATTTCCAGTAATCCTAGAAACAAGTAATTTGGTACACATATATGGTTTCATTCCTAAATCATAAGAAAAATATGATATTGGAGTTTTTCACCGTATTTATCTATATATAAAAAGATGAATATTTGTTTGTTTATTCTTCATACAAATCCACAGTTTTCATCCGATCTCGATGAAACTTTGTAGACTTTTCCTTTGAAACATGGAGAAAAATACTGTCTATATTTGGCTAAGCAATTTCTCATCATATTGTCACATAAATTTGAAAAATTACCGAAATGAACATAGACCGACGTTTAGGATGTGAAGACTCTGTAGTTCCGTACACTATTGTGGGCTGGTGGCCCGTTGGTTAACGCGCTTGATTACTAATGTTTGTATCGCCGGATCAAATCTCAATTGAGGCAAAGATTTTTAAAAATTGTTTTTGATCATAAGAGTCATGCCTGGACCGTCGGTTATTCGGATTGAATGTCAACTGTAGATATCACAAATTTAGGGGTGCAATGCGAGGAAAATCGTAAGTAGTCTTGCAATGCTGTAGGTGTACACTTTTTTACGTTATATTGACCGCTCAGGGGTGATTCGCAGTCAGTGTGTGTGTGATCTGTAGTAATAATACTATAAATGCGGAAGTAAGTCTCTGTCTTTTGTTACGTTATGACGACTAAATGCCTACACCTGTATTGACTGAATTTGACAAGAAAATCTGTAGGGAGGGTACAGGACATTTTTTTTCGGTATGATTAACAGTTGTAGTCACGAAATTTTCAGAACTTATGGAATGGTGACGGAGAGACTGATGTGTGTGTTAGTCTGTAATGTTAGGTCGGTTGCTCAAGGTGGGCTCCTCGCGCATTATCTTAGTGAATAGTTTGTTAACAAATTTCGTTTAGAGAAAAAAACGTATTATTTAGTATAGATGTAGATTTTCTCTGTCCTATTACTTTGCATCTGCTTAAATGTTTCTGACACCAGTTTATTTTGTCTTCTTTTTTGACATGCCTTGCGGGCATAAACTGGCCTAAGTTGTAGCTCTTGCAGAGCATGAGCAGCTAAGTTATTAGAACCCAAGAATCGGATGCTCATGCAGAAGAAGGAAGAAAAGACCAATCTGAAATAGAGCTGCCCTTAGTTAACAACCCCCCCTCCTCATCCCAACACCTTCGTTTGTTTTTTGTTTTTAAATATGTTGGGAATTGATTCTCTTCAAGAGACAGGTTCGATGGTAGAATGATATAGTGATGGCTTTCCTGTCATATTATGCAGACTCGGTGTTGTTTGGGACCAATCCTTCATTACCAAAAACTTTCTATATTCAATTCTGGCAAAGAAATTCTTAATCCACGCCTACGAAGTCGTGGGTATCAGCTAGTTTCATTAAAATCGCAAACATGAAAAATTCCGGCACATATTTGCGACTTAATTACTTTTTTTTTTTTAATTTTATTTAATTGCAATGGAGCACAGGCCCCGGTGGCAATTTCCCTACACACCCATCTTCCCCCTATCCTGCACCTACCTACATTTTCCCTCTACAAATTTTATCTTTAAATTCCTTCAAAGTTTTCGGTAAATCATTCATCATTTCTCATTCCAATCCCTGACACCCTTACCTAAAAAAGAGAATCTTCCCACACCCTTGTGCCTGAAATCGAGTGCCAGCTTTTGGTCATGGTCATCTTTTCCCTTCCATGCACTACTTTTCATACCTATTGCAATATCTTTCCATGCCTCATCACCAGTATATGCCCTGTACAATCCCATGACCCTCCTCATCCTCCTCCTGTCTTGCAATGAATCCCATTCCAGCTCCTTTATCATATCTGTCACTGATTGCATTCTGCGATAATTTCCAGAAACAAATCTAGCAGCCCTTTTTAGCACCCTCTCCAACTCCTGTATTTGATACGTAAAATGAGGGTCCCATACTACACTACCATATTCGAGCAATGGTCTGACCAAAGTTTTGTAACCCAATTCCTTGACTTCTCTCGTACATCCCCTCATCACTCTCTCCAACAAGTGCAGAACTTTGAAACCTTTTCCTACCACCTGTCCTATGTGTCCTGCCCAGTTAAGTTTGTTATCAAAAGTAATTCCAAGATATTTGCATTTCAAGTCTTCAGCAAGCAATTCTTTCCCCACCTTATATTCATAATTAACCTTTTGTTTTTTATTTGTGTATCTAATAAGCTGACTCTTCTTTGCATTTATCTTCATTCCATGTTTACCAACCCAATTAGATATCCTGTCCAGATCACCCTGCAACTGATTACAATCCTCTATCGTTTTCATTCTTTTATACAGCATTATGTCATCTGCAAACAATCTAATTTCAGATAGTAAACAATCAACACAATTATTCATTAGAATAATGAATAGCAATGGTCCCAATACGCTACCCTGTGGCACACCCATTTTTACTTTCACTTCTTTTGATACTACATTTCCTACCCTAACTTTCTGTTTTCTACCTTTTAAAAATTCTTCTACCCAGCAAATGACTGTCTTATCCACTCCAATGGTTTTTACCTTATTTACTACCATTTTATGGCTTACTCTGTCAAACGCCTTAGACAGATCTAGTGCTACACTATCAATTTGGCCTCCCTTGTCCATTTCATCTGAAATATCTTGCATATATCCCACCAACTGAGATTCGCATGAATATCCTTGCCTGAAACCATGTTGCCTGCTTGAAAACCAATACGTTCCTCACATATATTTCTGATGTGGTTGCATATCAATCTTTCCATTAATTTACCTACCACTGATGTCAAACTGATTGGCCTGTAATTCTCAACTCTATTTCTAACCCCTCCCTTATGTACCGGTACTACTATTGCACTTTTCCAGTCCTGTGGTAAGCAGCAAGTGTCTAGACTCAATTTAAATAATATTTCAAGATAAGGTACAATGTCACATCTGGGTATCTTTAAGATATCTGTAGTAATATTATCTTCACCAGCCCCTTTATGTTTTTTCAACTTTCTTATTTCCTTCATGATTTCCTCAGGATGGATATCAAATTTTTTACTATTGTCATTTCTAATTGTGTTGTTAAGCTCGTTCTCCGAATTAGACCCTCTTGTTTCTGATTCATTGTCCCTAATGCTTTCACTGAACCAGTTACTTAAAATCTCTGCCTTTTTCAAATCGTCAGTAACTTCTTCTCCATCCTTATCTATAACTGTCTCTACATCCTCCCTTCCCCTCAGTTTCCTGATATAGCCATAGAAATTTCTAGATGCATCAGTCAATGGTCCCCCTGCACTGAAAATACTCTTCATAAACCCATCTTTAGCCATTTTCTTTGCTGTTATTAAGTCCTTGTTTAGTTGTTTTAAATATTCCCTACTACCCTGCTGTCTCTTAACTCTGTTATGTTCTTTTCTTACCAACCTCTTTAACCTCCTCACTTCCCTATTATAGTACATAGGTTCTCTACTTCTCTTTATTTTTTGCTTTGGAATAAATTTTTCTTCCCCGTTTCTTATTATCTCCTTGAACTCTTCCCACCTTGACTCTACTGTACCTGAGCCTTCCTTCCATTTGCTGAATTGTTCTCTGAAATATCTCCTCAAATTTGAAACCTGTGCCTTTTTATAATTGTACCTATTTCCCCCTTCAATTTTGGATGCTGGTTTACTGAATCCTCTAATATCCATCAGAACTGCTTCATGATCACTTATGCCTTCAGTTACTTGATACCTCAAAAGGTTTTCATCGGGCTTAATTAGAAATATATCCAAAATATTTTGTCCCCTAGTGTTTTGCTCAACCACTTGTGTAAATCCTCCTTCCCTTATTAAGATATTTGCAAATTTTTGTTCCCTTGTGTTATTTATCTTATTCCCTTCCCAGTTTACACCTGGTAAATTTAAATCCCCGATTATGATGATAATTCTATTCTCACCTCTGAAATCTGAGTATGAATTTAATTTCTCCCCAAGAGCCTCATCCTCTTCTGTCATTCTTCCACTGCGGTAAACAGCCAACACTCTGATTTTTTCTTTTTTATTACCCCAGAAATCTACCCCAAGTAACTCATGGTCTTGATCTATGAACGCCAGTGAGCTGTGGTAGTTTTTGCTAACTAGTATGAAGACTCCTCCACCAATTGCTCCTCTATCTCTGCGGTACACTCTGTAACCATCAGGAAAAACCTCACTGTCTAGTACTTCTTCTTTTAACCAACTCTCTACCCCAATTATTACTTGTGGTTCATGCATCTCTATTAAGTTTGCAAATTCGATTACTTTGTTCATTATACTTCTACAGTTTACCATTAACACCCTTACTACTGGCTTTACATTTTCAGAATTTATCTCCTCTTTCCCACTTTTACCGCAGTCAGTTACTGTTTCAGCCATTTCATCAATTTCTTTGATATCTGTGACTTTCCCCATCGTGAATCTGCAATCAGTATCACTTTGATAATCTATTTCTGTCCCTTCACCAGCAGCCCCTAACCTAAAAAAGGCACAGTCCTGACCCCATCATCACTGGAAATGGGCTCCCTCACTGCTTTAGCTAACAACTCAGAAAGTACTCCCTTCCCCCTTCTATTTAGGTGTAGGCCATGCCTAGTGAAACCCCACCTACCAATGGTGTTCACAGGCACAACCCCCAACACAGAACTAATGCCTTTCCCAAGTAGCACTTCCGTTTCCACATCAACCCGCCTCACAGCATAGTTCAATTGTGGCCGGTCATGGCGACTTAGGACCACTTTGCTCCTGATTAATCTATAAACCTGACATTTCTATTACTATATAGAGGCAAACAAGTTTAACAAAAGCTTTAAATTTTACTTTGTTGCTATGGTTAGTTTGGAAGTTACTTGTTATTTATTTGAGGTGGTAGTTAAACCAGCGACAATGCTCATTGCTAGGCTACCACGCACATTAATTGTTTGCAGAGATTGGGGCATTGTTGGTAATGATATTGCTGATTTTCATTGTATTTATGCAATGGAAACCCAAACGTGAAACGTTCTGGTACATATTTGCAGGTTAATTGCTTTGTTCTGGATGAATCAGTATGCTCAAACCGTCGAAACTGTCTCATGAAGATAATTAATTTCCAACATATTTACAAAAAAAGAAACACAAAACAAGTTGCGGGGGTTCGGAGATGTGTGTGTGTGTGTTTGGGGGGGGGGGGTTGTTTAACTAATGGCAGCTTTAATTCAGCTTGGTCTTTTCTTCTTTCTTTAGCATGAGCATCCAATTCTTGGGTTCTAATAACTTTAGCTGCTCGTACTCTGCTAGAGCTACACTTTAGGCTAGGTTTACACCCGCAAGGCATGTCAAAAAAGAAGACAAAATAAACTGGTGCCTGAAACTTTCAAGGAGACACAAAATAATAATACAGTGCTGAGCAAATCGAACTCTATATTAAATAATACGATTTGTCTCTAAACGAAATTTAATAACAAATCATACACTAACAAATCACGCGAGTAGCACAGCTTGAGCAACCGATGTAACATAACAAACTAACACACGTCACCATTCGATAAGTTCTAAAAATTTCGTGAATACAACTGTTACTCATACCGAAAAAAATATTTCCGGTGTCCTTCCTACAGATACATAGTATTTCCTTGACAAATTCAATCATTATTGGTATAGCCACTAAGTTGTCAAAACGTAACAAAAAGACAGAGACCTACTTCCGCATTTATAATTTGAGTGCATGGCAGTGCACCCGACGAATCGAGTCAACGGCGGCACTGCCTACCCTTTTCTCGAAGCGATTCGGGCCATTTTTGAACCTTAATTTCTTTGGTCGTATTTATGCTACATGTCTCAAATTTCTGTTATGCATAGATATCAGCAATCTTAGCCAACATACTACATTTTATTTTGATACTGGTCTTAGTTCGGTTGTCGTTAGGATGCAAACTACATCGAATTTGTCACTCACTGACTGACTGATGATCATCAAAACTCTAAGGTTCTTCCTGTAGCCATGGTAAGCTGAAATTTGCTACACAGATAAAATTTTACTCACATACAAACAAACTCGTAAATTTCCATACCCCTTACCTACCCCTAACGTGAAATCGCTCCCTACCCTAATAACTTTATACACTTCAGATTTCAATTGTAGAGTGAGCTTATTAAGTTCAACTAATTTGTTAAATGTTACTTATTTGCCTTTCTTATTCTGGAAGTTATTGAAATTCAAAATTTTATTTTGACCACGACACCCCGATATCAAAATCCCCCTGTACCTCCAGCCATCCCAGAAACAAGTAATTTGGTACACATATATGATTTCACACCAATATCATGAGAAAAGTCTAATATTGGAGTTTTCTCCCGTATTTATTTAATTACAATCCCAAATATGAAAAATTCTGGCACATAATTGCGGCTTAATTACTTTTCTCCCGATGAAGCTACATGGCTGAGAATTTTTTAATGCAAAGAGATAAGCAATTTTAAGTGACATCTTAAATTTTACTTTGGTCTTATGCTTAGTTTGGAAGTTACTAGTAATTTATTTATGGTGGTAGTTAAGCCAGCGGCAATCGGCATTGCTCGGCTACTGGTCACATCAATTGTTTTCAGAGATTGGGGCATTGTTGGTAAACGTATATTTATGTCTTAAAATCTGAAATGTTCTTATTAGCCGATATTCAAGTGGAATCATTACATTTGAGCGGCGATTCAGGATAAGCGATAAACTTACAAAAATGTGTTAAGAAGTCAAATGTGCATCCCATGGCAGAAAAGTGCTACTGTAAGACCCTAGGCTGATACCGGGGCGGTAGTATAGCCTTAGTGCCTCAACTAACAGTTTATGTTGACTCAAAGTTCTGTAGAAAATTTATGAAATAATTTAGATTTGACCATGTAGCCGGATAAACTCAATGTAAATGCTTGAGGTCGCCACAAGTTTTGTTAAACCACAAATAGAGAAAAGGTTTACTGTCTACTGAAGCACACAAGTTCACTTCTAGAAAATCCAAAGTTTTATTTTCAATGTCACAATTTCAAATATGCATTTTAAAGTTGAGCAGGCAAATCGAACACAAATCCAAAAGGTTTGCAAGTAGTGGAGAGAAATTTAACCGACTGACCCCTTTCTTAAATTTAAAAGTTCATATTAAAAGTTAAAGTGATTATATAACACGACACCACACCTGGTCGAAAACAGTTCACTGACCAGCATAGCAAGTTACGACCAGCAACAAAACCTACGTAATGTTACTTCACATATTGTTCCCGAAGTGCAGACCAGACGAAACCGAAAGCAAGAAAAGACAGACTACATTTGGCTAAGTTCCTATTTCAAACTTCACTGATAAATTATGCGCGGAGTTACTCAATCACTTCCCGGCGTAAGAATGAGACAACGTGTGCTTACCGCACGAACTATTATAGCCCTGCGCACGCCTATGACCTTGGCAAATCTTTCTTTAATTAATATCTTCAAAAAGTATACGATAGTTTAATTTGAGATTTTTATCGGAACTTTCTATCATCCTGATCTATCGATTTTAATTTAATTTACCATTCCAAAAGGTTTCTATCGTCTTAAAACTGAATTCATCACGTGACCAATCTTGGCGGACTTTGCGGACTTTCCCGAATTTCCACCCGACAATCAGCAATAATCTATTTTCAAAAACTTGATTATCAGACAAATACTAAAACTTTTTATGGAAACCAATATATGTACGAAATCGTCTCAATTAGGGCTATCTACTGATGTAATTTGTAAATTAATATCTCTTTTAATTAAAAAGTTCAATTTTTTTCTCTTAATTAAAATCGCTAATTAGACTTTGACAAATTATTTAATTTTACTGCCAAAATATCGGGGACAGTGCTGACTATAGCTGGTGATAAAAGATCAGGCTCAAAATCACCAAGGTGGAAAATTTGCTTCGCCAGCAAATAAATTACTAATTTCATTTTTATTTTTATCAAATTGCCATTAATAATTGCTAAACGTTATTCGTTTTAACTGTACATTATATAACATACCTAAAAATTAATAAGATTTATTATTATTTCATAATATATGTATCGAAAATCATTTCGGGAACGAGTCCCAAAGTACAATCTTTGGAAACAAACACCGATAATTTTCATAAAACAAACGACATGGAACAGTTTTAATTTCTTATTAGCGGTAAATTTTATCTAAATCTTATAAATATAATACAAAAGTAAATTTATTTTATAGAGAAATATGCTAAAATATTTTGTCCGGTGACGTAAGCATCATTTCAGTGAACGCAGCTGTGACTGGTCGAAAGTTGTTAATAATGAATGCAGCCTTTAGGCGCTAGGGTGCAGTAGTGTTACGAGAAAGTATTATTGCTGGTGGGATAAGTGTCTTCCATCAAATTAATTATAATTAAGAGGTAAGTACATTTTAGTTAGTTATTTACAGTGAGTACATCAATAGATCATCATCCCGGGAATGCGTTTTTCAGTTTCGAATATCGAAAAAATATCTTTTAGAGAACAATTTTAAAAACATAACCCCATACATATTACGCTAACAGTGTCAGACCGCAGATAAAATGGCTGCCATTAAACAAATAGCGCCCGTTTATTAGAAAACGTCATTCCGTGAACGGTCATTTTGGGAACGTTTCCGGACATGATTACACGTTCTCGAAATGATTATGACATTTTCGAAATGACTATTTCGTAACTGAGGTGATATCAGGTATTATAATTTATCCGTAAATTTACTGTTTGTGTTGTGTTTACAAGGTTTTTAGTATTTGTTATTTTTCATAGCATATGGCGTCTCACGAGACTGAGGAAAACAAAAAAAGACCCAGAAAGCAGTTTAAAAAGGATGGCTCGGCTTATTTGCGCCAAAGAGAAAAAGATAATGCCAGGAAAAGGAAATTTTTATCTAAGATGACTGTTGAACAGAAAGAGATAAAAAGGGCAAAGGACAGAGCATACTATCAGAAGAAAAAAGCAGAAAAAAAAGTGAAGAGCATTACTGAGATGACAGAGCGGGAGAAAACGAAAGTAGAGAAAAAGTTGGAATAAAGCATCAAAAAAGTACAGGGAGAAGAAAAAGGCATTAGCAAATATAGTGATCAATACACCTCCACATTCAGATGATGATTCAGCCAATATACCTTCAGTGAGAAGTCACATAGGAAGAAAAATAGTACGCAAAGATAGAACAAAGGCATACCGTACAATAAAAAAACAGGAACAAACTATAGTTCAAATGAAACGTAAAATAGAGACTTTAAAGAAAAAACTACAAAGACGGAATGAAAAAGTGAACCTGTGCTATAACTCCTAACAGCAAAGTTGATTCTTTAATAAAAGACGTTCACGTTCCTCTTGAAGTATGCAAAAATCTATTGTTTGGCGAAGTATTGTCAACACAATTACAAGTAAAGTCTGATACCTTACGAAAAAATTCCAGAGAGGAGAGAATTCTTTCAAAAATGCATTAGTGGAAAAATCATAAGGAAGTACAGACTGCTCCATATGGCTAAGAAGTTCTTACCAAAGGAGAGAAATAACAAATCCATTTTGAAGTCAGATGCTCGAGTTCGCAAGATAGTTTTGAAGCCAGAAGTTCGTCGAAAGATCATAGATTTCTTTGAAAGAGATGATGTCAGTAGGGATGTACCCAGCTAAGAGAGATTTTGTAAAAAAAAAAAAAAAAAAAATGGTGTTAAAAAAAAAAAAAAACACATCCTTTTCATTCACAGTAAAAGAACTGACACCAAAATTCGTCCAAGAAACTGGAGTTAATTTAAGTTATGCAAACACTACTCAGAGCAAAAACCGTTTTGGGTGGTAGCTCCAAAATTAAGAGATAGAGGAACTTGTTTGTGTGTCAAACATGAAAAATTTGAATTTAAACTGAATAAGTTGAAAAGCTTACAACAGCTTAATTACGGGAGCACAGACCAGTTGATTGAGGACTACAGTTGCGATGTAACTTCTTATGAATGTATGAACGGTTTGTGTGAGAAATGCAAAAATGTGACACTGGAGCCTGGTGATAATACAGATTCTTTGACATATTTTCAATATTTCCGTTAACGAAGATAAAACAGTAAAAGGTGAGAACAAGACATTTAGATCACAAAAAAGGTTACTATTTCCAGTACAGTCAAAGAATTAAAAAATGGCTTTGACTGAAGACATTCCAGTAATGAAAAGGACAATCTCTATGGTATTTACAGTTACAACAAATTGAAGAAAAGGTTGAAAAGAAAACTTAACTGAAAAAGAGATTATGATGCAGATAGACTTCTCACAAAACTATACCACTAAGTATGTGAACGAAATTCAGTCCACACATTTGGCAAAAAATCAGTTATCTATTCCTACAGGCATATATTATTCAAGAAACGTTGAAAATGCTTTGCAATCAAGATCTTTTGCTACAGTAAGTGAAAATTTGGATCACCAAGCCCATGCAGTGTGGGCATATGATACCGATCTTAACAACAATTTTAGAAAACAAAGATTTGACACTCTTCACATTTTCTGACGGTCCTACATCACAATACCGGAACCGTAAATATAAACCTGTGGCTACAAACATTGATTAATAAATTCAAACAAATAACAAAAGCTACTGGACTTACAGTGAACCTGGGCATGGAAAAGGATCGAGGGATGGCATAGGTGGTTATCTTAAAAGGACTGCCGATAGTCATGTGTTGATGGGAAAGGACATCAAAACAGCCTCGGACTTTGCCAGTTTGTTTACAGATTCTGCTATCCAAGTTAAAGTGATACCTGATGATGACATAACTAGGGCAAAAAGCATCGTTCCGAAAACTTTGGATGCTATTCCAGGTATTATGAATATCACAAAAATTACCTGGCAAAAAGGGTCAGAAGTTGTAATAAAAATTCATCGACACGAACTTTTCCACAAGGAGTTGAAACTGTCTATGTTATCTAATCATTTAAATGTGAACTCACTCGAACCCATGGATCATTGTAAAACTTCGACAGAGTCTTCTAAACCAGAAGAGCCCATGGATAAAAATAATTTTGGAGACCTGATGACATTCGAAAAGGGACACAGCAGTTATAAAACTATTTATAACTCATCTTCATCAGACGAGGAAGATTTAATGGCAATTTCTGCTCGTCAGCAGACTGAGGAACAGTCCAATAGTGTTTACAAAGCTGGTACATCTTACGGCCAAGGCACAGAAATCTTACATCCAAATTTAATATCCCCAGGGACATTTCTATTAAGGGGGGTAGGACGTTAAACGGGCCGACTTAGAGCAGGAGAAGCACCACAGGACATTTTAATCTCCATTGTCTATACTTTTACAAATAAATTCATAAAAATTTGTCAGCATGGCCATGAAGTATTCAGGATTCACACTAATAGCAGTGTACATTCAAAACATAACAAAACCATTTTTTTTTACATGTGAAATTCCACCATTTTTCACTTATTATCGGTTGCATTAATTGCTATAGGTACACTTTTCTTCATAAGTAAGAGAGATTTTTCAATGAATTTTGCACAGCATACAGTTGTATGAAACTCTAGAATTTATTTAATTTATGAAAAAATGAATGAGCTATTACATTTTAAACTTCATCTTTAGAAAAAGCTCAAATTTTATAGTTAATTATCTCAATTTTTACCACAATTTTTAATGGAATTGGAAAATTCTAGAGTTTTGTATTAAGGAGATTGTGTTTAATAAGCATACCAAGTTTGAAGGTAATAGGATGTTTATTTTGGATGCTACATGTACCTAAGTACAGGAATATGTGTTTTGCGGAAAATAGCCGTTAAAGTTTCTGCTTGTATCACAGAAGAATGCTGTGCAAAGGGGCTGGCACGTCACCTTCATACACTTAAGATCAAATTACGTACCTTATAATCCCTCAAATATAAATGTTTTATACATCAAATTATTCAGGAAGATGTGTGCTACAAAATAGGCATATTTTTGAAAAATCGATTTTTTTTAATTTTTTTTGTCCTACCCCCCTTAATTAAAGTACCAACTCAAAAAACAAATATCTGTTTCAAATATGTCGCCACTTATGTTGATAAAGATGATGGGGAAATTCTAGTAACTTTCTTAAAATCTGTGCGTAATAGTGCCAGAAAATTCAAACTACAAACTAATGATATGTCATACATTAGCTTTGAGCAAATAATTAGTATTATTCCTACTCCATTGTTGAAAAAAGAACAGAATAAAGAGTATTATTACTTCGATACTGATGTTGATATTTTCGAAAAAAATTAATTTTTTGTAACTATTTCTTAATTAATCTTAAGTCTATAAAGAAACATTTTTGCTAGAAAAAATGATTTAGATTTCATTGTATTACTGTAGGTACTGCTTAAACTGATTAAGACTATGTAAAGTTAATTTTATGTTAAGTACCTACAAGCCTTATGTCAAATAAATAAATATGCATAGCATTTTAATTTAATTGTTGTTTATGATTTCAATATTGTAGCTATATTGTCATTCAGGAAACACATGTGTCATTCCGGATCATTTCCGGGAACGTTACTAAAATTACGAAAAACAGACAATTTTAGATTAAAAAAAAATATATATCACAGTTACATAAAAATGTTTAGTTCTGTGTACCTAAAGTTGATTTATTGTGACAATTGGTGATATTTTTATGTCTGGAAAATTTTACACTTACAAATAGTAACTTTTTCTTATTTGTGGTGGTATTTTGTTTTAAAACGATTTTGTATGCAATATTTTACATATTTTTTTATTTATTATTATTATCTATGTACCTAAGCTATTGTCCAATGCAAAAATATATGTTTAAGTTTTTTTTTTTTTTAATACTTCATTGACTTTACAAAAACGTTCCCGAAATGACCGATTTTGGGGATGTCTCTCATTAAAAATGATATTACAAAAAAAGTAATTAGTTCTGTGCTTGCCCTACTTAACTATTGATTATAAACATGTTTAGTAACAAATTAGGCTTATTTTTATATTCATAGCTTAAAAATATTTTCATCACAAAACCAAAATTGAAATTAGTCACCTTGGTGATTTTGAGCCATCAGCTGTAGCTTTAAGTGATTTAAAGATATTAGAAATCTTAGAATTTTTACTTTTATGATCGCGTGTTTCAAAACTTGAACAAAGCGGAATATCTCCTAAAATAAACATTTTTTCGATATGATAAATACACTTTAAAATGATTTTTATGGCGAATTGGAACTGTAGGAACGATTACAGGGAAATTCCTTAAAGTTGACAACTACTCTTCTCGAATAATATTTTATCCATGATGGATTGGTGGAACTTCCGCGACTGTGATGTCAAATAAGGGTTGTAAAAAATACAGCAACCAGTCACAATATGCTCGAAACTGGTAATGGTTTAATAAACAACATCATATTGTGACTGGTTGCTGTATTTTTTACAACCCATATTTTACTCTTCTTGAAATTTCTAAGTTCAACTTCGGTGACTTTACGATCGATCTTTATGTTTACTGTGAATTTACTTCCTCCCTTATACCTAAGAGTGAGGAGCTAGAATTTGACAAAATTCTAAGATGCTTACACTATGTCATGCAAAAACAAAGGGAAGGCCTGCACCACAAGTCATCGCCTTGGAATAGAACAGATTATGACTAGCTTACAATCCAGCAGTGGGATGGATCAAGATATGATGAAGAATATAGGAGACCTCACATACAAAGCAGTCAACGTAGCACTTGGGAAAAATCAAAACATTTGTGGCTATCCCCCATCTCGTAGGCAAAGAAATGTAGTAAGAGTCAAAACATATAGGAAAAAAAAGATGATGAAAATTTAGAAATTGACAGTAATCGTTTGTATATAAACAGATTAACCACAGTTAATAGACACACAACGGAATTAAATTTCTTTCACATCTGAATTGGCATATTACTAGCATTTCGTTTGAGATAGTAGGGATTTTGAAAATACTCTGGCTAACTAGACTTGAAGAAATGCATAGGTTCTCTTACACCTATTCTTCAGCATATAACAAGATTTAAGGTTTCAATAATTTTCCCAAAACCTGTTATAGAGGGGAAATTAAAAGCAGATAACACAGAAAGTAAATAATAATAAGTCTTAAAAATAAATTAACTTTCAAATCAAAAGCAAACTGATATTGTAAAGAAATGTAAAAATTTTAAAGTCAAAATTTTAAGTTAATGCCATTTGTTCTCTTATATTTTGACAAAAACTTCAGTCATCAAGTAAATCCTAGGCATATTTTTTAGTGAGAGAAAGAAAATGAAAATTTTAAATAAAATAGCTAAGAGAACAAAATTAGGTTCAGAAAATAAAGAAAATTCCAGAGAATAAGAATGTAATAACAGTTTGATGATATCTTTAAAATATATGGGGGAAACTTTTAGATGTTTTATATTTACTCATCCAAAATATGATGTCAAGGATAGAAATTAAAATTTGATAAAAGAATTTTTTATAAATAAATGAGCTCTCAGAAAGAAGAGCAATTTTTTCTAAGGAATATGTGTCAATTTCACTTAAAAACAAAATGGAGTTAGCAAGATACTGAATTTTTAAACTTGAGTCTCATGTCACACGAGAATAAAAACAAGGCACAATTTCAGTTAATGAAAGGTAATACAAAAATTACAAGAGCTATGAAGTAACAAAATACACTAAATAAAAGAGGGATGGTGGCACATGATCATAGTAGCCCAACTCAAGAAAATGCATATACAACTTTCAATGTGCTTTTCATAGTATTTGAGTCAGCTTAGTAAATGTAAGTTTTTCAGATGCTACAAAGGATGATTTGCTATAAGCAATGAAAAGGATCTTTAGTTTCAAATTAGAACATAAATTTTTCTATAAAGATTGTTGCAACACATTAACTGAAAATTTCCAGTTATAGCAGAAAATTGTAGATGAAATTAATTTTACTGTATCTGCTTTTCAAATCAAATCATGTATTTCAATTATAAAAACTACAACACTGATGGTTAAATCATCTCACTAAATACTGGTGTGTTGCTAAGTAGCTACACTTCAGAGTTAAGACTGATTTTTAGCACTCTCTCCACCCCTTGGATTGAAGTTATAATCTCATTGATCAGTCTTTGATAATCCTCAATTGAGAGTTTTACATCAGTAGCTTCATGTTCGTCAGGATTATCTTCTGTTCCTCTTGTTTCTGACCACCATGTGCACGTGTTAATTCATAAAGGTTGCAGATTGATTGTTTCACCTGTAGACAAACAAAGATGTGTTAAAGATTATGAATAAAAATAAATTTGAATAGTCACGGAAAGAATAAGCTATTTTGGATATGTGCCTTTATATTTCCTTTGTTAATGAATAGCAATCTTATACATTGGGGAGGCCCGATGAGGCTTCTGTACATTTCAATCTGTACCATCGTGTATAAGATAGTGTGCTCATTGCATATTTCCTCAGATACTTGTCCTGCTTTTAAGGCTTCTTGAAATACTGCTAGCAGTGTCAGCTCTCGTTTCCTTGTCCTTCTTTTTTGAATTGATGGATATTTTGTGCCAGTTATCCTTTCTGTTTTAATTTTTCACTTATTTTGTGAGGTTCCACTGAAGGTAGTAATCCTACTAACTACTTTTAGTGGTAGCTGGTAAGAACAATAAGGAATTCCATTTAAAAAAAAAGAACCCTGATGCACAAATTCGTAATCTCAACTGTTTTCCACATGGTACTTGAGACTGTTGCCTCTGAATACTACTTATAAGTTTCCTTGTAGGTGTTGCTTTATTACTGGGTTGATTTTATGAAGTCTGTAACCATTTGTATTTTTATTGGTGGAAATGTTTCCTTTGGGACAATACTCACTTCAGTTGTTGACTTATCAACATTTCTTTCTGTGGCTGGTGTCCTGTTTTCCTGTTGCAGTGGTGTGAAACCTTTCCTTGTTGAGATCTCACCATTTTCATTTATTTGTTCTCACTTCTATTTCTCTAATTGTAGAGTCCCAGAAATATGTGGTCTGAGCCAGTAATTTAGTCTTGTGGAAGTTTATTCTGTGGAAATTTTCCACAACATGTTCTGCTAATATAGACTGGTCTAGCTGTAGCAAACACAGATGTCACTGCTGTTTAATGTGGTATTCCTCTATGGTTCTAACAGTCTGGCCAATGTATATTGTGCCACATTCACATGGGATCAAATAAACTCCTGGAACTTGAAGGCCAAGGCCGTTCTTCACTGTCCGCATCATATCGTGTATCTTTGCTGGTGGTCAGGTGATACTCCTTATGCTATATCGAGTGAAAATTCTTCCTATCTTCCCAGATGTATTCCCAGCATAAGGTAGCACTTGATCATTCTTCTTGTTCTTTAGCTGTTGATCTGTGTGCACGGGAACGAAATGCCTATTTAATTCACTCTTATGATTATCCATTTTGCCTAAAAACCTGTCAAAGGTGCCTTAGTCCATCTTGCAAACTATCACTATCTGTGATGACTTGCACCCTATGGACCAGCATGGTCAATACAGTTTTTTGCTGGGTCAGGTGGTGAAGCTGGTAGCCCCTAAATACTGATCCGTATACGTAGGTTTCCTGTAAATGCTATGCGACATGAGTCCCATCTAGCTTGCACTCAATTAATATGTCCAGGAATGGGAGCATGCAACCTTTCCAAGCCTCCATATTGTATGTTCAAATGAACTGAATAATGGTGTTCCAGGAATTCTTCAAGTATCAAGGAACCATGTGGCCAGATTACGAACATAACGATAGAAGCACGTAAGTTTTAACGGAGCATTCTCCAAAGCCCTTTTCTTCAAAATCTTCCATATATAGATTAAATACCATTGGAGAAAGTGGCAAACCCATGGCCACACCTTTGGTTTGCTTGTAAAACTATCCATCATACATGAAGTACATAGACATAAGCACATGCTGGAATAGGTTTTTAATTCTACTGTGGAAATGTTGTCATATTAATTCTAGAATCTCCTTCACAGGCACTTGTGTGAGTATGGAGACAATATGAAATCTCACCAAGATGTCAGAACCTGAGACAGTCATACGCTGGATCATCTGTAAGATTACATCACAGTTCCTCATGTGGTAAATGCAATGGCCCACCAGTGGCCTTAGTTGGCATGTGATGGGAATTTACTCGATCTCATATGAATGTGGCAAAATATACATCAGTTAATGTAATAGAATCATAGCGAGGGGAGCCGCATCAAGCACTAGTGACATCTGCGCTTGCTAGTGCTAGACAAGTCCGCTTTAGCCAAACATGCTGTGGAAAATTTCCACAGAATAAATTCCAACAAGGCTCAAGTGCTGGCTTGGACCACTTATGTCTGGGATTCTATAATTAGAGAATTGTTCAAAATCAGACTGAGTACCAACAACATCAACCGAGATGGTGGTCTCTTTTTGAGTGAAGATGTAAACCCATCATCCAAGATCTGTGATAGCAGCGTGATAGACATGCACCCCGAGAAGAGAGCCGAAGTGCAGCTGACAACTGCAGCCCTCATATGAAGCGTAGTCGACATGGCAGCCAATGGGAGAGCAGCTTCTGCAGTTAGCCTTATATTTACTACTGCCCACTGCCACTATTTATATAAGTCAAAATTCAACCTGTGACATCAAAGAGTGCTGCGGCATGATGGGAGCGTGGAGCAACCAACTACAGTAGTACCACTGAGGCTGAAGACTGGGGAGACAGTGAACCAGCCAGTCAACCAGGCCTAGCCCGGCCGAAAAATGGCACTTATTATGATGAGAGGCATTCACAATCGGTGACATGTTGTTGCAGTAGCAACTTCAACCTATCATTTCAACTGATGAACAGAGTGGAGGTAGCTGTCAAAACATCGTGTAAAGTGGAACTTCTCCAGCAGAACACTCATGAAGAATTTTTATCAGCTGTACACCGGGAAAGACCCAATTCTCACATCAGAGTAACATTAACACACAAAGTGAATTATAAATTTTGTGGAATAAAATCTTATCTAATTATGGAATATAACATTATACCTAATTACATATTATTATTTACGTTGTGTAAAAATTACTAGTTTCCATAAAATGTGTGAGTAAAATCACTTTCTACACATCAAATACAGTAAAAGCTACACAAATAAGTAAAAATAGCCCAGAAACATTAACATATTGTTACTATTACTATTACTCCGCGATTCACTAAAAGTGTTTGGCAGAGGGTGCATTGCACCTATCCAGAAGGGTAATGGTTTGGAAGGGATATACGGGATATGGCAGCAGGCGCCAATGGGCTATTGTGAGAAACCATCCCAGAATTCGCCCGGAGCGATCTAGGGAAACCATGGAAAACCCAGATCAGGATGGCCGGAGTGCTTTATCGAAAACTACTCCTGTCAGATTATATTTTTCCTCACCCAGTAAATCCTTTCTATTCCACTCCCTAATTGCTCGTGGAAAATATGAGTACAGAAATGAATCGGTTCTGGGCCTGATTTCTCTTATCTTATTTTCGCGGTCATTCCGAGATATGAATGTTGCAGGTAGCAATATTTTGTTTACTGTCATTCCGAAATATGACAGTTGAGAATTTTTCAATTAGCTTCTGTCGAGAGCAATGCCTTCGGTGCTCCAGGACTTCCCAACCTAACTCCTTCAACATCGCACTTACACTTTTCCTCCAACTATATATACCTGTCACGAATCGGGCGGCTCTTCTTTGGGCCATCTCTAATGCCTCCATTAATTCCTTTTGATGGGGATCCCATACAGAGCAACAATATTCTAAGTGAGGCTGCACTAGTGACGTGTATGCAATCGATTTAACTTCCGGAGTGCATTGTTTTAAAATACAACAAAGAAATCGAAGCATACGATTTGCTTTCCCAATTACATTCTCGATATGCTCATTCCACGACAAATTATTACGAATTGTTACCCCTAGGTATTTGGCAGAATCTACCGTTCTAATGACAGTACCATTAATTGTATATTCAGAGCTAGATGGTGTCACCTTTTTACTTACACGCAAGACTTGGCACTTTTTAGCATTTAACTCCAACTGCCAATCTTTACACCACGCAATTATTTTCATAATATCATCTTGTAACAAAGTGCAGTCATCCTGGGTTGTTATTTCACGATAAATAATAGCATCATCGGCACAAAATCTTTTCATCGCACAAATCATTAATGTATATGAGAAACAACAGAGGCCCTATCACGCTTCCCTGGGGAACCCCGGACCTCACTTCAGTAAGTGATGAATGCTCACCATCGAGAACTACACACTGTGTTCTGCCCTCCAGAATGTCTGCAACCCAGTCGCATATTTGTCTAGATATGCTGTAACCGCGAAGTTTCCTAAGTAACCTAGTGTGAGGCACAGTGTCGAAAGCTTTTTTAAAGTCTAATAGAACTAAATCAACCTGGGATTGCTCATCTATAATACGGCTTAAGTCGTGAATTAAAAGGGCAAGTTGTGTTTCACAGCATTGGTCTTTTCTGAATCCATGTTGATTTGGGTTTAAAAGCTCACCTTCATCCAAAAACTGCATGACATTTGAATAGATGATGTGTTCTAAAATCCTGCAAAATATTGAGGTTAATGAGATCGGCCTATAATTTTGAGGATCATTAACATTCCAATTTTTGAATACTGGACATACGATGGCAGTCTTCCATTCGGCTGGTAATTTTCCTTGATCCAAGGAGGCGGTATATAATTTCATCAAATAAGGCACAACTTCCTTTGTGTACCTAGAGTAGAATCTTGTAGGAATACCATCTGGCCCGGGAGCCTTATTGGGATTTACATTCATAAGCAGTTTAGTTATTCCCTCGACATCAAGAACGAAATCATTCATAATTTTGTTGGTACAATTGTTAAATATTGGAATCTTCTCCGAGTTTTCTGTCGTGAAAGCTTTTTTAAATACATTATTCAAGATTTCTGCTTTCTCTACGCTAGTTTCTGATAATTCCCCATTTTCCTTAGTCAACGATGGTATGACCTTATGAGAGCCTCTAATTAATTTGATATATGACCAGAACTTTTTTGGTTTAATAATCAGATCTTCGGATAAATTTCTGACATGGAATCCTTTAAATGCATCTCGCATTGCCTTACGCACTTCCGCTCACAACTGGACTAATTTAGCACGATTAGACGAGTCCCCCAATTTCTTTACCATGGCATGTAAACACCTTTGCCTCCTGAGCAAACGTTTCACTTCCCTATTGAACCACGGAAAGTTCTTACTAACCTTAATAAACTTCCTGGGAACAAATTGATTTAAGCCGGTACATATTACTTCTTTTAAATTAAACTAAAGTTTCCCAACATTTGTATTAAGCAGATAAATTTCAAATTTTTTAGCCAAATCATCTACCATAAATGCATTGCTTGCCTTATCGAAACAATATACGAGTTTGTCTTTATCATGCTTCAAATTCAGCCTAGATTTTAAAGTTACCACAACCACCTTGTGATCACTTATACCATCTTCTATACAAACTTTATCTACAATGTCCGGATTGTTTGTAAGAAAAAGATAAAAAATGGACGAGGAATCTTTGACACTCTGCGTTGGCTCTCTGACTATCTGTTCAAGAGAATTTTCCACAAATGATTCTACGAATGTTTCGGTTACTAACCTATCTCTTCCACATGACTTGAACGTAAATGTGTCCCTGTTCACTGAGGGTATATAAAAATCGCCTCCGATGATCAATTTATGTCCCTGAAATTTTTGAGAAATACTATTAAGTGACTGTTTAAAATAGTCCACGTTATCTAATCCAGAATGATCCTATTGTGAACTTCAAACTTCTGCCAATTTTTACCTTCACCCATATTAACTCGCAAAAATTTTCCATTTCTTTTACTACGGAGCAATTGATGGATTTATTAATTGCCACAAACACACCTCCGCCCATTGAGGTAATTCTGTCTTTCCGAAAAACATTGAATTGAGGAGCGAATACTTTGCTAGATTCTACCTCTGTCTTCAACCAGCTCTTAGTTCCAAGTATTATATCAACATTGTTAGTCGCAACTGGAGTGTGGAAATCAGCTACTTTCCCTCTAATACTACAACAATTAAGGACCATTATCCTTAGCGGTTTAATATCTGTATCTGTAGAGTCTAAATTCGCATGTTTACTATTTGCACTCTCAAAGGAAATGGGTGAAGTATTTGGAGCTGTGAATTTCGATTTATTCGTGCCGTCACTTCCAGAACCAAGATCCAGGTTATGGACATGTCTTCTTCATTGAACTGAGGGATCCTTGGGTCTCATGGTGTTCCTAAAAAATAATTCATAAGATGGTTACATATTTTAGTAGCCACCTTGGTCGCCATTCTCGGTGTGTAGTGGATGCCCGACCTGTCAAATGCTTCCCAGCTGCCAGCTACCATCGGTAGAAGATCGACGAAGCCCCGGTTGTTTCTTTGACACAGCTCCTGTAAACTACAATTCAAATTATAAATCTTCCACCTTACCGCTTCCCCACAATCGATGCACAGCATGACACTACAAATGGAAAACTGAAATGTTACCGAATTCTGACGCTCTGATTCATACGCCTTGTGGCCCAACTTGTCCATAGATTTCACTATATCTGAAACAGAAACATGACACGAGTCATTAGTACTGATGTTCGCAGCTACCCTTAACTGACAACAGTTCGATTCTCTCTACTAAATAGGGGTACATGTTAATAATAACAATACAATATTACATTAATCACTTGGTTATTCCAGCTGTGTAATGTAAAATGTTTTGACTGAATAACTTCTGATCTATTTGTTAATGTATATTGCTATAGCAAGAAGGTTTGTAATAAAATATTTAAATTAATTCTAGCAGCACAGATAGTATTTTCAAACTAAACCTTCATGTTTGTTTCAAAATTCTTTTTTGTTAATGGTTGCACACATGCTACAACTAGATGTTTGTTTTGTATTTGACTGAGGAAAATGTTTCCAGTCCTCCATTAAAACTTTATTTGCAGCTCTACTGTTTTCAGTACACATATTGAACCAAATATCACATGAAAATAAGATAGAAAATTTACCCATCAGTTACCACAGATGAAGGAACAAGGGCCAAATGAACACACACACACACACAAAATCCAAACAAACTTAAAATTAATGAAAAATGTGATAATTTGAAGCTATCACAAAACAGAAAATAATATAATAAACATTATGTACAGTGAATCACTGAAATACTTGGAAATACTTCCAAGGTAGTGATTACAATTGAGTGAACTTAATGTTTTATTTAGTGTCTTTATTATGGTTAATATTCATAAATATATTGAAAATTTCTTTTATGACGATTTTAATATGGTTTCTATTAGTATCCAATGTGCATGCAAAATTCAGTTTGCGAATATTACTTCTCTTTGTTAATACACTAAATGTACGATTCTGTTCTTGAATTTCAAGAAGCAGATGACATAGTGGTATGCAGAAGGACTTTAAAAGGGAGAGGAGTGTGAAAAGCCCACCAACTGGGATTCACATTAATATCCTTGTCTAAAGCGATGTTGTCGATTTGAAAACCAGTTTCATCCCACAGACATTTTTGAAGTAGTTGCATCAGTGATGTCAATCTAATCTGCCGGTAATTTTCAAATCTGTTTGTCACTCCTCCTTTATGGAGAAGTACTATCATCATACTTTTACCAGTCTTCATACTCTGTCATAACAATATCTTAAGGCAAGGTGCTTTATTGTATCTCACTATCTTTAACGCATCTGTAGTAATGTTATCTTTATTTTTTTTTAGCATTCTTGATTCCTTCATAATTTATCCAGATTTTACTGGTATTTCGAATTTTGTAGTTTGTACATTTCTGCTCATGTGGAGAAGCTCCTCATCTAATTTAGTCTCTCCTATGCTGTTATTAAACCAGTTACTTAATATCTCTGCTGTTTTCAAATTCCCAAAAACTCTTATTCCATCATTATCTACAATTATTTGAATATCTTCCCTTCTTCTCATCCTTAGAAATTACTAAATATATAATTTAGTGATCCCCTTCCACCTATAATTCTTTTCATGTACCAATTTTTAACTTCCCTCTTTCTTTAACACCTTCTTTATTTGTTTCTAGTGTTCCCTGCTGTCTTGCTATCTCGTATCTCTGCTGTATTCACTTTTCATTAATTCTTTTACCTCTTCAGCTCCCTTTTGTAGCATGTAGATTCTGTAATTCGCTTTATTTCTGTTTTGGAAGAAACATATATTCAACTTTTCTTATTATCTCCTTGAATTCTTCTCCCATTGACCCCACTGTGCTTGTGCCTTCCTAACAAATAATGAAACTTTTTCCAAAATATCTCTTCAATTCTGAAATTTGTGTTTTTTATTTAGATACCTGTAACCACCTTCAATTTTGGTCACTGATTTACTGAATCTAATATCCATCTGAACTGCTTTTTCACTTACTTCAGACCCATCAACATTATCATTAGGCTCCATTGGCCATACCCAACATCTTTTATCCCCTTGTGCTTCTCTTACTAAGGAAATTGCAGATCTCTAGTCTCTTGTGTAAATTAGTGATATTTCCTATCCAGTCGATACTGGTAAATTTAATCTCCCCTAATAAGAGCCATTCTACACTCATCTCTGAACTCTGAATATGAACTTAGTCTCCCCCCAAGAGTCATTACTCATTCCTCTATTATGATAAGCAGCCACCACCCTAATTTTTTCTTTTTTATCAGCCCAGAAATCTACCCCAACTCATGGTTATGATCTATGATCATCAGTGAACTTTAATCATCTTTGTTAATCCATATGAAAACCCTTACAACAACTGATCCTTTACTACAGCAATTTTCTTAGGTCCTTAACCTAACCTTCACCTCTGGCACAGCTTGCTGTGCAGTTCTGCCAATTCTACGGATTTATCCATAGATCTACAGATTTTTAGAAAAAGTAAGGATTTTCGGATTTTGTTAAAATATCTACAGTTTTTTGCTACTTTTTACTGTTTTTTGATTTTACCTTACCTAGGTGTTTTGTTAAATTTTGAGTGTATAGTGTTAATGCATTACAGAATTGAAAATAATTGTGAATTGTTTCCTTGCAATCGTTCGTGTGAACCAACCATTCAAATAAAGCTCATATTTTGTCTGATTATAGTTTTTATAGATCTTAAATTACCATAATACAGAACTATCGGCAGCCTTTTTATGCACGATGACACGCTCATTGACGCGGCTTACAAAGCAGTGCCTTCCGAGAAGGCTTAACCAATATCCGACAATCAAAAGGAGTTGTTTTTTTAACATTTCCTGTTACAGAAGATATGCTAAATTTAATGTCAACAAAGAAAATGTATGGTCCCTAAATACTAAACAGTTGGTATTTAGCAACCCTTGGACAACATTTGTCTGTATGGAGACTGGTGGCAGAGAGAAATCATATTCTAAGCATAAAACATGAAGAAACTGAAAAAACATTGCCCATCAGAGAACGCAGGAAACATTCGTTACAAACAAAACTTCATTTCTAACAATGTTGTTTATTACAAATACTCAACTGAAATTTTTCCACTGCATACCAGCAACAGTGATGAAAGTGACGACATATAAAACATGTTCAGAGATATTTCTTACCTTCAATGTAGAATATTATTTTGTATTTTGAATTTTAAAGACCTGGAAATAAAAATTATTCTTAATTTTGAATCTCTCTTCAATAATTATTGTTTGAGTTTGCAAGTCTCCAGATTTTTTTACTCATCTACAGATATTCAAAGCCAAGTGGCTGGCAGCACTGTTGCTGTGTAAATTGAATTACACCAGAAAGCTTGCATGGTTCAGATTTTACATTAAACAGTAGGTCCCCGCTTGCTGGTAGGATTACTGGGTTATGATTGGTAAGGAGGAAAGGTACTAGCCTCCCTAACTTTAATAACAAGCTAAGTGTACCTCCTTCAGGAAGGTCCAACTAACTTTTGGATTGAATACCAAGCTCTAAATCTGTGGTACACTCTACAACCATTAGGCAAAACATCATTGTCTAGATGTTTCACTTCATTTAACCAAGACCTTATTCCTTTTACTACTTGTGGTTTGCATACCTCTGTTAAGTGCAAAATCTATTATCATATCCATTATGCATCCTAAGTTCACTAGTAACAAGTTTGTAATTAGCTTTCTTATATTTTCAGTATTAACCTTTACCTATTACTGTATTTTCAGCTTAACCTATTTCTGTAGTATTAGTTATATTTTTCATCATACAGCTATAATCAGTATCCCTTTCATCACATTTTTTATAGCCTCTTCAGAACTCAGCTCTAAAATTAAAAAGGCATAGACCTGACCCACCATATCTGACAGTGGGCTACCTAACAACTTTAGCTAATAATTCAGAAAGAATCCCCTTCCACATTCTATTAACATTTATGCTATGCTATGCATCCAATCTGGCGAAGGTGTTGGCAGTCACAACCCCTAACCAATACCTTTCCCAGCAGTATCTTGGACTCCACATTTACTCACCTCACAAAATGACTCATTTGTGGTTGAGCATGGCAACTTAAGACCTGCATGAGCTCCAATCTGGTATATGTGCCTCCTAAAACACCTTCTTCAGGTCACTGTCTGTAAGTCTTGTTTCTATCATTACTACTGACCACACCTTCATTACCACTGCTCTAGCCTCCCTAGCACGACACTTACATTGTAATCATACATCTTTGAATGAACTAGTTAAAAAAAAAATTAGTGATCTGGTAGTGGGTACATAACTGACCCTACAGAAGAGGACCTACACCATTCACATGGCTACTACCTAGCAGCAGAATCTTTTCTTATTTTTTGTCAGAACACTTGTATAACTACGAGCAATAGATGGAATTTTAACATCAATCTGACCTTTTCAATATCAGTGTTGTGAGCAGCTGTTAAATAAAGTGCCCTTGAGAGGTTTGTTTCCCAGAATAATGCTTCTGCCCTTACTGCATTCCATTTCTCTTGCAGTTTTGCGCGATCTGTACGCATCCCTATGAGTTTTTCTCCATGGGTCTGCTGCAAGCATCTCATTGCTTTTCGGGCAGCTTCTGCATTATGATCTAGTAAACCAGCCAATTCAGATGCTTGTTTACGAACATCTAAAAGTACCATATAGCGCTCCACAGCATCATCAGGGCTTCTGACAGCATGGGAAGCCGAGCTGATGTTTACAACCTGTTGAATAAAGTAATGTGTCTTGTAGTTTTAATCTGGTGGAAACAGTTAAATCAGAGAAAGGGGAAGAACAAAGAAAATGTACCCAAACAAACACTACTGTTATAGGTGAAGTTCAAAACAGCACAAAACATATTGATAATACACAGAAGAAAAGACATTATTATTAGGTGGGTGTAGCAATAACAAGACAGTTCTGACATTGTGTATGCTACTTTTACATTCATACTAATTTTAAATATCATTCTCATTGTTACTGTTAGAAGTAAAGTTTCACTAAATACAACATTTGTAACATGCTAAGTCTCTAATAACACTGACAATAGTCAATGAATTACAGCTAAAATTGGAGTGAAACATACTCAAATATATATATATACATACTGAAAATAATACTCAATGATTGTTTCAAATGTTCATTTTTCCTATTCTTTTCTACTTCCAACCATCACATTTTTCTGATTTAATCTTCACGTTTATTTATTTTTTGTTTATTTCGTCTTCTTCTTCGTCATCTAGGACAGCTTCCAGCCACTGGTCAGGTCTGCTGGGAACAAAAGCCTCACCATCGCTTCCAATCCAACCACCATCTCTCTTCTTCCACTGTCACCCAATTTCCTCCTCTTTAATCCACACATTTCTTAATGCCTTTAATCCATCTCTCCCTCATTCTTCCTCTAGGTCTCTTCCCTTTCAGCTCCATGTCTAGCATCTTCCTTGGTAACTTCTCCTCTCCCATCCTCTTTACATGCTGTACCACTATAACCTAGATTTTTCAATTCTCTGTTGTAGTGGTTCTTCCTTTATTAACTCCTCTGATTATTCTGTATCTTCTAGTTACTCCCAGTCTACTCCTCTGAAATTTCATTTCCATAGATGGTACTCTCCCTTTGTCTCTCTCCTTCATCACCCATGTTTCTGACCCATAAGTTAAAATTAGCACAAAATATGTTTTATAGATTGCCTCTTTGCTCTTTTGTGGGACTTCCTTACTTCATACGAGACTACTAATACTTTTAAAAAATCCATCTGCAAATCTTCCTCGTTCAGTTATCTCAATCCTGATTCCTCAATTTTCTTCAATACATCTTCCCAAGTATTTGAAACATTTTGTAAGCTACCCTTCACTCTATTTTCGAGATTCCGTTAAAATCCGACAAAGTTTAAGGTTAACTTCAGTACACGATACCATAGTTAAAATCGAGATAACAACACTTTAAGTTCAGGAAAGTAAGTAAACAGCACATAGCAAACATAAATAAACCTTAAATTACAATAAAGCAATGATATTCCAGCAGAAAATAGGTTATTCCAAATAAAAGCAAATTTTCACTAGCAGATCCTAATATTGGTTAGGGAGATATTTTGAACAGATTTTAAGGAAGTAAATGTTAAATAACAGTAAAGATAGTACCTAAGCAAACTTTTTATCATAACTACTAAGCATTATTCCAGAGGGAAGTAAGAAATTTCACTATAAAGCAAATCTAACACTAAAATTTTGTCATATACCAGATTTTGGTGTTTCTGAATAGGTTTTAATACAGCAAAGATTGTGAGAAGCTAATAAAAGCCAGGCCTAGACCTACAATAACAGTAACTTCACAGTAAAATATAGTTCAGAGGAGATTTTAAAGAAATAAATATGATTGCTGGAGAGTAGACTGAAGCAGGATGAAAATAACAGATAGTGATGTAATTTGACCATTCAAAAGCTCTAAAAGTAAATGGAATAATGCCTGAGACAGTTTAGAAGTATAAGTTTCTAATAGTTTTAACCACCTAATAATAACATGAAGTAGTTTTGAGGGAAGTTGATAACTCATTTGCATAAGCAGTTTACATAAACGATTTTTGGCTTTTTAAGTAATTTCAGGAGTTAAAAAGTAGATGAAAATACAGTAAATAATCGTCTCTTTCAGTTGTAATAGGTTCCAAGTAGTTTAAACCCGGAGAAATATGAAAAATCAGTAAAACTAGGAAGCCGGTAAACAGACGTGAATAATCAAACCTTTCAGCATAAATTCCAACACTGTTAAGCCATTTTGAAAGCGATAAGAACAGGTAAAAGCTAGTAAATACACGTAATTAATTTCCTATAACCATTAAAAGACATTTTACTAACCTGCTGTTTGTTAATCCAATTTCGAAATAACTCGCCAGAGGCACCGTACACAAAATATGCTTTTACACTAATTTTAAACATTGTCACCCGATATAAAGTAAATAATAAATTAAAACAGTCCTAAAGAGAATTAAATTCATCTAAATCTCGTAGTTTCCAACAGTTTTAAGAGCTTAAATAGTTATTCAAACACACGAAATAGGTCACTCAACTTTAACATTTTATTATTCAAAAGCCTACTATGATTCCGGTTTAAAAGTAGTTTTCCTTAAAGATCCACTCTTCTAGTTTCACATACTTTAATTTCATGTCATTTAACGCAATAGAACTGATGCTAGCGAATTTTCAAAACTACACGACAACAGCCCACATGGCAAGAACAGAATATTTTTATTGTGCCCAAGATATCACACCCACGAAGATGGGACAACTTTTAAAACATGTATTTTGATACAGGCTACACTTTAGTAATTTTTCCGGCTTGAGAAATCACATACCTTCAGAGTTATACATAGAAATATACATATAAAAAACATGGCGGAGGTGTGAAATTTCTGTTTTTAGTGATAACTCAGCCAGTTCCTAACCGATTTAAATAAAATTTACATTTTTGAGCGGTCAAAATCCAGGGCAACACTTTGATCATAGTTTCAGGTTTATAACTTATGCCGTTTGTAAATTCCTAAAATTTTCTGAACATGTTGCAACCGGGGGAAAGTTTGGATTTCGCAGTGACGTCATCTTAAAAATAAAAGTTAAGAATAAATTAAAATTTTGCCATTCAACATGACACACATAATCGCCCATAACCTGTAAAAACTTTAGATTTTAAATTGATCACTTGTGAAGGAAGTTGTAAAATTAAATGTAAGGGAATATTTTAGACCGCGGCAGAACACTGCCGGAGGGTAGCGTCCTTGACCCACTCCTATATAAGCTCGAGTGAGGGAGAGGGAAAGGCAGTCGCAAGAAGTCCATCAGATCGCTTAGACGGAATCACACGTATGTGTGCCGACTCCGGTACGCGGTGGAATATGGTTAGGGTAGTTCAAAAAATGATGGCCGACCGGCGCCATTTCTAAATTCAGCATAGCCAAAGTATATAGCTAAGTTTTTCAGACATGTGTTTCTAACGGTTCTCAAGTTTCATTTGGGGTAGTACGGTCTGTTCTGTTTCATGATTTGTAATCTTCGGCTGATGATTTTTCTCCGATTGCCATTGCTAACTGTACTTTTGTAACTTATGTGAAAATTTTCAAGAATATATAATTCAGTAATCTGGATTCAGACTTTCATTTCTACTTAAGTTCCTTTCTTACAGGAGGTTAATCTGTAAGTGGCGACTGTGGTCAATTTTACAGTTAGCATTCTACATGGTTTAACACGGTTATAGAACTTTTACGAACTTTGACAACTTTTTGGTAGACTTCAAGTTTAGGTGCAGAAGCCAATACCCAACCCCATATCCAGCTTGTTTCCTAACAACTTGACTCTATTTAGTTGCTCTCCTTCAAGTCATATGCCTATGTTCATCCTATTCTTCTCTCATGTTGTTATCATCACTTCCCTTTTTTTCTGCAGGGAACTTCATACTTTAAGCTGCCACTACT